>JALBCR010000007.1:0-254611 GCA_030710515.1 Abscondita cerata
CTGTTGTACTTCGTTCAGTTACGTATTGCTACAACGCACGGAAATCAAAAGGTCGCCGTTTTTCCTTTCTCTTGTTCAAAATATTGTAATAATTTTGTACGAACATTTGAGATTGAGTTTAAAACTTCACCGGGCATTTTTGAGATAAACACTTAAACACACGTAATCAATAAAGAAATTTCTTGCAACGAGTGGCCGAAGCGACGTCTAATTGCTTTATTTATTCTAATAACAATAACAAGCTCATTAGTGATAAGGGAAAATGAAATAACATTCTAGCCAATTGCAATTTTAATGACGAATACCTATGTAGAAATTTTAAGTACCACTGACTTTCACAAATATTGAAACACAGTTTGCAGAGTGGAAATCCTAATCACTTAACCGCAAAGCTACAGCGAAAATACTATAATAGACGTAGTTTCTGCGATATAGCTTTTGTTTTAAATTGATATGTATTGTTGGTTGTCCTGAATTTCTGCAACAAATAAGTTTCAATGTTCCTTCAGCATTACCAAGTCGCTTCTCAAATTATTTAGTATAGAATATAACAAAAAGAGATTTCAGATTCTTCATCAGAATATGAGACAATTTAATGAATTAAATATTAGTAATAATGTATATTTTAATTGTAAAAAGTGAAAATAGCTTTGCCAAATAGTAGCACCATACATTTTTAATCTTATAGTCATTTCAAGCTGTTTTAACTCGATACTTAGTTTATACTAATGAATTTTAAACACTTAAATGTATATATAGTATATTGAGGCAATTATATTTGTCTATAAACATAAATAAAAAAAAATAAATAATGCCTATCAAATCTTTCCAACCCCCGTTTTCATTACAAAACTCATTCTTACAAGTTCTTCATTTTTACATGTCTACCTCAATTGGCCTGAATTTGTAATTGCATTAATAACAGCGAGAAAGACAATGCTACACTATAATATAAAAATAAAGTTTTAAAAATTTAAAACTACAAAGATGTAAGTCTACTCTAAATATAACATTAAGATTTCTACCAAAATTTCCATTCATCAGTCCAGGAAGCATTTTTATGCTAACGCTAATAAAATCTAAAAATTTATCCGAAGTATTTTTGGAAATTTGTCAACAATGGCAAAAATCGTTTGTTATTCCTGAAATAACTTGGGTGGTCACCAAGAACTAAAAGGAAGGAAGCTGTCTAAGATTTTTCAGACGATTTTTGGGTCTACTTACCCTCATGACCTTCTGGGAACCTCTCGCTAACAACCTAAATCATTTTTATTCAAACGGTTGAATGGTGGTATTTTTCGTCGAGATGGAAAGTTAGTAGGATCAAACCTGTTGGAAAAGTGGGGATGCTGGATTGTTCAAACTGTCAAATGATATCTGGGTCATTAAAAATTATAACCAACATGGTTTTATAGTGGGACAGAAACTAATTTTGCAGTTTATATAAATTACGCAACAAACGCTAGAGGCTGGCTGTCAAGTAGGTATCAGTTCAAAAAACATTTGACAGTTTCACATGATATTGGCGGCCCTTCTGGTTCAAGTCGCATATCTTATAGACATTTTAATATGTTGAACTATTTTTCTGCTCATAGGTCTACTCTTATACCAGTTCCATCAGGTGTTCCTCAGGGTTCCCATTTAGGTCCATTTCTATTTTTTAATTTTTATTAATGACATATGTGCAACTAAATAGTCCAAGCTTATTATTTGCAGACGATTTAAAATTTTTAGATCAATTAAAAGCAGTCGTGATTATGACATTTACAGTCTAATTTGGATAGCAAATGGTGCCTTATTAACTCCATGGAGATTAATTTAGACAAATGTCACATTATTCGCTTCAATCAAATGAAATCATCGTTTATATATCCTTACAAAATTGGTTCGAAAATTACTCGACAACAACATACGGTCAAAAGATCTAGGTATTTGAATTGACAACTCCTATCCTTTAGCCCCCATATTGACAATGTCGTTACCAAAACATAGACTTCTAGGTTATATTTGTCGTCCGTGTGCAGGATATGCAAATTCTTGCTGCATTAATAACCCTATACCTGCTCTAGTCAAAAGTCATCTAGAATATTGAACAGTAATTTGGCGTCCTTATCTAAAAATTCATGATTAGTAGACTAGAGGCTGTTCAGCGGAAATTTATTAGGTTTCTTTTGACAGAATTCCTATCTAAGTTATGATAAATCCTTAACAAAATTCAACATGCAGTCTCTGAAAATAGAAGATTAGATTCGTGATTTAAAAATTTGTTATTAGTATTTTGCAAGACAAAATAAAATCCCTAGAACTTGTTGTCACATTTATGCTTCTCAGTTTCCAGTTATAATGTCAGAAACCACAACATGTTTCACCTAAATTTTATAGAACACCGAACGGATTAAACCAGTCAGTGATGGATAGAATGGCAAGACTCTTAAACCTTGCTGGAAGTGATAAATGGGATCCTAAGTTTTCACTTGCTACCCTTACAGAAACAGTGTTCAGCATGTGTTGTATGTTAAATATATGTTATGTTAATTTTTGTTATTTTGTGATTTTAAAATGTACATATATTTTTACATATATATACACATATTCACATATACACATATATTTTTACACATATACTTTTAAATAAATATTTTAGATTTTTCTTTTGTTATAATATATTCTAGTTAAGTGTGTGAAATTTTAGTATTTTAATTCTGTATTTACAATGTTGTTGACTAGGAATTTCTGGCCTGTTATGGCTGTTTTCCTTAAATAAATGAATATAATATAATATAAACTCTCCAAAAAGTACAATCACTAGCAGAATTAGAGGAAAATTATAATGATGCCGAATCTTCCGTAAACAGCGACCACGCGTCTGGAAAACATCATTAAAAAATAAAAATTAAATTCAAATTCTGCAACATCCATTTACAGAACTACTTAAATAAAAAAATTGATAAAAACAGTGACGTGCTTCATAAATATTTTGCTGTAGTGGATGAAACTATAAGAACTTTCCTTCCTCATTTACAAATTAAAGTCAATTCCCAAATTTCTCCAATTATCCACAACAGTGAGTACGAAATAGCCTTTCCAACTACATTCTTGTCATTTAGCAATAACTCCCCATCTCAACCCTCATATCATTTGCAAATAGCTCAAATTGAACATTCAAATAATTATTCAGGAGACCATTAATAATGCAATTCACAATTCCACCAAAAAGATAACCCTAACAGCGTGTCTTATACCCATTACTATCCTTATACTCCAGCAAAATCACACAGAAACAGAACGCTGGTTTGCGAAAACAGAATGACAATGGAACATTCGGAAACAATGTTCATGGTACTCGACGCACACACAAAGAGAATTGTCAAAAATGGCGTATAAAAAAAAAAAAGTTATCCACTTACAATGTATTTGAGTTAACTTACTTTAGACAAACAGCAAGCCCACAACTTATAGCTTTTCAAAACGTTGTATTTTTGATGCGGAATGTCAGGTGTCAAAAGCGTAACCAGTTCATAAAATCTTCCTCAGACACTCGCAAATAGTTAAAAAATTGCGCTTATCTGGGGAAATTAATGTTGAATTTGCCAAACTTCTTCTCTTCTCTTGTTAATATTGTAAATTCAACATTTTCTTTGTTTTTACTTTTTGTTCTTCTTTTTCTTCTAATAAGGCACAGTATCTACTTTCACCAATTGCGTTTAATCGAGGACTGACATGCAGATATGTGTGGCCTCATAAAGCGAAAGTATGCATTTTCAACAAAAATATGACGCATCTGAGGTGTCGCACGGTAAAGTGAAGTGCGGTTACGCAGCGCAGCGTTGTGTGAGCACCTTAGGATTATCGTTTCCCCGCCTTCTCATAACCCGTTTCAATAAAAAAAAATATTACTGACTTGGTTTATACATACCAGTTTTTGTGCTACTTCGAAAGTAGTATAGTTTTCTTAAATTTGTTCTTGTTGTACAATCTTTTGCATTTATAGTGACGCGGTTCAGAGCAGGTATTACACTCATGAAATTTAAAACTTGGACACCACAATTTCTGTAAACAAAAGTTTGCACATTGTGAAGCGGGCTTAAGGGTATCATTTACAATTCTAACAGCAGGTAGTCTCAGCAGGGGTTATCTTATAGAAGGACTGTAGAATGAATCATTACACTAAGCACGTTTTAGAAAATAGGTAATTTACGTTGCTTACTTAATTTTTTTCTTTAAAGAATATATTTGAAGGTATCGCTAATTAAACACCATAGCTCGATTAATTATCGAATCAAAATTTTGTTTAGGAAATGTTTACAAAATAAAATTAGAAATAATTTTGATTTAAAAAACGTCTACAAGCAATAACTTTTAAATTAAATCAAAAACTAAACATGGTTATTTGGGTTGACTGATTATTACTTATTTTTAAATAAATCTAACCTACTAATTATTGTAAGTTATTAAAAAAATCATTAAACTCTCTATTCATAATATTTAGTCCTTACAAAATGTATATTTTATGACGTTTCATTTTTTTCTGTAGTTAATATAAAAAGTGAAAATAAAAACTAAGGCAATTCTTATTGTCAACGTATATATTTAGTTTTTGACAAGAATTTATTACATAATTATAATTAAGATACCAAGTTATAGTTTAAAATTAAATGAAAACGTTTTTTTAAATAAAGGTATTACTATATAAATAAATATAAGAAATCAATAATGGGTGTGACCTCCATTATTATTGATACATTCTTGGAGGCGTCTGCTCATTGACGCTATCAAGGTATCAATATAATTAATATTAATCGTTTCCCATGCGGTATCAATGGCTGCAATTAGTGCATTACGGTTTACTGGTATAAAATTTGGCCCTTGTTGTCTTCGGATAACAGCAAGTATTCGAGCCCAAACATTTTCGATAATGTTAAAATCTGGGCTTTTTGCTGGCCAGGGTAACAGCTCCAAGTTATTTGCTTGTATCCAGTTGCGCACAACCTGCGAAGTATAGGGTCATCATATCCCGATAGTTAATTATCGAATGTTCCAAGAAAATATGTGTAAATAGTAAATGGAATCTACTAACGTAACGTTAAGTCGTTAATTATAGTTACATAACTCTTCTTTCATAAGATATAGTTCATATTAATATGCTTATTGTAAAGCTTCGTACACACCTGAACAACAAACCGAGGAACAAACAGAACAACGAACCGAACGGCAATCGGAACATTAATTTGGACGGTGCTACGTACGAATTTTAGAACAGATTCGCAAGTCCTGATTGTTCCACGAACGGTTTGCGGCGTTCCCGCAACTTGTCGGTTTTTTCTCCGACATCAAAGAAAATGCGCGCAAATGCGTTTGCAGGTTTGGACGAATCTAAACAAAACGGCGAACAAACTTATGCGGGAGAATTAAATTATTTATTTTTTTCCTCCCTTTTGTGGGTTTGTTGTGTTTTAGGTAATATTATGGAGTTGACAGAAGAAAAATGTTTTAAATTAATCAGTGTTTAAGAATGCAAGAAAAAATGATGTCCCTATTAGCATCATTGGGCAGGAAAATTTCAAAATAAAAAAAAAGCGAAGTAAATTATAATTTTTACTCTTCTTTGTGCGTAAAATTTGGTTGGCACTATCTTCTTGTTTTCCGCAATTTTCTCTTCTCAATAATAAATATATATGAACTGAAAACTACTGAAAATAATTATGGGAACAGCACAAACGTTCCGTTTGTTGTTCGGATTGTGGAAATCATAAAAGATCGTTTGTCGTTCTGTTTGACTTTCGGTTCGTTGTTATGTTTGTTGCTCGGTTTGTTGTTCAGGTGTGTACGAAGCTTTACAACTTAAGCAACAATTTTTGGCGAATAAAGATTAGTTTGTGATGTAATATTAGAAACACAAATTTATATCATATCAAATTTATGACAACTTAAAACCAAGAACGTGTATGTTATTGCTAAGAAATTATTAAGGAAAAAGCGCAATTGCAGTGTAAATATTTATAATTAGATATTTTCGAAAGTTTATAAGTCCTCTATTGTAATCTTAATACTTAAAAGAAAATCCTGTCCATTAGCATTATAAGGAAATGGCTTTTACTTTATGAATAAGTTTCAATAACAATAGAATATCCTTGCTTGTTTAATTTACTTCCTTTGAGTCATATTGCTCTAAGGGTTGTTACATTGGTCATTAGAAGTATGTAATAAATAAACAATTACCTACTGTTTGAGAAGGGGTAGTGTGAACCAATAAATAAAGTAAGAAATGTAAATTCCATTTTAGTTTAAAATTTCAAGTGTTAGAAAATGCCACCTCATCTCGGTGCTGATTTGAAAGCGCGGATTGTTTCGGAATTAGCGGCGGGCCGTAGCGTGCGTGAAATTTCACGTATGTTAGATATACCAAAAAGCACCGTAGGGCATTACCGAGTAAAATGGAATCTTGAACACACTTTGGAAAGAGCCATCGGAAGTGGTAGACCTAAAGTATCTACACGTGCTCAAGATCTCGAGTTGTTTCATTACGTAACAGAACAACCATTTGCTACATACTCCAGGGCTATAGCAGATACACATTTTCCCGGATGCCGTATAACTGCACAAAAGATTAAAGGAGATGGGAATAAAGAAGTATAATGCTGCTGCGAAAGAAGTTTTCAGTGACGAAAATATGAGACGTCGTCTGGAATTTGCAAGGCGATATGTGAACGAACCTTTGGAATTTTGGAATCGAGTGATTTTTAGCGACGAAAAAACGTTCAATAGCCGCAACGATGGACCACTAAAAGTTTTTAGAATGGAAGGAACTCGTTACGAAAATAATCACATATGTCCTAAAAACGAAGTGGTTATTTTTCTGTGAATGTGTGGGGTTGGGTTAGCGCGCGGGGTCCAGGAGTTTGTTGGGCTATCGATGGACGTCTTGATTCTGCTGCGTATTTAGATATTTTGGAAACTATTATGAAACCTTCAGTCGAAGTGTTTTATCCAGACGAAGATTATATTTTCCAACAAGTAAGTATTCTTATTTCACTATACTTTCTTCAAAAAATAGTTCGGGATCTGTTGAATTAACATTTTCATAATGTATTTTGTTGTTAAAGGACAACGCCCCTATTCATACTTCGCGGGTTGTGCGCAATTGGATACGAGAAAATAACTTGGAGCTGTTACCCTGGCCAGCAAAAAGCCCAGATTTTAACATTATCGAAAATGTTTGGGCTCGAATACTTGCTGTTATCCGAAGACAACAAGGGCCAAATTTTATACCAGTAAACCGTAATGCACTAATTGCAGCCATTGATACCGCATGGGAAACGATTAATATTAATTATATTGATACCTTGATAGCGTCAATGAGCAGACGCCTCCAAGAATGTATCAATAATAATGGAGGTCACACCCATTATTGATTTCTTATATTTATTTATATAGTAATACCTTTATTTAAAAAGTTTTCATTTAATTTTAAACTATAACTTGGTATCTTAATTATAATTATGTAATAAATTCTTGTCAAAAAACTAAATATATACGTTGACAATAAGAATTGCCTTAGTTTTTATTTTCACTTTTATATTAACTACAGAAAAAATGAAACGTCATAAAATATACATTTTGTAAGGACTAAATATTATGAATAGAGAGTTTAATGATTTTTTTTAATAACTTACAATAATTAGTAGGTTAGATTTATTTAAAAATAAGTAATAATCAGTCAACCCAAATAACCATGTTTAGTTTTTGATTTAATTTAAAAGTTATTGCTTGTAGACGTTTTTTAAATCAAAATTATTTCTAATTTTATTTTGTAAACATTTCCTAAACAAAATTTTGATTCGATAATTAATCGAGCTATGGTGTTTAATTAGCGATACCTTCAAATATATTCTTTAAAGAAAAAATTAAGTAAGCAACGTAAATTACCTATTTTCTAAAACGTGCTTAGTGTAATGATTCATTCTACAGTCCTTCTATAAGATAACCCTGCTGAGACTACCTGCTGTTAGAATTGTAAATGATACCCTTAAGCCCGCTTCACAATGTGCAAACTTTTGTTTACAGAAATTGTGGTGTCCAAGTTTTAAATTTCATGAGTACATGTATTAGTTGTTTCTTTAATTGCATACATATAAACAATATAAAATGAGATAGATTTTGCTATTGTATAGGTAGACTTCGTGCCGAATTTACAAAACTGAGGATCTGACCCTTTAATTTGAAACTGTCAACTAGTACGCAAATGATGATTTCATAAGAGTTCATAGTTTATCTGCAGTTAGATATTGTAGTTTCACGTGAAATATAATAAATTACTCTCCATAGTAAAAAATATAACTTTAATAGAAGATTTTTTATAGTGAAAGCTGCGTTGTTTTTTGATTCAGAATTAAACTTTCTCTGATAAATAAATAATTTTTCTCACCACAATAGTTTAAAGGATTAATCAGGTCATTGTCCAAAAATCAATGTATTATAATAGAAAATATTTGCTTTCAAGTAAGAAAAGTATAAAATACACGATAAAAAATTACTGCGATAAACATAACAATTGTTTTTTACTTATCAACATTTACAAATGTCGAATCTGGTATTTGCACATTTAAAATAAGGTCTTGTTTATTTAAATGACGTTTAATTTCTAAGTTTCCAAAATTTCAGTTCTTTATAATTATTTTATTAATGGTTTGGTTCCAAAATATGTCTTGCAAAATTTCATTTCTTTGGATGTTTATTTCTAAAAACGATCAAAAGTTCTTTAAATCTTACTTGCTAATAAAGTTGTCTTAACATTAACATTTTAAATTGTAAACTACTGATTATTTTAAAGTGTTACTTTTGTCCTTCTCATTGAATACTAAACGTTTACCTGTTTTAAATCTCCGAAATTGTATGAATTGCTTTTTGCAACAATTTACAGTTTCAAGTTATAGCTTCAGCTCTAAGTTTTGTTAATCTGGTATCGAGTCTACTTATACAATAAGAAAATCTATCCCATTTTATTTTGTTTATGTATCTACGCAAATAAAGGAAAACGACTAATTTATATCCTGCTGTAAACCGCGCCATTATATACGCGAAAAACTGTACACCCTTAGACTTAAGTAAATCCCAGGCCACCAGGTAGCAACTACGGATAGGTCCAGTGGAGGTTCGGAACAGACAGCGTACTCGGAGTGCGAAACCACGTTATCGCAAACACAGAACCAGGACGGAGGAGAGGAATGTCCACGTTGACGTTCGAAACAACGTCACGTCAACGAGGACTAAGAATGTTAACGTACCTTTGTTATTTAATAAGGATAATATCCTATTATCGTAATCAACTGTACTCATAACAGTAATAGCGTTATCCTTGTTTGATTTGATAAGTATTATTCCTGAAAAACTTGTTTGTGTTTAACATTAATTTTTTGGATGTTCTATCCTGTATGTTATTGTATTTTTCCTTAGAGTGTAATGAGTTTACAAAGTTCGTAATAATATTTACTACTTGACCTCTTTTTTTTATCTTGATAACCATGTGGATAATTAATAAGAATTTATTCACAATATTTAATTAAATCTACTAAGGGAAGATTATCTTTATTATAATTGTACATAAATTTTGGAGTAAGTGAATACATCAATAGGTAATTCTGTGTTGGTCAAGTTATAAATACAAATTTTCTTTAGTGGTATTCAAGATTTTGTATTCTTGCTGGATTAATGTATTGATTTTTTTTATGAAGTTTATTTTTATTATTTTGAGATCTACTTTTTATTTTACTATTTACGATTTTGAATAAAGTATAATATTATTTGTGTTGGGTAAATTCATTAGCTTATCTTATCAGGGTGACATTATTCTGTTTACATTTTTGTAGAAAGTAAATTCGATCATTTCAATTGGTTAAGTTTAGTTAAAGTTTTTCAAACCTGTTCATAGTTGTAATTACTTCTTAGTCGTAAAGTGTTGTTAGGCTGGATCTACACGATGATGCAGGTGTTGATGTCATGTTTCAGAAGGTAAGTTAACCGTAATTGTATCAATCTCATATAGTGTGTTGATTGTAATTGGTTTCCCTATACTTTGTAGCTCTTCTGTACGAGTAAGTTTTTTAAGTAAACTCTAAGCTCTTCTTTTTGCTGACATTTCGACCAGTCTGGTTGGTCTTTTGCAAGGCATCTTTAATTTAATGAAAATCACAACTTTGATTTTGATTCTCCTACTAATATAATAAGTAACAACTAATACCTATAATTATTCTACTCTAGTAACATTACCACAAGAAGAACTATAAAAAACTAACCATAATTTTTAAAAATTAAGGTGAATCCATAATACTAAATACATTATTACTACTAAAACATAAAATAATAGAAAAAATCTATGGTAAGAACTACATACAATTTAATATAAAAGAAATAAGCGGTGACCCTTGAAAATTATTATCTGTTCCATATCTATAATGACATTCAATGTACGAAAGTTTAATACGTGTATGTAGTTTTACAATTCTTTTAAAAAAAAAATTAAAAATTTTTACGTTTTATTAAATTTATTAAGCTTTAATGACTTTTCATGTATTACTTATTTATGTTTTATTAAATTGACAATGCTGGCCACCAAATATGCAACTGCTCAATAACTCCCAATTCCTTTGGTAGGTGTTGCTAATATTGTTAATCAATTAGTTTAATTAATACAAAGTAGTTTAGTCACTGACGACTATATAACTTGTATTTATATAATCAATTTTAATTTAAATTGTATAATTTTATATAAAAATGTAATTACTTTCTTTTAAACATTAAAGATGCCTTGAAAAATATCAGACAGACTAGTTAAAACGTCGGCGAAAAAAAGAAATTGGAGTTAATTAAAAACCCTACTCCTACAGGAGGCCCTACAAAGTACAGGAAAACCAATTACAATCAACACATCATAAGGGATTAATACAATTACTTTATGTCATAAGATTCTCCTGCTAAGACTTGGTTTTATAAGCATAAGCTATCCTACAAATTGCAATAACTTTTGTTTTAAAGCTACACACTATAGCAGACAAAAACAGTTTGAGAAAATTTAGGATCATTGAAAACTTTAATAAACAGTTTTGTATTCAAGATACGAGTGAACTTCTTCGGTTTTGTAAAATTTACCTAAACCTTTGAAATAGTTACTGTCACGTTTTTGATTGTGAGGGTTGTTTGCTTTGCCCTCTTGTGAGAAGTGTTCTGCATTGCGGTTGTTTTTAATACCGTTGGTTGTCTTGCTGGTAGTCGGTGGCTAGGATAATCTTATTGCTTTCCACGTATCCGTGGAATTTTCCTGTGCTCCATACCAGAGCTAAAATCTCCCTCTCTGTGGTTGAACAGTTGCGTTCTGCTAGTGTAAGCAATCTACTTGCTTATTCCACTGGTTTTTTTTCATTCTTTTTTCCTTGAGATAGAACGGCTCCCAGTGTATATCAGCTGGCGTCTGTTTGTATAAAAAAAGGGTTTTGTTGGGTCTGCTTGCCTTAATACTGGTGCAGTCGTGAGTAGCATTTTAAGCTGCTGGAAAGCGTTTTCACGTTCTAGTGTCCAATCCCAGTTAGCATTTTTCTTTAACAGCTCTGATAATGGCTTAGAGATGGCTGCGGATTGAGGTACAAATCTACGGTACCATAAACAGGTCTGCAGAAAAGACATCACGTGTTTCACGGTTCTAGGTGACGGGAGTTGAGCGATAACCGCTCTTTTCTTCGGGTCGGTGGTCAAGCCGGTGGGGGTAATCAAGTGTCCTAAATAACGTACTCGTTCGCACGCAAAGCGGTTTTTAGTTCTGTTTACCACTAGTTTGAACAATTGTAGTCTTTTGAATCTTTTGAACATTGCGTCAAGGTCTCTCAGGTGCTTTGTAACGTCTTCCAATAAGATCATAATACAGTCACTTTGGGCACCCCTGAGCTAAACCTATTCATTAGGCGTTGGAACGTAGTTGATGTGTTCTTGAGCCCAAATGGCGTTTTGATAAATCTATATAATCTAAATTCCGACACAAATCTGGTTTTGTCACGACCACTATCATGTAGTGCGATCTGCCAGTAGCCGGCACGTAAATCTAACGTGCTGATGAATTTTGCCCTTGCGGCGTGTAATAAGTTGTCCATTCGGAGAAGTCAATTGTCACTCACGGTGATGGCGTTTAGTTTTCTAAAATCTAGACACACGAGCAATGAATTGTTCGGTTTTGGGACGAACACTACGAGAGCAGCCTAAGCGGACTTGCACTCCTCGATGATGTCTTCGTCTAGCATGCCTTGTAACTCGGTGTGTAATATAGCTTTCTTCTGGGGTGGAAGGCAATATGGTGGAGTCCAAATGGGCGGATAAGAATCGGTCTCTATCCGGTGTTCTCCAAATGGTGTGGATGCTCCTCCTGAATGGAACGTGTTCTGATGATGGTTTAGCAGTTTTTCTAAACGCTGTTTTTTTTTGCCCAGTGGTTTCGTGTGTTCGTAGATCAATAAAGTTGATGTGGCACCTTCTCAGTTTTTTTTCCTCGGTGAGTGGGGAAAGATGCTTCGATTCGGTACCGATTCCTCTTTTTCTACCCTGGGGTACCAATCTGGTATTAAATTCGCAAAGATGGCAAGAACTAGCTTTTCTATAGGCGATTCTACATAAACTGGTTTGGCGTCGGGGTCTAGAGTAAACTGCTCTAGAATCTGACCTCCTAGTGGGCTGAGTGGGTCGATTTTTTGAGGGCCGGTCTTGGGCTTCTCGGAGGTGCCGAAGTTGTTGCATTTTCTACTGGTTTTTGCTTGAACGGAAAACGTTGGTGCCGGGCGTCACTAAAGTACCATTTTTGTTGGCAATGTCTAGTACTAGTCCTGCCCGTCGCAAAAAGTTTGTACTAAGAAAGGTGGGGTTTTGCGCTTTTCGCAAAATAATAAACTCAGCAGGTATAACTCTGTTTGCTGGTGCGACATCCACAAACGTGCTTAGTACTTCTTTTGGGTCTGTTTTCTCTATCGGCAAACACCAGGTTTACTCATTGGCTCCTGAAACGATATCCCCAGTTTCGAGCATCTGGTACAGGACTACACTCTGTTTGGCGCTTGTGTCTATGTATGTACCTCCCGTGATTTCCTCTCATTGGTATTTCCACTATTGGCTTTGACGTTTTTGTTATTGGTCTTGTTTTGGTGAAGAATAGACCAACTTTGTCGGAATTAGGTGGATTGCACTTGCTGCAGTTGCTCCAAATAACTGTAGGTTCCCCGCAGACGTAACACGCAATTCGGTTGTTTCAGAATGTTGAGCTCTGTGATGCTGGGTTATTTCTCGGCGTTTCGGTTTGCTTTCTTTTTTGGCATTCCTCTTTGGTGTGTCCTGGGTATTTGCAAAACGTACAACGTTTCTTTGTTAGTTGTGTTAGGTCGGTTTTTCTTTCCTCGTGCTGTGGTTGTTGTCCTCATCTTTGATCTTACGTAATTCTCTTAGGAATTCCGTAAAGCTTGAGAACTTTGTACGCGGTACGTTCTTCCTGATTTTTTGATTTTGAAGTCCGTATACAATGTTCAGTTGTAATTGCTCCGTCGGTCTGTTTTTTGCCGGAATCTTTACTATCAGCGCTTTCTTCTTGCAGATAAAGTTTTGGTGCCTTCACCTTTTTTTTTGTAGAAAATTTCTTTCAATAGCTTACGAGTTGGTTTATTTAACCCATAAGTGTTTTTTAAATTCGTTATGGCTTCGCCCCATGTGGTCGTCGTCGTCTTGACTCAGTGGCTTGCTTTTTTCAATAGCATCGGCAAACCCTCTAAAGTATTTTGTTGCTGACTTTTTCACAATCTTTATATACTGTGATTAATTGGCATTAATAACCTTCTATGTCTCAACTTCCATTAAATCTTGTGTGCATTTTCAAAATGAGCCCGATGGATATTAATGCGTGTTGTTGTTAACCATCTGCTGTATCAATCAATCAATTCCACACTTAATTGTATTGGTGCTAATAGATCCATTTTCTTAGCTTTGGCTTTCGTTGTAGGCGGCGTTTTGAAAAAAAATTTTTCTACTATTTGGGCGCCACTTGTAAGGTTCCTCTCGATAATAATGTACAAAAGATTTATTGGTTCTTAAAACGAAATTAATTCAAACAAACACTGCGTCACAATTAAATTATAAAAAATAGAAAACACTTAATTATAAAGAATTGTCTACAGCAGTCTTGAAAACTACCTAAAATTACGTCACTTGCGACACCCACTATCCGTTGGTGCAAAACGAAAGTTGTCCTGGATTACACAATTGCCAGGAGTGTCAACGGTCCGGACTTCAACCACAAGTATATTAAATCATATGTTTGATAATCTTTTTTAATTGTGCACCTTAACGTTAGTAAAATTGAAAACAGCAGACATTTTTACCTTTTATGATTTATTTTTTGATTAATAATTTTACTAGAAAAAAAACTAAAACGTAGAACAAAGGATCTGTATTCATTTAATATGTCAAATGCGAATTCTTGAAGTACATAACATGCTAAATGTATAAACGGTGTAGTAGTAAAGAAACATATGTATGAATGTACAATACTAGGTTATCTGTCTTTGACTAAAAGTTATTATTCCTTACCTTAAAATCTATGCTTAAATAACAATTTCAAAAACCTGGCGACTGAACAGTACAAATAAATTTTGTATAATTGTTTCATTTACATGTGAAGTTTAATAAATAGTATACAATTTTTCGTTTGTTTATGTTAGTAGTAGCTTCACACAAACTTTCATTTGTTTTTTTTTTATTTAAATCAATTCAAATTGCTTAAAGAAATCAATAATATAAAGACTTGTATAGATTAGTGTAGCGTTGCATATAAAAAGTTAAGGATTATCTTTGGTTTATGCTCCAACTTGTCATGAATAACAATTTTCGCTAGCGTTTCACACAAATGTGAATCTTCTTATCGTACAAAAAAGCCGTTTGTTAACATAGAAGGTTAATTTGATTTTGACAAATGCCAAGGGTCAAATTGAATCAATAGGAAGAATTCAAAGATTAAAGTCAATTTGAATAGCAAATGTTCGACTATTACTTTACGTCATCCTTTATGTGTTAAATTAAATTTATTTCTAATGCTGCTGACAGTATTCACATAATTCAATCTTCCATTTGTGCTATTGCTACATAAGGTTCACATCATTTAATTTTTTTTATGTTCCCTTTGAAAGTAGGTTCGGTAATCAAATTGTACGATATCTACGAGACAAGCTAGCTATTCACAAAGCTCTAATATGTTTCTCATTAATCCCGTTCATTGCGGACGGATACGCCTCAAGTCACTGAAATTGCAATATTACGACTAGCTTCACGTTAACATTGATTAAGACGTTACATTGCAAAAGCCATCGACATTTAAGATTTCCAACTTTTTTTATAAATTTTACTTCCATTACGAACATAAATAAATAACATACAAGCATGAAAGTTATATACAAGTGTTTATATTTTATAGATATAAATGTTATTGTAACAAAAATTAATTAATAATATATAATTACTAATTACTAACGTTATGTTCTATGCAACCCAAATTTAAAGAATATCTTTATCCACAATCACCATATTATAGAGCTATTATTATGCCGTTATGAAACGTATTATAACACCTATACTAGTTATATTCCATAAAACATTAGTGTTTTGTAATATATAAAATTCAAGAAAAATTTGCAGAAAATTTAGTAATTATTTATTAACATTAATATTAACATTCACGTTAACATCAAAAGTAAACTTATTTGCAATATCAGGATTTACATTTACACAAACCACGTTTGAGGAAGACTGCATCGCGGAGATCTCTTGCATTGTGCTGGATTTTCTTTGAATTTTCTAGCAATATCGATTTTATTTGACTCGCTTTCTTCTATATACCCCTCAACAACACTAGATGACCTCCACGCCCGTGCCTCTTAAGAGTGAGAATATCACCACCAGCATTAGCCAACAGAGTCGCCGAAGAACGGCGCATACTATGGCCCGTGTAGGATTTAGCGTCTAGAAGTTTTAAGAAAGAAGCAATCTGTGAGGCGATTCTGGAAATAGTGTTAATTCCCACAGGTTGCACGGTGCATTTTGAATTTATATATCGCAAAAAAAATCTTCCCTGCGAAATAGTACTTTTAGGACGTAGGCGTATGTATTTCTTGCATATCTCCATAACATTAACAGAGAATCCTTCGTCTAATACAGTGAAACTTCTTGACATATTGGTCTTTGTTTCTGGGATGGACACGTAGATAAAAGATCCTTTATCCTTCACAAGTTCAATTTTTAAGTTTACCAGTTTATTGCATCTAAACCTCCACGAACACCCATTATGACAGCAACCTAGAAATATTTAAAATAATTAAGATACCAATACAAAAGAAAAGAAAATTGGTTGTACCTTCATCATTAAGTACTTTTCATCAGATGCTGTTTTCAAAAATTGTTCGATGTGTCCCCTCTCAAGCACTTTTGCCTTCTTTGCCTTGTAGTTTTTTGATTGGCTCTTGAGATAAGCAATTAATTTGCCGTATTTAGATATGTCAATATTTCTATGCACATTTAACATTGAATATTTCGTCCACATCGACGAGGAGGCAAACTTGTTTCTTACATTTAAAAAATAAACCAACAGGACGTCCTCGTTTATGATGTTTGCACCTCTTTTCTCTCTATTCATTAAAGGTAGCAAATTCTTTTATGTATGCATCTTTAGATTTGGCCGGCAACAGTTGCAGGGTTACTTCTTCAGCTTCTGCTTTAATTTCTACCGGCAAAGAATCACTTTCTGACATTTTTCAAAACGAGCACACAAACGATTTCAAATTTTTTTGTAATGAATAATCGTGTGTTATAAACAACATTAAATTTATATTAAATAACCGTTTTAATTTTGTCTAGTCTGTAATATACGTTTTTTCACAGCTTGAATTCCGTATCAGATCACTTTACAAAGATATGGTTTTCTATTAACTAATGTTTTATTCGTGTCAGCAAATTATAAAAAAACATAGATTTTCTGCAAATTAACTGACTAATAATTACCCATTAGAAATAATTAACTAAAGGTTATTATAAATTATTAGAAAAATCAAACAAATGCATTTTTCTAGATTTAAATATTTTGATCCACTTAAATGGCATTAAAATAATATTTCTTATGTCACATTGATTTCATTTATTAAATCAAAATGATAACAATTTTGGTTATTCGTTTAAAAATCACCAGACATTTTTAAATGTCTAACTAAATACAACTAATGTATTGAAGTGAAAAAAGATATTTTTGATAATTAAAAATAAATAATCAAAATTAAGTACATTTAAAAACAAAATATAGCATCAGTGAACTAATTCATTTGTTTTGTTGTCACCAAGAGCAAAACATTTTTGTTCTTTATCAAAATTAAGAACATCTGAACCAATAGACTAAAACTATACCGGGTGTAACAGGATCATGGCACCTCCTGTTTCTCCCTTAGTATTAAAATTAAATTTGGGACGTCTCATATACATACAATAAATGACACTATTTGACTATAACTAATTTTTTTGACACCAACTTTGATTTTTAAATGTAATTAAATTAATTAAACGTCAAAAATTTTTTCTAATATTAATTTTTAGTTTTCCATTTAGTGTGTTGCGATTCTTCCTATTTATTCTAGTCGACCAACCCTATGCTAGAAAAATTAAAATCTTGTCAAAAATAAAAATTATAATAAGGATTTATGGAGCAAATTAAACTTATCAAAATTGTTTTTAGAGTAAACCTCAATTTTTACAAATGGAAACCATATTGGTACCTTGATACCATTTATTGGCAACTATTAATAAAGATTTTTTCATACCTTTTGTTTTAAAATGTGCAATAAATACAAGAAAAATTACTGGCAGCTTAAAAGAAATTAAGAAAATACAATTCAGTTCTAATTTAATGTTAAGAAGCTACTAAGGTGGTTTGGAAATACAAAAATAAACATTACCTAACTACAGCAACTATTGTTCAAAATGCTGTCCCATTAACCTCAATGCACTTCTAAACTCTCATAGCTATTTCATGTAGAACATTCGCCAATTGTGGCCATGTTATGCTATTAATTGCGTTTCTTACTCTGTAGCTCCAGAAAAATTTTGACGTTTGAAATGTTACTACGTGGTATCATTAGATTTAAAAAATTAAGTATATTTTAAAATGTAATAATAAAATAATAAAAAGTGTTCTATTTAAAAATTAAAAAATTGGGTGAATCTGGAAGTGAAAAACTGTTATAATAAAAATGTCATGTATATGAAAATGTACCAAATTTTAACTCTCAATTGTCTTTAAAAGCTGAAGGAGAAACGAGGGTTATTTGAGAATTGCATCCAGAATAGTTTAACACAAACAAAAAGTAATTTTATTGCAAAAAAATATTTGAAAATATAAAAAATTTAAGGAACATTAAGATCTAATAAGTATATCATTTAATTTACAGAACAATAAACAATTAATTTAAATTGAATTAGATTATTATAATAAAAACCATATAAAAGTTAAGAATACTTCAATAAGAGTTATTTATTAACATTAATAATCATATTTTTCCTAATTTTTATCTTAAGGTATATAATTATTTGTTATACATATATATTATTGTTTTATTTTATTCACATCTAGTTTATAATAAATGCCTTCCTGTAGAAAAAATTTAATGAGGTATAAACTTATAGAGGGCGGAGATTTTGTCAGAATGACTGACAGATAGAATTAGTTTTATTTTTAATAATGGGAAATATGATATTATATTTTATTATAATATGGAAAATGTTGAGGTTTTAGTAAAACGATACTGGAAAAGCAAGTAAGTGGTAAGCCGGCAATAAATGTGGTTCTTTGGAGTGTTTGAATATTATTTAACCATTCACTCCCGGTGCACAGTTGCCCGACACAATGTTGTGGTCCCTTCAGGTGGGGTACTGCAAAAGGAGGTGTTGCGGGCTACCTAAATGTCATGATGCAGATGGTGATGGTAGTCTCACTAGGTGCCCCCCATCTTGGCCATTGGGGTGCCAACAGTGGTATTTAGACACACATTTTTTTTAGATATTTGGCAGCGGTGTATATCCTTATTAGGAATTTATTAGAGTTTTTTTTTAATTACTGAAACACCGATACATTTTTGGTAAGTTTCAAACATATTTGTTTTTAATTTCTTAACTACAAGATTACATTTAGATAACATTGATAAAGTACTTTTTATTAAAATTAAATTACTTTACAAAGCATAATTTTATCAGGTATCATTAAAACTCTTTGTTATAAAGTTTTATTTAGAGGTTATGTTTTAATAGTTTGCATTTCAGCAGTGTTGTTACAACAGCACAGTTGCTAATCTGATGTCTCTTATTTCACGTATGTTTCAGTCGTTGGGAACTTATTAGAGTAATAAGAAACATTGAATAAAACTAAATACAATATTTTATCTTAGTTGAATATGACGAGAAAAAGGATGTCAGACCCAATAAAAGTTAAATATGATTTAAAAGCTATGGAGAAATCAGTTGCATTTGCGAAGCAAAGACATAGCATTAGGAACGCTGCTGAAGTGGCAGAAGTACCAGCATCTACATTAGGAACATATTACAAAGACTTCAAACTGTGTATCGGTGGAGGAAGTAAGTGTGAACTGGGATTAGAAGAGAAAAATACTCTCGCAAAATATTTATTTCAGTGTGGTATCTATGGATATATGAATACAAAGACAAAGTTTATAGAGTTTCTTCGAGAATATATGATTGAGAATAATTTGGAAATTATATGGGGTGATCAGGGTCCTGGTGACGTATGGTTTATCTTGTTTTTGCAAAGCCATCCAGAACTTACTATTCGTAAAAGTGATTGTTTAGGGTCCCAACGAGTTCGAGGTGCTAATCCGTTCGTAATAAATAAAATGAAGTTTAGTTATCAATTGTGACAAAAGTGGATTTGGAGAAGACTTAAAAGATATTAAGCTGCTAGCCGCTAAAGCTATGAGTCGTGTTTAAAAAAATGTGGCTAGATCTGGCAAGAAACCCATGGCACAAAACTCCCGCCATTTATTATCTTCTCGAAAAAATTTGTCTGGTTTTTTGGGTATATCAGAATCCGTATCCTGAAACGGCTTACACGGCACATAAAAAGGGTTGGATGGAAAGAAATATTTTTTACCAATAGTTTGAAATAGCATTTATCAAACATATTCTACCCAATAAAGCTCACATTAAAAAAATCGTATTAACCTATTATTATTTATTTATTTAATCGTATGGTACATTTTAAATATTGTATTGTGATGTAAGTGTTATGTATGGTGTCCCAGAAGATCAGTATAAACCTGTACAGTGTGGTGACGAAACCGTGTGCAATTGTGGATTGGTTCGTCTTGGCAAAGCATTTGCTTCAAGGTTTAGGAAAACCACTAAAACCTAAGCATGCCAACCCTTACCCACACTAGTTTTTTCATGTAGTAATATTAATTAAGTGTGTAATGTAATTGTGTTTTGTAAAATTGTGTTGTACATTTTTTCTAATTATCCGGGAGGGTCTTGATGACCAGGTCTCGAAACCAAAGTGGTGATTCTCAGGAACAACATGTTTTCTTGTTGTTCATAGAGTACTGTAAGGTACTGATCACCTTCTATATTTTATATTTGCACCAAAAACCAAAAAAACTATACTATATATAAATTTAACAATTATTAACAAAGACAAATTAAGAACTTAGTATCACATTAATTGTTAAGTAGAAATAATTTCAGAAAGAGCTAATTCTTGTATAAAAGTGTTAAAAAAGATCAAAAAATGAAATCTGATTTGTTTACTTTTGTTGTGGAATTTCTCATCACTCAATCAAAGCATTTTGTTGTGTGTGCTGGTGATGGTGTTGATTTTTTGGTGTAGAAGATGTTTCGAATAATAGTTGATTGTCCTTCCTAACGAGATTGGTTTTTTATACCAGTCTGTAATTATCTTATTGTTTTCAATATCTGTTATAAGTAATACATCTAGGAAGAGTAATTGTCGGTATGTTTCTAATTCTACAACAAAGTTTAAGTTCTGATTAAAGTTGTTAAATAACTGTAAAGTGATATCGACCATATTATTAGCGTGTATAATTAAATCACAAACAACTTTTATTTGAAACAACAATGTAGAAAATGAAAATTTTTCTAAATATTAAAAATTTTAAAATCTGTGTAGGTTAACGGTTAATAAGTTCCATCTACAGATTTTCATAAAAATCGGACGGGTTGTTTTCTTGATACCTTGTTTACATACGGACGGCCGGCCGGCCGGCCATCGGGCATAACTAACTCTAATTTGTCAAAAAGTAAAAAAATTGATGTTAACATTTTCGGTTTAGAAACCGTCGCATAACTCCCCCATCTTATTTATAAGATGTGGAGTAAAAACCTAAATTTTATTCAGAAAAACATAGGTTGATAGTATGATTTTTTCGAAAAGCTAAAATGGTTTGATCTCTTGAAGGAATGGATTAGATTAATTCTTGTAGAATTACATCACATGTATGTACTACGACATTTATCCCGGCCAAACCAATAAAACGCCATACTCATATAGTGGCCTTTCCCGGACAAATTGTAGATTATTCCTAGTTTTGCGATCACGCCAAAACAAATACGCCTGTTATCTGGTTGCACAGTAAAACTAAACAAAACTCGTGCCCAGTCGTTATGACCCCAATTCACATGCGCCTTTGCCTACAACCTCCGGGTTTTAAATGAACACACTAGCGTTCTTCGCGCATATATGCCTGACAATATGACAATCTTTAACTTGTTCTAATACTAGTTAAAAGAGTGACCAAAAATTGTTTTCAAGATTCAGTCTCATAACACTACTTTGTTTCAAAAAATTTCCCAAAATCGTTATTGTACACATACGTAAAATTTAAAATTACAACAAACAATATTTTTTTTTTAGAATTATTGTCAGTTTTCTTTTTCTTATTTTAGAGATAAATCCATATTTCGTGTTTTTCTGTGTAGAAACTAATAATCAATTCTCCTTTTAGTGTAATTAATAAACATTAAGTATTTCTCCATCATTGGAGTAATCAATTTTCATAATAGTAGTTATTTATAAGACTTGATACATAAAAGGAATCAGTTGCACAAGAACGAACTTATTAATTAAAATATATTGCTCAAATAAAAATATCGCCTTTGTAAATCAGTTTTCGTTTAAATTAATATATTTTCAGCTTTTGTAATTTTAAATGCTAAACAACTAGAATTTCTCTTGTTGTTATAATACAATATTTTATCTTAAACAATATTCGTTTACAACTTTTCTGGTTTATAGCTCATAAACTGCTTTAGTCAGAAAGATAAAGCAGGTAACTAAAACAGATGTACTTTTTATATGATTCTACCTGCTCTATGTTTATATTGTATACATGATACTTAAAGGGTTCTAAATTGGTTAAATTTAATCGACGTAAGCGATTTAATTTGTTTGAACAATTTAACAATAATAATCTCTCTAATATATTCTATTAATAAACCAAGCACTCACCTTTTACACTTTACTTTAAATTTAAAGTAGCTCTTTAATTTTAAGTTAATTTTAAGAAAAATAAATGTTGCAGGAATTTTAACATGCTAATGAATACTAATAAAATATTTAATTCTTCTAATGATTACAAGAAAAGTCAAGTTTTAAAATTAAAATAAATAATTATCAAGAACAAATCTTATTTTACAATTAATTTTACAAAAATATTGATTCCCGGGCATTTCAAAAGATAATTAATTATTCACAGTTTTTGACCGCATATTTATAAGCCACTTTGCAGGTCAGTCCAATTCAAGATTGAAAATTCGTATTCCAATTGAGTATAATTCTTGCAGTAAATATTTTAAACTTAATCTTCTTTTACATTAACAAATTTTATTCTATTTCAAGTCAGTGTACTTCCAACTCTACCGAATCTATTTGATCCAGATAACTTGCTTATTATTTTAATACTGTTCTAATAAAGAACTTTTAGTTATATTACGATTTATATATTTTTTAATATTATTTTAATAAATTCATTAACATGTAAAATTGATCTTCATCCCACAATTCAACTAAGTTAACTGCACTACTTACATTTTATTTAAAATACAGTGTGTTTGCGGATTGAGTTGAAAAGAGAAGAAAAAATTTTTATTATTGTAGTGATACATGCATGACAAAATTTCAAAACAAGTCACGAGTATCAGAGGTGACAACTAACCCATGTCGTAGTACATAAATTAGAAGTCAGTAACCCACTCCAAAAATAATGTTAATAAAATTTGGCCTTTTCAAAAATAAGGTTGTCATCGTCAAATAAATTAAATGGAAAAGGATCCTACGTTGTGATTATTTTTAATTTATCTACAAGATTTGGATAGATTCGGATTGAATGAGAACTGATTCACTTTGGATAATGTATTATAAACCAATATATTAAAATAAAACTCACATGCAAACCACAATAACATTTAATATTTAATTCCTGCATAGGCTGCTTACAAAAAGGAAAACCTGAAAAGTACATTGGACATACACAAATAACACACAAATCGCAAAGGCATAACACATAAAATGTCAATAATCAAAATATTAACCAAATCAAATAAAACACTGCAACAAGATATGTTCATCATATTTCAATTCTTATGAGATAAATAATCATCAAATAGCCTCATGACTTCGTTTGTCGAATGTTAGTAAAAACACAGAGAAAACAAAAAAACAACACATTGCATATACATAATAAATATCATATCAAATAAAATCAAGATCATAAATCAATAACCTCTGCTTTGATATTCTTTGTATCAGCAGGTAAATAATAAGTTCAATGACAATAAATGTCATAGTAAAAGTTTCATGTTAAATTGAGAGAGAGATAAGCTACCCACTTGCATCAAACCAGCTAGGACATTAAGTCTACTAACAGCTCTTGCCAGGCGGCTTGAACCTCTCTTTATGGCATTAAGTCGGGGAGAGAGATAAGCTACTCCACTTGCATCAAACCAGCTAGGACATAGTCAACCAACGGTTGTTGCCAGGCGGCTTGAACCGCTCCCTTTCTGACGAACACTCTCCAACGTTTGTTAAATCAAAAATATCAAATAATTCCACGGTGGAGGTGTACAAGCTACTCCACTTGCAACAAACCAGGTAGGACAATTAAGTCAACCAACGGTCGTTACCAGGCGGCTTAAAATACACCCATCCGATTCGAACTAAATCAATATATCAAAAAAACAACATCGATAAGAGCCTTCATTCAAAAACGTTCCCCAACTTGTAAAAGTTAAGTACAAACGAATTCATGAGTAAGGTATCGTTCACATCCAGTTAAACTAAATCAATGCAGACACAAAAAAATAAGAATCAACGCACGAATACACGAAGCTTTCCGCTTACATTTACTAAGTTAGCTTAAGAAGTTCTCATTGAACATTACTTTACAATCACTCATGGTAAAACTGCACACAAACATAATAAACTTCTTAAGTTGAAGTTGACACAACAATTTCGTATACACGTTAATTTTCCGTATACGCAAGTGTTAGCGGAATGGTGCTAAACATTTGCCAATTCTTAATTTTACGTACGTTAATTCAATTCAAATAGATGTAAACGACCCTTAAAACAAACGATTTAAAACAAATAATAATTTAGTAGCGTTCCACATCTTGTTGCATTGTTAGAAAAAATCCCCTTCATATGTTCTAAAATAGACTGAAAACGCCCAAATTTATGCCTCCGCGACAGTGGTTATTTTACAATCTGAACTAAACATTGTTAACTTATATTTTATCTATTGTTTCCCATAGCAATATATATGAACTCAATTTAAATTAAACCTTAATAAAAAAAACATTTGATAAATTGGTGACGAACGCTTCATGAGGGCGTTTTACAAAAAGAAAATACGCGCGAGACAATTCTCTACGCAATAAATTTTCAGACAAAGAAACTACATTAGCGGTTCCTAATTAGTTAATTTTTCTATAATTGTGGTTTAAACAATCGTAAAAGGTAAAACTAAAAACGTGCAAAAGGGCAAACTTAAATCTGGTTCAAAATAAAGCATCCCCAAAATTAATCTAAACATACATTGTACATACCTCTAGTAACACGTTACAAGGTTCACACACAAGTGTCCCTGCATCGCCCTTATTTCATTAGTTCAAACAAAAAAATTTAAGGCGGAGAATTCTTTCCGATATATTTCGAGAGCAAAAGCGTACAAAAAAACTAGCGGTTTAATATGTCGTCTACCTTTCAGGGTAATTATATATATATATTTTTTTTATTATTATTTAATTTTTAAGTCTGGAACTCTACATTATTGATTTTACGACAAAAAGTCATTCTTTATAAAAAGTCCTGCTTGTCGAAAAATTATATTTGCAATACATTAAGGTAAAATCAGATGAACGTATAGCGTTAATAAATTAAGAAAATGTGAACAGTTTCAAGAGTGAATTGCCATTCTTTATTATTTTAAGAAACAATTTTATTTGAAAAAGTTTTTATGTTCTGAAGCGAAGTCTAAATACAAAATTTCATTCATAAATTTAGAGTTTTTAGTTTTCTGTGGTATTATTTTCTAATGTTTGAATAGGAACAATGTGACTTGAAAAGATATAAATTTTGTTGTTAACTTTTATTTAAAATTTGCATTTAGACATGTTTTTCGATTTTAAACAAATTTCTCAAATATCCTAAAATGATAAATAATGACACTTCTCTCTTGAAGCATTTTCACATTTTCTTAATTTATTAACACTACGTTAATGTGATCTTGGATTCAAATATTGCACTTTTTCGACATGCAGAACTTTTTATAAAGAATTACTTTTTGTCGTAAAATCAATAACAAATTTTTTTTTTCTCTTTTCAACTCCATCCGCGGACACACTATAGAATTGATGCTTAAGTATAAAAATTCTCAATATTTAGATGAAAATTACCGTTTAATAATTCAAGTTTTTTATAAGTTCAAAACTTTTTAATTAGCTATTGTGTGGCTTTGTATAAGTTACAGTTTCACAATTACCTACTTGAGAAAAGCTTAGGAGTAATTTTTTTAACAAAATTTTTACAATCTTTAAAGTGGTAGATACTTGAGTTTGAAAAAATGTCTTTGTACTAAAGCCTTAGACATTGCCAGCTTAATAAAAGAAGAACAATTTTGTACTTTCTACACTGCACTTATAAAGTAGACATGGATATGTAGGGATAAAAGCATATCCACTAACCTATTGTATAGCATTTTCTTTGCGATTCCTTAAGTGTAGGAACGATTAATGTGTTCGATTACTTAACTGACGTATTATAATAATTAAATACTTTTAATATATGCTTACTGAATTTAAAATAACGTTATTGTCTTGACAAAGATTATTAGAATAATTGCTAAATGATAACCCTAAAGTATATTTTATTAATAAAAATAAAACCTCCATAAACCATAAAATTCGGAAACACCCACTCATTTAATACATATCTTGTTGTAAAGAAAGTTTATTTTTCAGCACTAGTGTAATAAATTAAAGGAAACTAAAATGGTAGTGACGTTAAAGACGTTTACAGAAAAACAAAGACAAATATTGAAGTATCTTATTGCTGACAACTTTGTAAATCACTTTTTTATAGAAAAAATTAAATTCTTTTAATATCATTTCTATAAAATTCAATTAGTAGCAGCAACTGAGATTACGTAATTTTTTTAAATGGAAGTTAAACTAAAAATAGAAATAGTTTATTATATAAACTTATGTGCTTCAACATTTCGTTACAGTATTCAAAAACAATTGCATGGTGTGTACTCACAGTTACCTACTATTAGTGTTAAGCATTAATAATTAATTAAAAAATTGTTTTGATTTTAAATAAAAAAGTATATTTTGTGGTTAGAAATGACGGCCTATAGAAGTGTAAAAGATTTAACACCAAGTACATAAACGTGACTGAATATTTTAATTATCTTTAAAAACTAAATTGAGATTAATTTGTTTTATACACGGTTCAATCCCAGATACCGTTTTTATTATAGTACTGACTCCTGCTTTGGAAGCCTCAATTCTTACATTAATGTGTCATTCTCAGAAAAATCATAACTTGTACGTCTCCAGTACAAAATAAGAAAACGGCATGTTGTAAACTAAATTGCGTCAGTCACAAATGAAGTATAAATATACCTTAAAAGAAACTATCAAAGTTAGTTTTAAAAAACATTTTTTTCTGTTAAAATCGTTTACAGTGTGTGAAATCTCACCTCTGTGGGATGTTTCCCCGCAAATAACTAATAGTCAATGAGTTAGTATCTACAGAAAACTATTATTAACATGTTTTAAAGTCATGTAATTAAACAGTTTGTTAATGACTAGTAAATATATTAAACATGATTTTAATGATCACAAAACGTGTCCCGAATTTTGACTGTTGAGGATTGTTTCCAACCGTAGACCTCACCTCCTTCATCTTATTAAAAACCTAGTTATTAAATTGTATACACGTAGCGCCATCTGTTTGGGAGTTCAAAAAAGCAGTCATAAATATGCAGTTTGCGATCAAACATGAGTGGAACGTGTTACTGTTTGTTGGTGTAAAGAAATATTCTTAACGTAAGTAAAACACAATTTGTCGAGATAGCGTCTCAGTACCGTTAATTAATTTTACAAATTTATTTTTGCTTGAAACATACTTCGTCTGGGCAGTATATTAATATTAGTTGATTTATTTGAATTTCGAAATCATAATCTCAAAATATTTGTGTTTTCAACCGCGAGTTTTAAAAATACTCACCTCCGTAAAAATCTGAGTTCTGAGCATTGTATGCCGGAAGTGAGAATTTATGAAATTTGATAAAATTAAGTTGCTTCATTTCTTTTTCCGTACACAAGTTTTTTATCCAGGTTTATCGGTTTTAGATAATGGGAAAAACTACAAAAAAAGTAAAAAGAAAGCAAGTACAAAAATTACTGAAGAGATAAAGAATGATCCTGTAAAATATGAAGAAGCAAAAAAGAAAGAAAGAGAGCGTTACTATGCCAGAAAAGCGGCAAGAAAAGTAAAAAGTGTTAATGATATGTCGGATCGTGAAAAGCGAGCAATAAGAAAACAATATAAAAACAGAAGTAAAAGTTACTATGAAGCAAAAAAGCAAGAAAAGATTATAGTAAAATTTTTAAGCGACCATACACTACCATCTATACTCACAGGACCAGTCCGGTTGACATATTACTCTATTAAGAAGGTTCTGCGGCGTCTTCAAATTCTAGAAGTAGGGTTGAAGTGGGAGAAAAAAATTGTAAGAGGAACAGACGTAGCCTCAATATCCGGATCAAGTATCTTGGAAGTAAATTGTCTAAAGTTGAGAAAATAGCTAGAAAATACAAAAAGCAGGTATATAGACTAAAAGGTGCCAATAAAATAAAGAAAATAAGCCCAAAAACAAATATTGGTAGAATGGTCAACGGAACAAATATGAGTAAATACGTGAAGAAAAAATTTCTCTTTGGTGACGTTATAGCTATTCAGTTGCACAATAATTTCAAGAAACTGCAAGATTCGGCAGATAAACGGAAATTTGTCGACTACATTACTGGACCGGTGACAAAAAAGTATGGCATATCAAAATATATTGCATCTTTGTCTTGAAGGTATATATTGCTCACAAAGAATTTAAAATTTTCTTGCTGGATGAAAACAGTCGAATCTGTCCTGGAAATACAATAACATTCAAGAGCAAAAAAATGCAGAAAAGATACCTAAATGATACAATAAAAAATATCTATGCTAAGTTCAAAAGTACCTATGCACAGTTTAAGATATCGTATGCCACATTCTGTAAAATGCAACCTTTTTGGTACTCCCACCTGTCGTTACGAACAGAAACACTTGCTTATGTATAATACATGCAAATATGAGTCTCATTGTTTCCCGATTGTATTACCTGAAGATTATTAAGGAGAATTTCCCTGAAAATGTGGTGAGGTCCTACTCTTGGGAGGGTAAATATTTCAAAGAACAATGTCTTGACAGGAAATGTTCAGAGTGCAACCATAAAGAATTGAAGGCTTTATACTACGACAAGGAAGAAGTTACATATTAAAGACATGAATAGCTAAAAAAAAATCATAATTATAAGCGGAAAACAAAAACCTTGTCAGAGAACAGTGAAGGAAAGATTTATATGTACAAAACGAGAGTTGATGTCTATTTTTAGGGAAAATTTATTTGCCCAGTTTCTACCACACATGAAGAACGTAATACATCAATATTAAGCTATGGAATGTATTAAAAATAATTTATCAAAGAAAGAAATTTTTATTCACTTGGATTCTTCTGAAAACTATAACTGTAAATACAACAAAGAAGTATAATCTGCACACTTTGGTACATTAAAGCCTCCGGTGAGTTTACATACCGTGGTTGTTTATTACAATAATCCTGATAGCTTGACAGTGGAACCTCTTTTATTTTGCACATTATCTAATAACTTGACACATGATCCGGCAGCTATATAATTGTCTATATAAATCTTATTATCGATAAAATAAAGAAACTTGTTCCTGTTATTAACACTGTACATTTCCTCTCTGATGGACCTTGTACCTAGTACAGAAATCAGAAAATGTTTTACAGTTTGGCCATACATCTACCTGACTACATAGGTGTTGATACATTACGGTGACATTTTATAGAACGTAGACATGACAATGGTGTACCTGACGGAATAGATGGGAAGCTGATCGTTTGGTTGCTATGGGTTCTGATATACCCAATTTCCAGACATTAGTCAATTTGCTGACACCAGTATCTAAAAAAGTAAAGATAATGCCACCAGAATCCAAGAAAATCAAAGAAATAGATGAAAGTATTCCAAGCAACCTTCAGGCTTTTAAAGGCACCATAAAAATTCACGAGGTATGTTGGACTAGGAATAACCACTCTGTTTTACAAGTGAGACAACTAACATGTTTGGAATGTAATGTTGCTGAGAGTTGTATACACTATGGGCTGGGTTGAATAAGCTTTGATTATATTTCAGGTAGGAACCCAGATTTGTCCGGTATTACGAAACGAAAATGTTTTTTAATTAAGTATATTATAAGTAAAATGTGTGTCTTGCGACATTGACACGTATGAATAGTATAAACTAAGAAAAATGCCAACAGTTAACTGTAACTGTTGCGTGTGTACTTCTGTACAAGTTATCTTAGCTTTCTCGGCAACGTGTGTTACAAACATTAAAGCTATCGTTTAGATAGCGCTTTGCACTTTAACACACACTGCCGTTACAGTTAACTGTTGGCATTTTTCTTAAAATATATTATGTTGCATTGCAGAAAATTCAGAGACAAATCATATTCGCCTGCAGTATTCTGACGTTTACGGTTCTAATAGCGGTGATGACAACATACTTTTGTCAAAATTTACAAGAAGTTTCAAGAAAACATGTTCATTGTAGTAAAATTATCTGGAAAGAAAATTACACGTCACTATAATAAACAAGTTTGTCAAAACTTGGTTTGAATAGCTATTTCGCTCCATTTTAATTATTTCCAAGACAATGTCTTTAAGAATATTTAGCTATTCGTCATAACGACATTTCATGGCTACCAATAATAAATATTATAAACAAATTCTGATTTTTGCAGATACTTGTTTATATATCCGAAATCTTGCTATTTAGGTATAGGAAGATGAGAAATCATTTGAAAAGTATTTTAATTGTCTTTCAGGATATTTGATAATATACGGGATGTTCCATTTAAAAAAATGCACAATTGTCATTTTTGTATCTAGCAGTAAAATCACGAGTGATTAACTTCTCTGTATATCGCAAAGCAAACTTCTCTACACAGGACTAAGGTACTGGAACTTGGTAAACCACACGCAAAATGTTAGCTTTTTACAAATCTAAATACCGCAACAATAAACGTGTGATTTGGGAGAAATTTTTATCAAAAATATTAGAAAATAATTTATATTTTGAAAACCGTTACAGATAGGTATCACAATATTAAGCAAAAATGATCAGAAAGTAATAACGAATCTAATAGAGCAAAAATGTACACAACGTGCCATTGGAGTTAAAGAATTTGCCACATATTTCCACAAGAAGCGGTCACGTCGCATCTATGCAAATATTTTAGGTCGATAGATCTTCTACAATTACTTAAATAACTATATTTTCAGAATAATTCCGTGTTCGCTTTCCGTAAACGTCTAAGGTACCATCGACCGTGAATAATATAATTCCAATTTTAGTAATAACGTTGTTGAATTTAAATTGTCTTCCGTCAATGCACTAGTTAATAGACTAATTAAAATACCTTTTTATAATTTGTTTCTATCATTTTTTCATTATAAAACCAATCTGCGTTCTATAATGAGACATAACGTTACCATTATAGCACGCTGTTTTTATATTTGCCTGGTTGGTAAGACTGAATCACTGCAACTAATAAATTTGACATATTGAGTTTTATAACAAAGTGCGTGATTTGTGGTTATTAATGTGGAGAGTTTGTGAAATAATAATTTTTAAGTTTAAAATATTTCAGATACGCATATTCTGGTAAGTATATTAAACCCTTACTTTTCTTTTATTTTCAAGCATAATTGATTTTATTCTTCTCCAGGAAAGTACGAGACAAGGTTTGTCAATGTTTAGGAAAAAAGACAACAAAATTGGATTAATCATCTTGTATTATATTTTAAGGTAACAACTAATGTAGTTATAATGCATGCTGTTTGCGAGTAAATGAATCAAAGCCGAAGCATGTTTGACGAACATCATTATTTTAACAATAAGTTTTGCGACACCTAGTTTCGACTCGTGTTAACAATCACATATGTAAATGCATTTGCATTAAGCAACTATTTCGACACATATGTAAAAGCAGTTACATAAGTCGATCCTTCGATGATTATAGCTATCTAAGTGTTATCAAAAGTAAAATCTTGAATCGCCTGCTGTAAGTTCGCAAGAGGTTGTACAATAGCAAACAAACACCGAGAATTACTCATTTGTGGAAGCGTTGATTGTAGAAAACGGCCAAAGTATTGGTTGTTACAAGGAAAAATGAGTTTGTAATAAATATAACAAGAAAAGTATTTAAGACAATAACCTAATAAAAATTAAGATGCATTTCTTATGTAATAAATGTTGATCCAGGTTTAGTTAAGGCAATTTTATCATGGTCAAAATTTGTACTGTAACCATACGCTTAATAAATAATGGACAAAATTGGTTTTATTATTGCTACTATTGTGATTTCTTAATCACAACAGTGTGTTATATTTGTTTGCTTTAGAGACGCTTAAGGTGATATTTGTAAATAAAAGAATTAAATTTAACGTTAAAGAGTTTAAGTTGGTTCATAAATATAACTATGAAAAAGAATCTATTAAATAAAGTGATTTAAGAAGAAACATTTGTTATAAACTAAAACTTATATTTTCCATTGTAACAATTAACATGTAACCTGCAAATTAACAAAACCTTACATTAATTAACAATGGAAGAAAAGCAATAGCTTCTATTGCAATGTTTGCCTTTGTATAGTGCAATTATTGTATACATTATAATTTATAACAACATTTGCAGCATCACTTGCATTTATTGTGAGACCTGGATAGGTTTTATTGCTCTTACTGTCATCGCAATTAATGTCTGTGGTATGCGAAACATTACTAATGGTCGAAGGTATATTTTTAGAACATTCAGGTTGATCCATTTCATTTCTTTCTGATACAAACATCCTAGATATATTTATTTTGCTTGTACAGAAGAATCGGCATATCCCTCAGCAACAGAAGAGGACTTCCAGCCTCCATGACGTTTTAGGAACAACAAGTCACCGCCACAATTTGCAACATGTGTGGCACTAGATCTTCTAAAACAGTAACCTGTGTATAATTGTGGGTGAGGTAACTGGAGGTATATCGCCATGTTTTTAGATATTTTTCCCATCATATTGATACCAATTGGACTATTGATGCAGTGACCATTCCGATAAGTGAGGAAAAATCGATGGGTGGTAACATGATTCGGTCTAAGGCTAAAATATTTTTAATCCACTCAATCCAGGTTATATCTGTAATTGCAAATTTTCTCGGTATATAGTTTTTGTTTTAGGAATCGAAACAATAATTCTGTCGGATTTAATTTCCACATCTTCAACACATAACTTGGTCAATTCTTCACGTCTGCAGGCACCATTATATCCGATTATTAAAATTACCTAATTTAATTCCAAAAAACAATTAGTTTTGTTTATATATTGTTTAAACATTAGTTGTTAACTACCCTAATTGTTTGCTTTAAATTAATTAATAATTTAAATATAAACTTTATTATTAAAATGAATGTAAATTATATACACTTACTTTCATCGCGACATATGTATTGTCATTGGCTTCTGTAATAAATTTGTTTATGTCATCTTCTTCTAAAATCTTAGATTTTTTGGGCATATAACCAACAAAAGCCCTTTTTAATAAACCCTGTAACTTTTGATATTGCGAAATATCTATATTTTTGTACAGATTAGTCGTACCAACTTCAAATAAAAAAAAAATGAAATTAGCCTCTAGATTTATATCGTATTATTATTACACAATTTTGTTTATTTTTGAAATAAATGCGCAAATTATAAAAAACAATATAAAAAACTCGTTTATAAGTCATTTATAGCACTTGTTCATTAAAACACTCGCCGTTGCGCAGCTCGTGTCTTAAACTTGGACGCGTGTTGTAAGTGATGACTTAAAAACTCGCGTTCTTTAATATACTATTATCTAAAGAGAATTCTAAGAAAGAATTAGAAAATATTAAACAAAACAGCAATTCAAATTGTAAGAATTGAGGCTTCCACGGCCAAAGTCATTATTGGAACAAAAACACCTGTAGGGTTTGGACCGTGTCAAAAATGTAACCGTAGTTGCCAACGTTTTACCGCCTATCGTAAAAGGTTTCATCAGGGCGAAAAACTTGAAACAAGCAAAAGAAAGTTCAAGGTAGACAACCCAACAATCTCAATTTGGAATTGCGTCATCTAACTAATATTCTCATTGGTAACGGTTATAGCAAGTTATTCAAAACGTCATTAAACGCCACTCCCATCCTCGCCCTCAAAGTTTAAAAAAAATGTCTTCTACCACGTCAGAAACAATTCTAGCCTTTCTCTCTTACATTCAGAAGGTTACATCAAATAAGCAAGCTTCTTAGAAAAAAAGGTATTAAACCTATTTTTATATCTTCTAAGTTTTACCTTCTCCTAAGAATAAGTTTCCGACTCTCTGTTCTCAAGGTGTATATTGTATTCCGTGTTCATGTAGTTTAGTGTACATAGGTGAAACTGGTTCTATTAGTTCACGTATTTTGGAACATCACCGTTGTGTTAGGTTAAAACACGGTTTCAAGTCTGCCGTGCTGAACATTATTTCGATAATGGTCACAAAATAGATTTTGATAATTCCGCTTTGATTACCAAATATTTTTTCTTTTTCAATAGGGAAATCAGAGAGAGTGTAGAAATCATTAAGCATCCGAACAATTTCAATCGCGATTGTGGTTTGAACTTTCACCGTTGTGGATCCCCATCGTTAACTCCACCCAGAGCCCTATTTCAAACCAATCAAGCGTTGAGGTTAACGACACGTGACGCTTTTAGTCTAGAATCTGGAATGGTGATAAGTTGATTAAGTGACTATCAGTTGTCTACCTTGAACTTTCTATTGTATGTTTTAAGTTTGTCGCCCTGATGAAGCCTCTTACAATAGGTAGCGAAACGTTGGCAACTACAAAAACAGTGGACACAATTTTAAAAATGAAATTCACCCAAAAACAAAATAAATTATACTCAGGTTAATTCCAAAAGAATAGTAAATATATCTTCACTTCAATACCTTCCATTCCTAAACTAGGGTGGAAAGAAGAATAGTGTTTACAACAACTACAAAATTATTTTTATAAATACTTATAATTTAAAATCATTATTTGCAAAAATTAAGGTAATGACAATTGTAATTCGGTTTACGTAGGAATGACTACTCGTAGTATTTCCAGTAGGATGAAAGAACATGTTAGCTTAATTATAAGCAATAATAATAGTAATAACTTTTCAACATTTGCCGAACTCATATTACAAAGTGGGCATGACATTGATCCTATTGGAAACACAAAAGTACTAATGAATGCAAATAATTTTAGCTTTATAAGTATTGATAAACAGTATTACATTAACAAAATTTAAAAAAAATGAAAAGACTAAATTATTAAACGAAATAATACCATCGGATACGATTTCACTTTTAGAGGCCGAGTATTTAGTATTGTACCATTTGTTCATTTACGTTATTTGTATCACAGATATTTTAACTTGTAATTAAGATTGTAATTTACATAATTAGAATTGTTTTAATACGATAATAATTGTAATTGTAGTACAATACCTTGGTAAGAGCCGAATTATTATAAACCGATACAATTGTCGGTTTTTATCAGTGGGTTTGACTTTTATAAAAAATTGTAGTTTTTTTTTCATTTCTCATATAGGAACATGATAGATCAGATAGATCAAAAATGACTCTTTGACAATTTTAGTTTTTTGCTACCGGTACTCCCGGACCTCTCCTAGAAATAAGTTTTAAAAATGTCTAATACTGAAAACCTAGTCCAATAGCATGATTAATCGTTGTACAAGTTTCGTTTAACTGCCTTTTATGTTTCAATAAATATTAATTTTTCAGTAGATTTAAATTTTTCGTTGCTTACGTCTGGAATTATTTTTTTCTTTAATAATGATAAAAAGATAGGTATGTTAAACCAGGTAGTAAAATTTTATGCGGAAACCAAAAATAAATTAAAAATTGGGGCATTGTATTTAAAATAACAAAGTCGGTGACACCGTTATGAAAATATTTTCAGTAAGTAGATCATGTCCATTTGTATAAAGTTACAAGTTTTCAGCTAAATTGGTTTTCTTCGTTCTCATTATACGTTTAACATTCGACCGTCGAGACGTACCCTGTATACCAAGTATCATAAAAGTTGAACTGGTGGTATTCTTGATATCAGGTTTACATACAATGTACATTCATTCATTTGCTTCATTATAACCGATTAACTCTAATTGTTCGAAAAAAAGTAAAAATTTTCGAATTGGAAACCGTCGCATAAGTTATTTTATTTATAAGATGTAGGGTAATAAACCGTTTTGAGTCGTACTATGTGGTAACAATTTAAAATCTCAATAAAATGTTGTTTTTATCTACTCAACAAATAATTTTTTTTAAACCGGATTCTGATTTTAATTGTTCCATTCCACAACAAAGTGGGTAAAATATGTACATCTGCCGAGGTGTTTTCGATATATTTTAATAACATCAAAACGTTAAAAATAATAAAAATAATTAATGACATGGAATAATAATACAAATTATTTCAAATAACTTTATTACAGAACGTTAAAGTCTGTGTAATTTTTACAAATAATTAGTTAGTTAGTACCATGTGCAATATATTGGCGTGCTATATTTTTAAAAGCTCTTGATGAGGTCTTTTTAAACTTTAAATAAATATGGTACGTTTCATTTAAAAAATATAGATTTATACTAGCACGACCTTTTGGAACACCCTGTATAATAAAAAATATTTTGAAATATGCACTCAGTAACTGTACTAAATGTGACAAATTTTGAAGGTTATATATTTTTATTAACTAAGTTATCCTAAGATGACAGAAGATTGCGCTACACTGTCTAATTTTATACAGGGTAAATCACCACTAATGGGACAGAGATTTATAGCAAAACAGTAAATGTTTTACAAGTTTTGTCTTTTTTAGTAGCTTGCAGATTGATAAACTTTACATTTTAAAATTATTTTAAAATATACAGTATGTCCTAAAAAGTGTAGCGCATCAAAGTTATGTTTGTATTATGGAACACCCTGAATTTTATTGCGTTTTTTTAGTTTTGACCTTTATTAAACCCCTCCTACCTAAATTCGTTTGATCGGTTATAACTTACAATGCAGTGCTCGGTTAAGCAATCCAAAGTAATCATTTTGCGAGGAATTTTGTACTCTTGAGATTTAATCCTGTTCTTTTAAATAATTATAAGGTCAGACATTTTTGATCCTCATTACCAATCTTGAAAAATAGATACTTTTCCAGATATTAAAGGAAAAAGTGCTCCATGTTTTAAACATTGTATTTAAACAATACCTTTTACGTGCAATCTGCTGCTGAGTTGTAGATACTGTTATAATGCCAGGTAAGTAAATTTTTGACTACTAGCCATTTTTATTGTTATTAGCAAATTTTCACGTTTATATTGTTCGGTTACTGTTCTGTGACTAAGTTTCAATTTTAGGTGGTTTCAACATTTCGTTAGTGTCTGAGGTATTATAGAAGGTTCTTTTTATCAAGCCTAAACTCATTGTTATTCTTTAATTTTCTTAAACCTGTTAGCTCAACGTCATTAGTCATAACCTTTGTAATAAGACAAACATATATGTAAATGTTTTTTTCTTCTGTAAAATTTGCTAAAACAAAATCGTCTCTTCTTATTCTACCTCCACAAAGTTGCCTTGCTGATCATTGGTTTTTTCACTTTTTTCACTAGTGATTTTAATATCTGACAAACCATTAAATTCTGAAATCCTATTTTTACTAGGATAGCTTTTCCATGACTGTTCATCGCTTTCTAAACTACTGTCTTCCGATTTTTTTTTAGTTTTCTTGGTTGCACTTTCTTCTTCCCATTTTAAGACTTAATCTTGTTTGTGTGCCTTATGTTGGAATATTAAAGTATTTCCTGAATTTTTTACATGTTATAACTTCTGCTTCAATACAAACTCTCTTCTTCGGCTTTTGGTTCTGGTTATGATTATCGCGTTTTACTGTTTGATGTAACAATTCCTCAAACGTAATATTAGTTCGAGATTGAGCAACATTTATTTTGCTTGAGGAATTTCCTACATGACTAGATGTACTGCCTAACGGATTATCCTTTATTGATTCATGATTGGTTTATATTTTTTTTAAGATCTGATTGGCAATAGATCAAATGGGTATCGTATTTTGATTTAGGGAAAAAAATTCCTGCCTTAGAGAAGCCACTGATTAGTATTGCAATATCCTCTTTGGAATCTTAACCTCTCTGTTCTTCCTTTACCATTCAACTATTTTTGCATCTCAACGAAATTTTAATGAGCAAAAGGCCGATACATCTAACGGTTCAAGCAAATGGCTTGCGTCTGGTAGAAGCTTGATGATTGTTACATTATTTTCTATTGCCAAATTGATAACATCTATGCGTAAATAAGTTGAATGTTCATCATAAATTACGAGTACTGGACGCAAGTTCCCTACATATTATAAGGGCTTAAAAATATATAATGAGCTGGCTGAGGAAATTAAGAAAGGACAGACTTTAATGAATTTTAAAAAAGCATGCTTTGAGCATGTGTGAGAGGTGATTCTAGTATTATTAGAGATTAGGTGATATTTGTAAACATCTTACTATTAGATGAATAAACTTACTTACTTACAAATTAACTTACTTACATACTTATGAGGTAAGAATCATTTTTCAAAGCAGTTCTTTTTCTTAGGATCGCTTGTTGTTCTTGTAGCGGATAACTCTTTCTGTCCCACAATTTTAGTTTTCGAAAGGTCAACACAAAAACTACTCTGATCTATATTCTAGACTTGTGACGGTTTATCTTGTAAGCCTAATTCTTTTATTGTTGTTTCTAGCAAATGGAAGTAGCTGTATATTACAAATGGGTCAAGATTTTCTTTCTAGAAACTCCTGCCTTAAATGCAGTTTTAATTAATTCACCTTAACATAGTTACCAACAATAACAAAATTTTTTTTGCGAGTTAAACCAAAGTCCCATTTCTCCATAATACGAATGCCATTAGCTAAAGTCACTTTAACATTTGAAGGGATGCATGCATTTTTAACAAGGGGCAAGTGAATCCTAACGTAATTTTTGAGGTTTCAAAAGAGAATATGGGGAAATATTGGTATGGTCAGTTTAATTCAATTTCTATTACCATACTTACAAACAATATTTTAAATTTTCTTTTAGGATCATTAAAATATCAATTGATGAACTAATTGTGGTCACCTTTTTTAAACGCGTGCAGATAACTGAAAGCAGTTCCTGTCAATTTAATAAAATCTAGACAACCAACAATATAAATTGTAAAGCCAAATCTAAGTTCAGGTTGTTATTTAGCTTTTACGATAGGTGTGCGGCACACACCCATCAAGTATTACTTGTTTAGTAGCTATTGCTGCACTTGCTCTAGAAACGCACTTACCCTTCTTTATTTTAGATATCTATTTGAAACGAGTCTTTTTTTTTATTTATTTGTTTGTGTGTTATAATAACAGATTTGTGACGGTATTTTCTTAGAGTAAGTCAACGGAAAAGCACCACTTAGTATGTCTGCCTTTCAGTGAACAATTGCTGAAGTTATATAAACGTCGTGCCTTTGTTTGGCGCCCACCAAATTTTGATTAATTTTTTGATTGTTATTGGCGATTTTTCAACAGTTTACTATACCTTACCATTTTACAAAGGCAAGTTATCGTACGACCCACCCCGACTATTCAACTACGGAGTAACCTCTGTTTATGTTACGTTATAATTCAAAATTATCGTTAATTTCCTTTTCCATGTATTTCGTAATTTTTGATGATAAGGATTCCGATAAACAATTACAAATTAATTTGGAGGAGCAGGATAACTTAGCAGCTAATCTTACCAAATTAAAAGATATATATGAATCGGTTAGAATGCGTTTGAATAAAGCTTATTCACATAGTAAAGTACAATACAACTTATTTTTAACGTAGGTCAAAAGGTTTGGAAACGAATTATTGTTTTATCTGACGTTTCTAAAAGCTTTGTAGCAAAATTAGCTCCCAAATTTATTGGATCGTTTATTTTTAAGAAGAAACTAGCACATTAAAGATTTAAAATTACATCTTCCGGATTTAGATAATAATTGTTAATTTAGTCGGTCTTATAGATTATGATTTTTGTTTCAATTCTGGTTTTGAATTTAGGTCTATGTCTTGACTTTAGAATTTTGGTAAATTTCTCTCCACGGAAATTTTTATAGTTTAAAAAGGTCAGAAACTATGAACTGTCGTCACAGTTACGAATAATGTTCTTTATAAAAAAAAAAAAATAAAATTTGTTAAGTTTGGGGTCTATTTTAGGCAATTTTTAAATTATATTTCTAATTCTATCAAAAGCAGTTTTAATTAAAATAATCGTGTACAAATCATTGATTGCCAAAGAGTATTTTAACACATTCGGTTGAAAAATTTTGGAATTGTATGGGTTGTTGTTATTGGTCCTGACAGAATATTTTACCCCATTTTAATACCTAATACCCTTTACATTTTTGGTGTGATACCAAAGACCCGTTACTATGGAAAAACCTGAATAAACAATCTTTTTGATTTTACCATTCAATTATTTTAGGATATTTGTTTTGTTTGAATTTTCCGTTTTGATTAGATTCTTCGTTTAAGTGGAACATCGTTGATCATACATTCAGGTAAATGGCGGTTTGGAGTGAATGTGGTGTGAACATTGTATGAAAGAAAATTGCTATTTTTTTTTTTATGTTGACGATTTCGTTATATTATTATTTTCCGTATCTTGTCATGTTTGATTTCACGCATTACTGTTGTCCTATATTTGTTTATTTTTTTGTTTTAATCCCTATTATTTTCACTTGTATTCATAAATGTAAATACAATAATTAATTATATACTATGTATAATTGTTTTGAATTGGAAAAAGTTCAATCATTTTATGAATTTTGTTTAACCTCTACTATACATATTTTATTTCTATTTAAAAATCAACGTTGAACGACACTTACTAAACGTAAAGCTAATTTAGTTTTTCTACAAAAATGCAGTGCATGTCCTATTTTAGTACCCTTTGTTATTTTTTTTTGATATTGTTTATGAAATTATTGCATATATGTTGTCTATAAAATTAAATTTATTAGATTGTTATGGTTCCGTTCACAACAAAATTTGATGTTTCTTATCAAAAGTTTGAGAAGGATTAAGTAAGAAAATTTAACAAATGAAATGAATGTTAATAAAGATATTTTGCCTGTAAATATTTACATAGGTGTTTAAATACATTTGCAAGTGTAAGTAGAGCACATTACAGTAATTAGTACGAACACTGAATTTTCTACGATGTCTATTAGAACGCTTAAGTGCATTAAGAAAGTTATTAAATGTTTAGACGTTTAGTAAATGTTAAACGTCGGTGTTAAGAGAGCTTTCTGTTTTCAAAATAGTGTGGCAAAAGAAATTAAACAAAAATTTTATTAAAATATACAGCGTGTCGGCTTTGCATAAACTTTAGGGTTACATTTAAAATTATTCATTCAGTTAAAATTCAAAATTAATTTGATTTATTAGAAATGCTTCTTTTTGCAAACAACCAACCAAAAAGTGCCCATTATTTAAAGTTTAAGTTGTAAAAAGTGATTAATTTCTATTGGAGTAGGTACATTAATTTTAATTGCAGCTTTTATTGATTTAAGTTTTTAGTAATGAGATTATAAGTTTTTACGCTCGAACTTTTAATGTAAAAAGTTTAAATGAAAATTTATCGAAATTTCATTAATATAATCCTTTGTAAAAGCAAAGGATAACAATGAAGCGTAACCGCTTAATATAAGGACCTCATTATTACTACATCGATTTAAGCCTCAAACACGCAAAACATTTTCTCTTTTGTTAAGAACGCCTTCAAAAACTTGCGTGTTTCCATAATAATAAAGTTAGCACGCAAAACATTCAAAAATAATACATTATTCTACGGAATAAAGTTTTCATTCAAAATGTTTTACCGGTTCTTAGATATGAATGAAATTCACTGATAGATAGTAAGTACATAAAAAAAATATTGTCGCAAGTGGTGTGTAAATTCAGTTTGTTAGTAAGAACGTATTTATTATTACACAACAATAAATTTTAATTGAAAAAGTTTTTTTTTTGTTACCGATATATTCGATGTTATTGCATTGCAAAGTTTTTCTGAAATATACGCTTAACTCCTGCGAGAAACAAAAGTTGAAATGCATGAAAACTTTTGTGTTTTCCATAACCTTTTGCAATATATTTAAAGTTTTCCCACTTTTACGTTAAATCCAATAAAATATTAGATCTTGAAACAATAAAAATAAAGATTGTATTGGTTCTATGCTTAAATTATTAGTTTTGTTTTATTGAGTGCAGTTATTTGTTATAATACAACAGGGCGCATCGTATCCTTATATTACATACTTTACGTAATATGTTAGTGCACATTATTTAACATCTTGCACAATAGAATGTAATTAAAGTGCATCATGGTTGTCCACATTCTGTATTGCATACTATAAATCAAAGCACATTGTTGTATAAAATTCTTGCATAGTATATATAATGCACTTGCAAAGTAAATTTTACGTTATTAAAAATATAAATTATTACGCCATTTTAATAAAAATTTAAAAATTGTATACAAAATATTTAAAAAATTTTGGAAAAATTTGATTTTGTATTCTACCTAGATTTTGAAGAGAATTTATTAGTACCTATTGTAAAAATTGACATAGTTTTATATGTTAAATCATTTTTATAACAACGCATCTTAAAATATCGGTTTATATAAACTTAGTTATTACTTCTTCTTACAAACAGAATATAGAGTCAGAGTTCTGCTGGTCCTGATGATGTACCATATTGTTAATATTTTGTTTTGTACTGGTTTCTTTTCTTCCAGCCTAAAAACTTTAAAAGTAATACTAGTTTTAAAAAGATAGTCCCGAAGTACTTGATAACTATCTTGAATAACTTTAACTTAAAACTTTGGACAGGTTTTTAGACTTTTTAAATTGCAATAATATTTTATCTAATAACCAACATGGTTACAGGGGTGGTAGGCCTGCTAAGACAGCTATGCACTCTTTCTATAATAATATTATTATATCTACCTTGCTGTGGTGTAAATGACATTTCTCTAAATTGGATAAAGTCTTTTTTATGCAACCGAAAGCAATACGTCAGCATCACTCATAATAAATTTCATCAAAACTTTAACTGTCTGTAAGTTACTAGAGGTGTATCTCAGGTTTCATACTTGGGCCGATTTGTTTAATTCTCTATATTTATGCTGTCGATGCTTTTGTATCACATACTTCTTTAACTATTTATGCAGATGATATATCTACAGTTGCCTCGAGTAATTTCACAACTGATTTACAAAAGAAATGCAATGATACACTATCAAACATGTGCAGCTGGTTCAGTTCCAATTTATCTACCTTAATGCTAAGAAATCGGTAACTTTCAAAAATATAATATTTTAACTCTACCTAGTATATATATTTGTGAATTGTACCTATATGTGTACCTTAAAAAATAAAGTTTTAATAATAGGAAAAATATCACATTCCTCACTTAGTTTTAAAGCTCCTAAATCCATAGGACTTAGAGTATATAACCTAATCCAACCTTTTGTTAAAACTGTCAAACAGTACTTCAATTTAAAGTTTAATCAGTAAATGTTTGTACTATGTTGGCCAATATTTGAAGTATGTATGTTATATATATATATAATTTTAGACTTATATGTAAGTTTTTGAATGCACTTTTTATTTATTGTATTAGTATTTAGATGACTACGCCTATACAATTGTTGTAAAACAGAACAATGAATAATAATAAAAAAATAGATGCTAGCAATAAACTTGATATTTAATTATCGTATAACTTTATTTTTTCTTTGAATAAAATATGTTGTAAGTTTGCATTTGTACCTTTAAAACTTACTAATCAAACTTTTGACCACTTCTTCTTGGGTCATTCCATGTCAAATCAACCAATTTTACAGGATTATTAGGCAAACAGAAACACCAAAAACTGCACCTAAAAACTTTACTTGGACACGTGTTTTAATAGCAAAACTATCATCATCAGCGGTGCCAATTTCAGAAAGGTAATAAGACATTTTTTGATATCTTGCTTAGTTTATGAGATGCAGACTCTGCGCAGGGGTTTACCAAAAATGGTCCTGATCAAAAGACCCTAACTTTAGAATAATGAAATTTTATACACGCAATGAACAATGTATAAGGTAACTTCCTGTAAAATTTCAACATGGTGTTTTGCTTCGTTTCCAAGATAAAAAATCGAGAAAACGTGCTATTAGATACACGTCGCCATCTACTTCATTCCTGGTAATGACACATGCAATGTACCAGCAGTCATCATATACTACAACAATATACAGTCCAAGATGTAGAGACCCGATTGGCACAGCATTCTCAACTAGCACAAGATTTGTGGTGACCCGTACTTGAGTGCCACCAATTCGACTATCATCTGCTGAGAGGCGATACATAGTTAGGTTCTCATTGTCGACTAGTACAAGTCACTGTTTTCACACAAGCCAGCTTTTCTTCTAAACCCTCAGTAATGTTTTGTATTTCTTCTGTCGAGACGTAGAAGAATGAAATCCCTTAAATATGCTCTTGGGACCAAGTAAACAGGTCATGTGGGGTTTAAATGTGTTCTTTTCTGTTTCTTGTAGGCTTGCCTGATCCACAAGACGTTTAACAGGCGAAGAAGTTCCAGGCAGCAATGATAGTGTAGTCCCTTTCGTGCAAACAAAGGTTTCTAAAGTTTTTACAGTTCTTGTACAGTGAAGCTGCGCCATCATTAAAGTAATGCACATGTTTCAACAAAGGTAGATGTTTTTTTAAATATGTAATTGTAGTTTTAACGAAAGCATGCACAATTGTAGCAGAATGCTTGCGGTCATCACTAACTATGCATACACTGAGACAAGAGACTTCACCAAAATTTTCATCTTTAAAGTATATAGCAAATGGCTGGAGTGTTGCCTGGGACGTCTCCCAAAGAAAGGTTTGTATTGCATCCTGGCATTGGAATGAGTAATTTTCTGCAAAATCGAGAAGTATTATAGCTTTTGTAGCTGGCTTAAGATTAGCCTTTAGCTGACTAAGATACGCCGCCTGGGATTTTGCAATATAGTGGTGAGACGTTGCTATGTTCCCAGCAGTGCACAACTGTTTTGCAAATTCTTCTACAGTACTTGACACATTTTGTAACTTGGTTTGTCTACCATGGGTCCACTGTTTGAAGTTTATGGTACCATCTGGGTTCATATCAGCTGCTTCAAACACCTCTTAAATATATTTTCTTTAACTCATTGAGACCTAGACAATGTGGACATCTGTGTAGCAAGCATTTCCTCGAGTCTACAGAACAGACGAGGTGACTGAACAGATCTTTGTAGTCAAGTTTGGATGACAGCACTGAGACTTGCAACTTGAAATTTTGGTGAATTTCGTACACACACACACACTATGTACACCTTTGACGTCGACTTTGACAGGCCAATTTTTAAGTCATTGTTGCGAAATTTAAATTTAATGTAAAGTTCTCTAAGGTCAACCAACAGCAATCTTTACTGTTTGTGCACACGCTTACCATCGATCTTAACCGATACAAATTCCTTTTTTCCTGGAGACATACGAGAAAATTCATTGTCTTCGTAAAAATTCTGCACTCTTTTTACTACCTTGCATGATAAATTTCGACCAAGTGCCTTGGTTGGCTCTGTCAAAATGCCTGCCTCTTTCGCAGTTGCCTGCCCTTTCGTGCCGTGTAATTTGACGTCAAATGCATCGGACACTTCTTTAAGGGTCCAGCTCATTGGAGCAAGTGTTAACAGTTTTACCTGTTCTTGTTTGCTGGATGTTCTCAATTTTTTTCTTAGTTCTCTGACTAGTTCATCCAAATCATAGAAACCGCCTTTACATGGAGTAGTTACAAGGTCAGGAACTTCTCCTTTTGAACAACTTGACAGATCTAGAACTTTAGCAACTTTGCTCCTTATAATGTCATTTACTTGCGCGAACTTTCTTTTTGCATAGCTTGGTCTATCCTTTCTACTGACATCGTAAAGCAGCCAAATGCAACGAAACTTTGATTTAAATCGTCTAGGTGATGCCCAGGGTAATCAACTTTAACATTCTCTTGATGATTGTCTATATCAAAGTCCATCTGTTGCGCGGCATCATCTTTAGGCTCACTATCAAATACTAGTTCTATTACTCGTTTTGTTGCATGTAATACATAGCTGTTGTCTTGGTATCAGTTTCAATTCGATGTTCTTGGCATTGAATTTACTTGCCTTCTTAATGCTAACCTTCTTTAGGCTCTTAGTAATGATGGATTTGTGCAATAAAAAAGGGTCACAACACTTCCTCTGTTGCTACTCATACTTAGAAAGAAAATTCATATGATGGTGAAAACAAATTACCTGTTCCTCATGTGCACAAAATTGTTGTTTATCAACACCTGATCGCCACAAAAGTAATTCTTTGTCGTGCTCAGAGTAATCAGCAAAAAATTTGAAACCAATTTTTGATAAAAATCTCAAGTTGTGACAATCTTCTAAATGTAAAATTTTCCCAGTAAACATAGAACTAACTCTTCCGATGCAATGTTAATACAGTAAAAACTTATTAATAATATGGTAACATATACTAATACTCAACAGCTTCACTCTAAATGGGTTTAAATTAAACATATATTTTCCAATGTCATGCAAATCAATGGTTGTGCATATTTATTGTGACTGCCTATGACATTCTAATGAGTCTGCTTCAACACGTTCAATCATGTTCAAATTTGCCTAGTTATGGAATAGTCTATAATAAAATTCATGTATTATGGGAATAATGTACAATATTTCTAATTTGTGGAATGTACGAGGGTGTATTGATATCTAGTTAGCCTAGACCAGTTCCTTGCATAAACAAAATATTGCGTTACCATAGCAACAAACAATAACTTATTAGAAGTCTCAGTGTAAAGTTTGACGCCAAAAAAGTAAACCATAGTCACACAATAAATTAAATGAAAAAAGATGTCCACCGAAATTGTGAAAATCGAATAATTGGAGTATCGAGCCATCATCAAGTACCTGAATTTAAAAGGGTTAAGAGGTAAGCAGATTTACGAAGATATGCTTAATACCCTTGGTGATCAATGTCCTTCGTATGCGACCGTCAAAAATTGGAATGCAAGCTTCAAAAGAGGTAAATTTTCCATTGAAGATGATAACTGATTGGGAAGGCCAGTTTCTGTGTACCGATGTAGACTTCTTAAACCGAATGGTTACTATGGATGAGACTTGGGTACATTTCTACGATCCAGAAACAAAGCAACAATCGATGGAATGGCGATACTCTGGTTCTCCAAGACCTAAGAAGTTTCGTGTCCAAAAATCTGCTGGAAAAGTTCTTGCTTCAGTTTTTTGGAATTGTCATGGAGTAATCATGATTTATTTTTTGGATAAGGGTAGAACAATAACTGGAGATTACTATTCGACATACTGACCACTCTACGGGAAAATATTAAAGAGAAAAGACGCGGAAAGCTATCCAAAGGTGTTTTGTTTTTGAAGGACAACGACTCTGCACACAAATCTCATGTTGCCATGCAAAAAATTCGTGATTTAGGGTTTGAATTACTAGAACACCCCCCTTATTCACCCGATTTGGCTCCGTCCGACTATCACCTAATTCCTCAACTGAAAAAAAGTTTAAAAGGTCGTACATTTTCTTCCAACAAGGAGGTAATAGAAGCTGTGGAGGTCTGGTTTGCAGAGCAAAAAGAAACATTTTTTTTAAAGGTCTAGAGACCTTGCAGGTTCGCTGTAATAAATGTATCCAATTAAGAGGAAAATATATTTAGTAATAAAATATTTTGACATAGAAATTTTGTTTGGTTCTATAGTAGGCTAAGAATTTTCAATATATCCTCGTATGATAGGCTATATGTTTACCAGTAGTAGACTTATGATAATCTCAAAAGCAAATAACATATCTGGTTCTGTTATAAACAAATTTATAAACAAATATTGTCATTGTTATGTGAAAACACATAGAGTGAAGAATAGTACATTTTCTCGATTTTTTTATCTTGGAAACGAAGCAAAATACTGTCTTAAAATTTTTCAGAAAGTTACCTTATACATTGTTCATTGTATATATAAAATTTCATGATACTAAATTTAAGGCCTTTTGGTGAGGACCATTTTTGGTAAACCCCTGCGCAGAGTCTGCATCTCATAAACTAAGCAAGATATCGAAAAATGTCTTATTACCTTACTGAAAGAGGAGAAAAAATTACTAATTTTTCTGTTTCTGCAACGATTAGTTTGAATATACGAGTTGAAAAAGCATAAAAATTGCATGCGGAAGCAAAATTTTGCCTAAATGTAAATTATTTTTTATTTCGACTTCTAGACATAACTGGGATCTTTAATTTGGGGAAATATCATGTCTCAAGCATTGGTTGATTTGATATGGAACACACCTGTGTTGTTTAATTGAGTTGAAGTTATGTATAAAGATGTATTATAAATAAAAATTCAAAATTTTACTTTATCAACATGTATATACAAAAAGATTAGCAATGTGTGTCAACACCAAAAGTGCACAAAAAACTATATCCATATACATGTTTCAATAATTAATTTAATATTTCCTAGTCTATGGTTATTTTGTATGTTTCATACATAATAATAATAAAAGCTTTATTTGTTTTTTAAATCAACAAATTGATCCGATTAACAAAACTAAAAACTAAACCCACATTAGCATAACAAAATCTGCAAAATATTTATTAATTTAATTAATTTTTGCTTCATCCCTCCGTTAGGTGATTTTTATTATATTCTTCTTTTTTCTTTTATCCATCTTTTTCTGTTTTCCACTTCTTTCATCAATTTTATGCCTTCTTTGTTTTCTCCTAGCAGAACTTTCTTTCTCACTTCCTCACTCCTTAATTCGCTGCACTCATCTACCATGTGTTATACATTCTCTCAATTTTCCCCACACATTCTACACATTCTTTCTTCATCTTTTTTTCAATATTTATTTTCATTTTCCTCATTTCCTAGTCTATACGTAGCTACCATATGTTTTTCTTTTATGTTCAATGGTCCTGTAATATATTTTGGTATCCCTTACACCATTATATACTTGTATTTTGTGTTATACTTTGTTTCTTTTATTATCATCTTTCTTTTCTGTTTTGGCTGTCTTTGTCCCTTTGTGTTATTTCTTCTTCCATCCTTCTCCCTTCCTTCCTCAATTTTCTTACCTCTTCCGTCACGTAACTCTCTCTTCTAAAGTATGCTCTTCTTTCTTCTTCTCCATACTTTGTTCTTTGCAATTATACCTCCTTGCAACATTTATATAAAATTTCACTATCTTTTCTATCTTCTACCCTTTCCTTAAATCTTATTGCCCTGCTTGTACTATTTTTTTCTATTTTCATTTTTTCCTCTATTAAATACTCTGGTGTTTTCTTCTCCAACCCTAGTGTCCATCTCCAAAATTTTTCCTGTATCTTCTCTAGCTCTTCCCATTCTTTCCATCCCCAAATTTCCGCTTTTTACTTAATTACACTTTTCACTATTTTCTCAAACAACCACTTTCTTTTTTCTATTTTTTCCCGAGTTACCTTTCTTTTATACTCCATGCTTGTCCCATTATATTATTTTCTTTTTTCATTAATTTTTCCTTGTAGTACATTTCTAATGTTTTTCACGTTTTCTCTATTTATTGTTGGTTCTCTTCTATTTCTTTTATTTCTTAATTGATTTACGAGTTTCTAGGCCTGCCTTTATTTCTGATTTCTTTACCTTTTCTTCCATGATTTTCTCTTTTCACAACTATTCTTGAATTCTGTTCTTATTTTCTTATATTCTTCTATATTTATTTTACTTTTTTTTAATTTTTTCTCCCCGTTCTCCTTTCTGCTTTTGCTCTCTCACACTACCTGTTCCACCATTCTGACTTTATTTTCTTTTTGTGTTTCGTCCTATTCTTATAAAGGGTGTCCCAGAGATCACTCCCCAGGCTTGTATTTCCGTTATTATTTTTTTTTTAATAAATTTTTGTAAATGAAATTAAATTTGACCTTTGAACGGAAGAACCTTCCTTCCATCATGTTTTTCGGCACAAACAAGACATCGACTTAGAGAAAGCCATCTATTCCACTATTCTGGTTTCCGTTACTATCCTTGAGGAAGTGGTTGCTTGAGAATATTCAGCTTTAACATCAATGGAAACCTTGATTTCAAATTTCATATGATTACTTTCTTGCTGATTAGAATTCTCCACTTTGTTATCACTTTGTTCATGTCCTTTAGCTACATCTTTATTTCCTGCTGGTTTTTCTGTTTTGTCCAAATCTTTTCTTATTAGCTCACTTTCGTTAACTGCAACTTCATTCATTATATTCTCATTCTGTACGTTTTCTTCCACTTCGTTCTGAATACCTGCTGGCGCTTGACTTTGCACAGGCTTGCTGCTGGTTAATTACTGTTCTCATTACCATCCTATTCGCATGTGTACATACACCTTCAGCTGTCTTGTTGCAGTTGAATAAGAGGTGATTGCTTTTTTACGGAAGACACGCGTTTGGAGGTCAGGACATCTCTGATGATGTGCACATAGCACAACGTATACGAATTTTGCGGTATTCTAAAGAAATGAGTACAACAGAATAAACAAACTAGTAATAGAAACTTATTATATAGTTTGTTGCAGTGTTAATTGGATGTTACATTCATCGCTACTGCCCGACATTTTCAATAATTTAAAAATGTTAAACTCGAAAACGATTTTAATTTTTATTTTAATTTGCTTCAAATAAGTAACGTGTCAAATTCGGTAGACGTTCACCTACTTCATTTTTTGAATTAAGTGGTAAAAAATTGATACAAAGGTCGTTGCTAAGCGTAACTAAGACGATATGAGTGTAAACTATTAACTTTTGAGTTTTATCACAACAGTTTTGATAGAGTAATTAGACACAACTTTGTGTTGTGATATGTTTACTTTCGAGAGTATTCGTCTAAAAAGTTATTTTCGATAATAGTGGGTTTCAAACAATTCATATTAAATGATGATGCCATTTTGCCCAATGATTGATAAGAAATAAAAGGTATACATACCTTATTTGTAGAAACAGTATTACATCTTCGAATTTCGTGGTTTCTTTCCAAGCACAAAATATTTTATACGAGTGATTGTAGACTACATTATTGTATTACTAGCTCAAATATGTAGAGCTATTAAAAATGTTGCAATTAAAATGTTAAAATAAAAATGATAAATATTGAAACTGGAATATTACTTATGTAAAATAAGGAAAAAAATAAGTATTTAACCAAAATCTAGTTAAACAGTACCGACTTTACAATTGTTTAAACTGTAAACACAAAAATATTAAACATTGATAATCTTATGAAATGATTTTTTAAATATCAAGCTGTATGGAATATATAAAATTCACTTTGTTGCTTTCCTTGATAAATATGCGTGATTGGTAAAGCATTGTTGCGTTTACGTTTGTCTTGTCATCGTCCAAATCATAAAATCGTAAACATCACTTGTTGTCGCTTTGCTCGCCTAGTTAACTTTCTTCATGAGTGATTTGGAGACACTTTAGGAAGAACAACAGACTCTACTGGAAGATCCACTTTGAGACTTTCAACTAACCGTTTCTCTGTTGTAACTTCTTCAAATGCTGCTGCACCCATTTTCTCCGGTGAGCGAGAATGGCTTCACTCTTTTTCTTCTTTATTACCCAAAGTTTCCAGAATAGATACATACTCATTTTCCAATGTTTTCAACTTTCCAGTTAGAGAGTCTGGTGGTGAATTGAATAGCGAGTCGTAATCCACACTTTCCTGCTTTTGTCGAGCTAGTAAAGTCCTGCTTGGTAAACACAGAGCTGAACGTAGATGACAATGGCGTTCCTTCATGGGCAGATCCCTTTACTTTGTGATACTTTTTTTTCTTCTTTTCACCCATTGTGATTGAAGACAAGTGTGGAGTGGAATGTTAGCAAAATGAAGTACAAGATTGGTTTTCATCTCACTTTTTGCAAAAAAATATTTTTCTAACAGTAACTGGATTTGTTTAAAGAAATAAAATAGTTTAGACTCAGCAAGCATGTCTTATCTTTCAAATAAAAGCGTAAATTACGTTTTTCACTAACTTGTCCATGTAAGTTTACAACATCCGGGTCACTAAAATATCTCTTTGCAACAAAAACTCTGTTATCTTATTTTTCTGCGTTTTGAAATCGCCCTAGAAAACTGCCATCCTAAAACTACTGCATCGAACTATTTTGACTAGTGTGACTATGATGCTTAGACACAACTTTGGGGCCTGAAGATAATGAGTTATTTTCCTTACCAACGCGTTCTTTTCTTTTCTTTTTTTTTGTCTTTCTAGTGAGAATGAGTTTCTTTATCGTTCTCTTTCAGTAGAGAAATGACCATCCAATTAACTTCTTGATGACGTTTGTGTTTGATGATAGCTACTACTGTGATTTGTGTGATGGTGATCCCTTTCAGATTTGATCTTATATCAATTCCCACTGCTTTCTCTATGATTCTTTTTCCTCTTTTCCTTTCTATAATGATCACTTTTATGATGCGAATCCTCATTTTTACCAACCGATTCATTAGAATTGGATCTTTCTTATCCGTACTACTTGACAATTTAGATATGTCGAGCTCCCTTGATTAGACTGAGATTCACTGTTTGACAAACCAGAATGATGTCCATGGCTTCTACTGCCTCCACAGCTAGCTTCTGAATCTACTGGTTTTGATCTCATCTTTTTATATTTGTCCTTTTTTGAATCCTCTTTCAAACTGTTAATAACTTCATTTCGAGACGTTAAGAAAGGCGTTTGGCATTAGCCAGAACATCCACCGTAGTTTCCTGGTGGACTTGCTGCACTTTCAAACTTATCTCGCCATTTCAGGAACCCAACTCATTTTTCTTACTAGAAAATTGATCTTAGTCAGAAGCCCATTTAGTATTATCACTCCTTCCACTATTACTTGGAGTCACATGTTTTGTGTGAACTTTTCCTCTGTGATGGTAATGCTGTTGAGGCTGAGACACAAACTCACTTTTACTTTCTGTAGCATTACTACTTCCAACATGGCTTCCATAAGTGTCTGTCCTACTTACTTTACTACTCTCTTCCCTGATCTCTACAACGTTGCTCTCATTTCCACTAGACAACTGTAAGAACTGCTTACTACTTCTACTGTTGTTGTTGCTGACGCTATTAGTAGTATTCTGAAAATGGAACGTTGGTCACGTTTTTATAGCCGTTTCTCCGCACCGGAATGTTTTTGTTAGTGTTTGCTTTCAGGTCAGTAAGAGACTTTTTATAAGCGACGGTTGCCTGAAGGAGACCTCTCAGTTTAGACACAACAAACAACATAACTCATTTCAATGTAGCTCTATTGTACCTGAAACTTGCTGTCAGTTATCAGCAGATCCTTCTGTTGCCGGTTTCGGAGGCTTCTTCTTTGTTTCCAAAAACAATTCAAATCCAAAAATGAATACAACGTTTTCCACCACATATTTCAAAATAGTATCACTTTATATTAAGGAACTTTCCAACTCTGGAAGTCACAAGGGCATACTTATCATTTTTCGTCACTCCTGAGATAAACACTGCCTTTACCGGTTCATTCCTCTTCTTCTCCGACTGGTTAGCGATTTGCCGTATCCTCTTGTAGTTCTCACTCATGTAGTCTTTCTAAACTTAAGTGTAGTTGAGAGTAATACTAGAATGGAATAGTGAAAATTCTAATCTCCGTGATACTATTGAAGTTTACGGAAATGGAAAAGGTGCTTGAAGCTGAGTTGCTAAAATAGAGAAGATTTGAAAAGAGCTTGGGAGATAATATGGTGACTGTGAAAATGACGCTGGAGAAGATGGGATGGCAGGACTGGAAAATAATTTTTAAGTAAATTTTACTGATTTCTGATCTCCTCCGCTGAATTCCAAAGTAGGATGAGTTGGGTAAAATCAAACTTTCCAAAAGACCCGTTCTAGGAAAAGCAGAAGGGGTTGAAGGGGTTGATCGTAGCAATTGCGTAGGTAGATCAGTTGAGCTACTTCCTGAAGATAAGCGTCCAATGACAAGTAAAGACTTTGGCTTTATAGTACCCTGATGTACTTAAAGAGATGGTAAAATCCAAGAAGAGGGCTAAACTGTGGAGCTGGTACAACAATGACTTGTGATTCTTTAACTTAGCGAAGCTCAAACGCGTCATACCAAACCTTACATGCACAATTAAGTTTAAAATAACTTAACTAGAATAAGTTTTCACTTTTAGAATACTGGAGAGAAACTCAGTTCTAACGAACTATTGGCTCATAATTATAAGTTTTGTATTGAGGTTTAAGTTTTTAAAACTCTTTATTGTAAACACGATAACGCATTTGAAATATTGCGACAAAAGCAGATTATGCAAATTCATGCTTAAGAAAAAAATGATCCCGATTGAGCGGCATCGTAGTAACACAAAAAATCACTTTGTTCATCGTGCACGTAAGCAACACTTTTAGGATGCAAGGGTAAATGTACTTTAGCCTTTCATGAAGGCAGGTGCACTAGTAACCATGCATTTTACATAGAAAAAGTGTACCCTGCCAAAATCTTAATAACGTTGGTGGCACGCAATACCCCTTTTGAAATTTATTTTAATCAAAAGTTCAGATATGTCGCTACAAAATATAAAAAAACTGGAGAGAGGTATTGCGTGCCATTGAATCTACAGGGCTTGGCAAAAACCGTTTCCTAAGTGCATATACTCCTTTGATAAAACTCCACGGCATATTTCAATTCTTTAATAACTAAAGTTGTTCGAATTGACCCCACAGTTAAATTTTACTGTCGATACCAAGCAACAATCGCAATTTCACAAAACACAATCACATTACATACTTAATTAATATTATTACATGTGAATACTAAGGTGGGTAAGGGTTGGCATGTTTAGATTTTAGTGGTTTTCCTAAACCTTGAAGTAAATGCTTTGCCAAGACGAACCAAATCACAATTGCACACGGTTTTGTTACTACACTGTACAGGTTTATACTGATCTTCTGGGGCACCATACATAACACTTACATCACAATACAATATAAAAAATATACCATACGATTAAATAAAAATAAACAATAGCAATTAATATACAGAAGCAAAAGATTGGCAGTTTTATGTGACATACGTTGACAAATTATTTTATTTTTTAGGGGCCCTTGAAATGAGCCTGGGACTCAGGGAGCAGAAGATATCATATACGTTCATAAAATATAATATAAAAAGGGCATCAGAACGCATCAAACAGGCAAACTCAAAAAAATGAACTTTGTTATAATTATTGAATAAATATTAAGAATAAGTGTATTTATTAATTAAATTAAATTGTGTTTCCCTTATTACCATATGGATTTCATTAATATGCCATAGATAAACTAATTGAATATCATCTGGATATTGAAAATATTGTATCCATTAAATAAAAGGATAAGATATACAATGGGCAATGCAAAAGTGTTAAGTATGGGAACAGAAAAAATATACTTCTAAACATCCAGTTGATATTAACAAACTACATCCCTTGGGCGTCTACTTGTGTGACAACTAGACGTCCACAAGATATCCACTGTATGTAGGTAATTTTAGGTAGATATCTTCTGGATGTCACTTTATCTAGTAAGGATATCTACTGGACATGTAACAGACAAGCTTGGGTTGTATGGGTATATACTTGGTTCCAGTCTAAACAATTTATTTTATGGATTCCCGATTTATCACACATTTCTATTGCGTTTTTCGAACTGCCTAAAAGATTTTTCAAGTTGTTACTACAAGAAATTACTGTTTTATAATCAAACTTGGAAAATAGTTTTTGAAGTCATTTAGTGTGTGTGGAATAATTTGGTAGTTTGGTATATTTCTTATCTACTTTGTTATTACTAGTTCCTAACGTTGCAATGTTTTTAATGGTTAACTTATGTTTTCTAATCAAGTTGGTGACAATTGATTCCGGAAAACATGATGCAATCTGGTAACATCTCGCAGTTTTTTTATGTTGTTTTGACATTGGAATCGTTTGTTATAAACATCATAGGGTTAGTGTCCTTACGATAAATATTTCTAAATAGATTGTTACCATTTCTTGCCACTAGAGTGTCAAATAAAGAAAACTTAAGGTACGCTTCTGTTAAACTTAATCGTCTCAAATTTTAAATTCAAAATTTCAACAAATTGCTGAGAAGTATAATGACTGCTAAATATGTCATCCACATGTCTAAAACAAAGTCTAGGAAAGTATTCTTAATTTTTCTTTAAATCAGTTTTAAATTTATTTATGAACAGGTTAGCCATAAAAGGAGATTATTATTAATTTGGAGTAGATTTCACACGTACATAATCTTGCTATTTAGAGTTCTAGAAAGTATTGTACTTTCAAAGTAAGAATAATCATGATTATAACACAAAACTTAAAACTACATGAATATTTACAATATGAATAAAAAAACTAAACTCTAACAAAAGAGAATAAAAAATGTTTATATTATACTAAACCCATACGGCCCCGGCGATTACTTGAGGTTGTCCTTGTCTTATCCGTAATGTTAGGCTCGTGAAATGCCAATTCAATTAACAACAAAATGTAATTAACAACCAACGCGACGCTGCTTTAGTATATTCCATGGAAGGAAACTAAAGAAACAGATAGATAATACTTAAAAAACAAAGAGAGAACATATCTGCGATTAACCGCTTTCCGATAAAATAATTATAAATGTAGATGTAAAACAAAATTTTAATTTAGTTAGTAAATAAATGATTGTACTTCAGACTGGCAAAATTTTGTTGCAATTTAAATTATTAAAGATCGAAATAATTCGGTTAACTTCCACCAAAAGTTACAATCGAAGTATCAATGCAAAAATAGCTTTTGCAGTTTTGTATCAATTTGTAACGACTTCCAAAATATATTGAATTTGATAATAATTTCCAAATAAAGCGTGTAAAATGGGCTACTTATCTACAGTGCTAAAATTGTTACAGTTTATGAATTATGATGATCACGGATCATTAGGTTTTTCGAAATTATTCTAAGTTACATAAGAATCAATAAGACGTAACGCTTGTTAAACCAGATAGTACTTATAAGCTTATTTTACTTGTTATTTTAAGTGTCAGTTTGCTGATGATGATAGCTTAGCTATCGAAATACGTGTACGATTATAGAGAAATGCTCAGTTTTTTTATGTCTTATTTTTCTTTTATAGAACAGTTAGAATAGCTATATATGTTACAAAATCTACCATTCTGTAGTTAGTTGTTCATGCATTGATGAATAGTATCTAACCTTATAGTATAATTGGACGAGCCATATAATTATGGTCGAGCGGCGGAGTGTGTGTATTAATCAGTAGAATAGTGTTTGGATAAGTTCTTTGTTTGAATTACGAATTTAAACAACCGATCGGTTGTTTTTATAAAAAAATTGAAGTATTTGTTGTTTTTTGATCAAATACGACGTGTTTCGATAAATAAAGTTGAACTTCAATGCTGTTCCTTTGTATCCTCGAATAAATTTTCAATTTTTATCTATAAAATATTTAAAATCTTTTGTAATAATGTTATAACTAAACGTAATGTTTTGTGAATTGTACTTCTGTATTTTTTTGAATTAAGTTCAGAAAACAAGATTAAACTCAGAAAAACAATGGGGAAAATTTTAAAATCCTTAAATTACTGAAAACACTCTTTCCGTTAACTGAATTTTTCAAAGAAAATAAATATTTTTCGCTTTTATTTTGGTGTTGATGAAGCGCACTTTCTCAGATGTCGTTTAGGAAAGAAATAATTTTAAAGGTGAGATTTTATGTGGAATCAATACAACAATGAATGTACTCAAAAATAGTTATAGTTGTAATAAATCTATTTAAATGTATGTTAAATATGAAACATTATATATTTTGTACAAAAGTTTATAGCTGATAATAAATTCAGCACATGTTGTTTAATTCAAGATCCAAAAAATATTAGAAAATGATTGGTACTTGAAATAAGTATTTAATTTTGTATTTTAATTTTTATTTTTATTTTAATACATCTATCTATCAGAAGAAAAAATTCTAATAGCAGTTCAGTAACTAATATTTATAATGAATTAAAAAAGAGCTAAAGAAAACTAAAAACTGCAACAGAAATACGTAATATTAATAAAACAGGAAGTTCTAGGTAAAAGAGTTTTGAATGTTTTATATTAATTGGTAAAATATAGAAATTAATATTTTGTTCAGAAATTGGATTATTTATTTGATTATAAAGAAATTTTTCAGAATTAGAAGTACTTCGTTTGCTTTTGCCCGACCACATCCTAAAGTAACAACCCAGCTTGGGCAAATCTGTTTTTTTTTCACATTCGAATTCGATCGTAATATAATAAGTCACGGCGTGAACAGCCTTTGCTCATAACTTGTAATTAGTTAAACATGTGTTTCTGCGGTAAACCTTAAAGGTGGTTAAAATTATAAAAATGAAAGATAAATTCGCCCAAAAATTAAACAAATTAACAAAGTGTTTAAAAGTCATTTCATTGCGTATAATTATTTTTACGTAGTCGTAGAAATAGAGTCTGTGAGTAATATACTCATTTTAATTCATTAAAAGAACTATAGTTTACCAAGACTACGTCTCCAAATTTGTGGTTTTAAGAGCTCCTAATATAAAAACTGTTTATGAGGTATCGTAACTTAATTGGCATATTTTGCCTATTAGGGATCGGATAATGGTAAACAAATAAATGGCCTGAATGGAGGAAAATAACTCAACGCGTTAGAGTGAAAGGCTACAGTTTTCCTAGTTTAGAAAAAAAAATAATAAATTCCATAATATTATACAATAGATTGATCATCGCTGCCTAATGAAATACTTAAGTCATTGGACTCAGAACAAGATTTTAAAAATGTATTAGCAGAAAGTGATGATGAAAAGTCACTGGTGTATTAGGGGGTAGTACTGAAACAAATACTCCCACAAATGTCCTGGAAGATGGTAAAGAAAGAAATGCAATCATAGGTGTAATGATCAAGTTGATATAGAAATATCAAAGAAAAAAGCTATAAGAGAATTAGGAAGTCAAGCAAAATAATAAAAACTTATTAGCGAGAAATTATTCCCTCCTCTTATAGATAGAATCAATGTTAAAAATTCCTGTACATTGCATTAAAATAGATGTAAAAAGTTTAACCAACTGTAGCATAATACCCGGTCAAAATCTAATACTACTACCTTGCATACGATTACATAAATACGAATCAAGTTTCATTTTTATTATTTAAGGCTATATAATAAACTACCCAGATCTATAAAATTTAAAAACAAATGCATTTACTATTAAAATAAAAAATTTTTTATTTAGAACAACATTCTATAATCATGAGGAATTTCAAAATGAAAACATAAGTGGGAATAATACCATGCAGGATACTGTTCCAAGTGTTGTGTTTCTAACAATTACAAATTTAAAAAGTCAAATTAAAATTAAAAGCATTCCAAAATTAAAGAGAAACATTTTCAAAAAATTCATGCTAAATTCTGTATTGATCCACGAAAACTAAATAAAATTAGCCTGACGAAGTGCTCACTTTAAGCCAAAATCACACGATAAGTTTTGTGTTTGATTGCCGCTCTTAAAAGAAAGGTTGTTTAAAAATTGACGTTTTAATTAAAGAGTTCGTAGCGGCTTTTTTTTATTTTCCGTTTTTGAAGATGTTTTTTTTTGGTGATAGGACGCTATAGTTGCTACATGTGCAATACTGTCGTCTTTTTACGTATGTACAACATATTGCACTGGAAAAGTTTTATTTTGAATAGAAAAATTTATCAATATGAAAATTTATAGTAAGTGTTTATTCAAATCAAGCATTAATAACGTAATAAAATTTAGATATAATTTTCTAAAACCAATCTACATTTCATTTAAAAAAAATAATTAGTTTCATTTTGTAAATAGCCCTTTCATTTAATTAAAAATTAATAGTGATAGAATTTCTTTGTGAGTTGTAAGCGTTAAAATAAAATTATTGAATCAACAGTCTACACAATAAGTACTGTTATATAAAGTGTTCCCGCAAATTTGTAGACTGGCATGTTTTGGTTTTTACCGAGATAGTGTGTCGCCGAACGTTTGCAAAAAAAAGATAAAAACAGTACGTAGAAAATATACTCAATGATTTTCAAAGTGTTAATAAAAAAGGCATAGGGGGTTAAGTTGTAAAAATCTGACGGGTTTTGAACATCAAAAAATTAACATGTGGAAAGTAATTGAATGTTGAAATACTAATACGTGGTTGACAAATAAAGTGAACAATCGGTCGAGACTAAAAAATATAAATCTCCGATAAGTGAAACAACAGTAATGTACTGGGAGTTAAACAATATAATTGTTGAACTTAAAAGTTTGCTGATGAGGCGTCAGCCGAGACAGCAAATTAAACGAAATTTTTCATTTTAAAATTTGCAAGTAAAAGTAAATTGAATTTTATTAAATTCTGATTTTATGTTATGTGTGCGTATAATAAAATTAGATATTTGCAATGGATAAATAAATTTGTTATTATACTAAATTAATAATTTTAATAAAACCTTAAGAAGTAAGAGCCAGATAACTTTTGGAGCTAATTTGTATTATTTGTTTAAATAAATATAGAGTCTAATTGCTAAATTAGTTTTTTTTTATTAAAAGCACAATAACAATCCATCGCAATCTTACCACAGTCATAGTGTTTTTTTTGTAACTAAATTTTTCATCTGATTGCCGAAGACGGGACTAATTGGCAATTGCAAAAATGGTACTAAGTGAGTGCTATAGTTTTTTTCTAAAAATACTTGACTTAGTTTACTCTACCGACAAGCATTTCATTTGTTTTTTTCAAGAGCTTATCCTGAGTGACAAATAAAATATGTATTTTTAATTTCTAACTTCATATCAAAAATATGTAACAGTAACGCTGTTAGTATTGTAAATGTATTGAATATGATATCTTTAATTTATTGTGGCGTTTACTTAATACTTTGTATGAAAGTTCAGTGGTTGTACGATAATTTCAACATTAGCATATTGTAGTACATTTTTTGATAAATTGTTGTCAGTAGAATATAATAAATTAGAGTATGTTTGTAGTACCGGTGATTTGCTAAATTTTGTGCAGAAATAATAGGATTATAATGACTTATTTAAAAGGGCATTGTTTGCTAACAGTGGATGAATGTCTGTGAGATCTTTCTGTAAGTAAATACATTGCTAATGTATTTTATCCATAGTTGCAGCAGATAGGAAATACAAGTACTCATAATGCATAATGTCGATGGACACAAATTGCATATGACAATGCAACTGACGTATTCATATTTACTAATTGTCACAAAAATTACGATAACTAATTTTATAATCAATTCAGTATAGTCGGATTCACCGGGTTTTAGGTATGACTCATTGCAGTAAACTATGATAATCGACGTGACACAGTTTTCTGTTTCTGTAAATCAAAATATCAGCAAAATGCAATTGAGAAACGTATGTCGTGCCGTTTATTTTATGTGCAAACAAGAAAACGTACGTCGAATAATTTTCTTTGTTTACATTGTCATAACCTTACATTCGTACTTCAAGTTGCCACACCGTTTTCGAATTTTTTCATCTTTCCTTTATTCAAATCAGTATTTTTCAATACTAATCAATTATTATATCGAGGCAGATTAAGTAAGTACATGGTATTAACAAAAGATTAATGATTATTATGATAGCATAGGAATAGTTGCAATGCCAAAGAAATTGGAAACCGAAGCAGTCATTATGAAAGTAATGGACTATTTTATGCGAGAACGTGACAACGGTGCTGTATTGTTGCCTTTCACGTCAGTTATGCAGGTATTTTATGAATTAAAAATACTATTTCATCTTACGGCTTCATTTATTAGCGAACTGCAGAAGCATGTGGCGTTAACATAAATACTGTATCTTCGATTAAAAAAGAAATGAAGTGAAGGAGAACGAAGAACCTGTAGTGCCAAAACAAAACGTAGGAAGTCAAAGTCTTGTGACGTTGATAACTTCGTGAAAGATGTGGTTAAACGTACAATTTATGATATGCATAATAATCGTAAGTATTGCTCAAATTAGTTTTTTTTATAAGTAATTATGAATAATATAGGGCAACATATTACTGTTGCAACATTGCAACATGAAATTGCTACCGCTGGTGTATTCAACTTTAGCAAAAGTGGACTCTTACATAATATTGGATTTTCCTTTAAACTTGATGATGGCAGACGTGGTTTATTTGAACAAAACCACATTGCAGCAAGTCGTGTTAGATTTTACGAGAATATTTTACTGAGAAGGATTTGCATTGTATGACCCTGTATATATGGATGAAACTTGGATATTTAGTAGAGGTTCACCAAAAGGAGTTGACATGATGCTTCTAAACAAAGCATAAAGAAAAAGCCACTTGGAGAAGGCAAAATGTTTGACCCTGATTTTATACTTACAACTAAAATTTTGGTTTTAGGTTTATTGTTGTACATGCAGGAAACTGGAACGGCTTTATTTCTAATGCTTCACTTCTATTTTCATCTAAATCCCCAAAAGAAGATTATCATGGTGACATGTGTGGAGATTTGTTTAAGAAATGGTTTGAAAATGATTTGATACCAAATTTAACAAAACCTAGTTTAATTATATTAGACAACCCCAGTTACCATTTAACACTAAAAGAAAAATACCCAATGCTTCCTCGACCAAACATGATTTGTGTACATTTTGATTAAAGCATAATGTAATGCATGATCAAAAAATGTTAAAACGAGAACTTTTACAATTAGTTAACGAAAATCCAAAACCGAAAATTTATTAAGCTTGCACTTAGAAACGGCCATAAGATACTAAGATTACCTCCGTATCATTGCCAATTTAACCCAATCAAATTAATTTGGGCTAATTGCAAGGAGTACTATAATAAAAAATTGGAGAGTTGAATTCACAGTTCACAGATGAACATGTACGAGAAGTGTGGAAACAATCCCTCGAAAGAATAGATGGACGAAATGCATTCAACATGCTGAAAAAGAAATGAAGAAGTGGTGGGATATTGAGCAGCGGTTTGAACTTGTGGAACCCTTAATTATTAGTATAGGTTGTAATCAAAGTTCAAATTCGGAATATGGGGCAGATGAATCTGATTAGATCGGATCCTTTTTAATTAGTTTTATTAACGTTGATTGATTTTGCGTCACAATACAGTAACCACTCTGAGTAGATAAAACTGTATTTAAATCAAATAATTGTTAAATTTCAGTTAAATAGGTACCTCAAAACTAAACGTTGCATTTAACACTAAAGTAAAATTATTTTAAGAAGTTTTATACGTGGACATCTTGTTCGCATACATTAATGTAACATTTCCAACTGTACAAATATATAAATAAATTATAATTATTATAACTTCCCACAATCTTTATTCAATGACACAATTTAAAAAATGAAGAGAAAATCAGAACATTTCTGGTCGAAAACATATTTATGATTATTTGAATTAGTTTGAAACAGCTGATCAAACTGAATTGACAGATTACACAAAATTTACAGTAGGAATTATTTATTAGTTACGACATACGAGCCTGGATTGATCCATACAATTTGTAGCGATGAGTCATACCCAAAACCCGGTGAATCCGACTCTATCTTTTGATTAGATATTTTCATATTTTAAGTGTTCGGCAAAATTATCATTTGTTAAAAATCAAAATTAATCATTATTGCTTTGAAATTGTCAATCATCACTGTGTAAAATAAATAATGTCAATGTTTTCTTTTTAAATGTAAAGAAAGTGTTTTAAACGTGTTATTTATTTATATTCATCAACATATTATTTAGCGCCAAAGCAGGGACTTGGTAATTTGGTGCAAGTCTAATTGCAATCGAATATTTGAGTCATTTAATCTGATTTGGCATTTAAAATTATCAAATTATAAAACACATCGCAAGTCTAATTGCGAAATCCAAATATTTGAAGAGACTTAATTGCGATCGAATTATTTGTTATTATAGTTGATCGTGATTATCGAACAACGAAACGGAGTTTGTTAAGTCAAATCAATAAACTTTAAAATTGACAAGTTCAAAAAATTTCTTATCTAAAGTCACTGGTTGTTGGAGACGCATCTTCTGTGTTTAAATCAATTCCTATGACAGCGGAAAATTATGACATCGCATTATGACCAATTGACGAGAAGATTTAACAAACCTCTTTTAATTATTTTTCATTTATTAGAAATTTACTAAATTGTGAATCGGTAAGTGAAAATTTTGCCAACTCAAAAGTTTTTGTTTTAAAGTTTCACGAAACCATTTAAATGTTAGATTCATTGGGTGAGTACGCGTCGTCTTGTGATCCTGGATTATTTCATTGATGATCAAAACATTTAATAAAGGTTTTAAACGGGAGTGAGTTGATAAAGTAGCACTCATAGATGAGCCTAATTTAAATCCACTTTTTTATTTCCTTGATAGACAATTCAAAACTTAAATGAAAACCTAATCAGTTTGACATTAAATGTAATAGTATGACAAACTTTGCATGTTTTTCTTGTTCACAAGGTCATACTATTAATAAGTGTTCAAAGTTTCTTAAATTAAATTTGAAATATCGTGAAAAAACTATAATTGTCAAATTGCATCTTTAACAGTCGTCGAAGACTCAAGTCAGGATTTCGTTAGTGCAAATTCAATCAACGATCGCTTTTTCCAACTGTTTTAATTCTTGTGAAAGATAGTTTCGGACGATTTCACCAATTACGAGTTCTTCTTGATTCTGGTGCCCAGTCTAGTTTTATAGAATCAGCTGTGTCGTGATTACATTTGTGCCGGAACCAAGAGCGAATTCTAATCAAATGTCCTTCGTCGTCTAAGCCATCGATGTCATCTGGTAGTGTCATATTAAATATCTGTTTTAGATTCAATATATCTGATGCAATGACTGTGGTAGCACACATAATTCCAATTGTCATTAATCGATTACCTCATTCTGAGCATAAGATTTCCGTCTATGAGAATCTTATTAAACGTTTTGATGAGGTTGATTACACGTTCCATTTACCTGGACCTGTTTATCTCATTCTCTCAGCATCCGTTTTCTTTTCGACACTCAAACCTGAAAAATGTATTATTTATTCGGATAATCTAATCATTCAAAATACAATATTTGTAGATATGCAGCAAAGAAAAACCAATTCATTGTCAACCTATCCGAACACACGAAGAAGAAGATTGTGAAAAACAATTTCTTGCCGTTGTACGACGTTCCGATAATGCTTTAAAAATGGAATATTGCAAATTTATGCAAGAGTATGAGAATCTAAATCATATGTCACTTTTAAAAATCAATAAGACATCACTTATTGCTGGCAGTTATTATATAATTCCACATCATGGAATTTGGCAGGATGGACCATAAAAAAAAAGTAACAAGTTGTTTTCGATGTTTCAGCAAAAACAACATCTGGAATATCTCTAAATGATATTCAGCGTCCAGGTCCAACTTTGCAGACCAATATAGTTGACGTTTTGATTCGATTTCGATTATCAATATATGTTATGACTGCAGATATTAAAAAAATGTATCGGCAGATTATCATAAACAATAACAATACTCTAAAATTATTATCTTCCGGGTTGAACCGTGTTCGTTCTTCCTTCCTACGTTCTCTGCTTGACGTTTTGCTAACCATGCTGTTAGCTTCTTCAGAAGTTACTCTAAAGACTGATGTTGTTGTCTTCTGCTCCTCGTTATATACCTATGTTCCGCTAAGGTCGGTTGATGTCGATCAGTGACGGGTGGTTGGTTTTCGATGGTTGGTTGATCTTCTATTTGGTGGTAGTAGTTGTTAGTCCTTGATAGAAGTTTAGCTTCCTTGAAGTTGATGATGTGTTTTTCTTTTTGGTGTAGATGTTCTGCGATTGCTGATTTATCTACCGCTCTGGACTTGGCGTCTCGGTGATGTTTTTTAATCTACATTTTATGTTGCGTCCGGTTTGACCAATGTAGACGAACAACTACTATCCAAGGATAATCAGAAAATCCCTAGAAATTATGCAAAATCAAAATAACTTCAATCGAGAAAATGGTTACCGATTAAGCAACACGTGGAAACTAACTGTTCACAAAAACAAATAAAACAAATGTCACCACAAAATTAGTCAACACCAAACAGAAGATCAACCAACCATCAAAAACCAACCATCTGTCACTGATCGACATTAAGCAACCGTAGCGGAACATAGATATATAACGAAGAGCAGAAGACAACAACATCAGTCTTTAGAGTAACTTCTGAAAAAGCTAATATCATGGTTAGCGAAACGTCAAGCAGAGAAAGTAGGAAGAAAGGACGAGCACGGTTCAACCCGGAAGATAATAATCTTAGTGACAACAGCCGCGAAAGCTTACATTTATACACAATAACAATACTCCTTTCCAAATGATATTTTGACGCAATTCGGAAAAGTTTTAAATTTCATTGTATTGCCTTAATACAATCACTTATGGGAAAACGTGTTTAGCTATCAGAGTTCTACATAAATTGGTACATCAAAAAAGCTACAATTTCTCGCAAGCTGCCAATATTATACTTAATAACAGATCTGTTAATGACTTGCTCTTGGGTGCAGACCAATTGGAAGAATTGATATCTATCAGAGATAAATTAATCAATTTATTTGCTCTCGGAAACTTTCTTTAAAGAAGTGGTCTTCAAATAATCCAAACGCAATTGAAAATATTCACAAAAAACATCTCGTCAATCCTTTAATATTCACTGATAATTCAATTTGTTTTAAAATTCTAGGTTTAATTTGATACCCTCTTGATGATCAATTTGCATTTAATTCGAGTGAAGCTGATATAAATTCTTGGACAAAACGGGCTCTGCTATCAGATGTTGCTCGAATTTTTGATCCGCTTAATCTAATAGCACCAGTAGTATTTCAACTTAAAGTATTGTTTCAGTTAACTTAGATACACAGTATGTGTGGTCGATTCAACTATAGTTCTAGCATGGTTGCATGACTTGCCTTGCCGATGGTCAACGTTTGTAGGAAATCGTACAGGTGAAACATATTCACTCATTCCCAAAATTAAATGGCTTCATGTTCCAACAAAAAAAAATCCCGCAGACATTGCATCACGGGGTTGCAACGGCTCAGCTTTGATAGAAAATGAACTATGGTGGAGCGGGCTAAAATTTCTACAGAAGAATCAACTAACTTTTTTTTCTAAAACTCATATCAAACTGAAGAAGAGAAAAAGTCTATTTAGCTAAATATCGCATTATGCTTATCCTTATTTTGGATTGATGTATTTAGAAAATTTTTATCTCTGAACAGACTAATTCATTCAATTGCTTGTGTTCTAAGAATCCAAGCTAGATTTAATTGTACTCTGAGAACGGCACAATTAACGTTAGATAGAAAAGAATTTGAAATTTCGTTAGAATTTATCATTCGGCAATTTCAGAAACTTTAGTTTGAAAAAGAATATAATTTTTTACAAAATAACCAAGTTATTCCAATCAACAGTAATGTCGTTAAGTTGTCGCCATTTTTCAATAAAAATCGTTTGATTGCTGTTCGAGGTCGTTTGCAATCAAATATGAACCAATCTTAATTCCGAAAGGAGATCTTTCTGATTTGTTGATTTTAAAAACACATAATGACACATATCACAGTGGTTTACATATTACCATGTCATGGTCGCGGCAATCTTATTAGATACTCGATTTAAAATGTTCTATAAAGCGAATTATCAATCAATGTGTGCGATGTAAGAAACTGAATAGAATTACCTACAACCTACCTATGAGGCCTTTGCCAATCACCTGTCTATTCATTAATAAACTCTTTTTTCATACTGATATTGATTTTGTTGGACCATTTAAATTAAGAGCATTTTATTCACATGGTATTTTAACCCAAAAAGGGTATGTAGCTCTCTTTATTTGTTTAGCAAGTAAGTCTGTCTATTTAGAACTTATAAAGAGTTTAAGCACTGATTCTTTAATTCAGGGGCAAAGCGATTTGTAGCTTTCCGTGGAAAATGTTTGAAATTATATTCTGATAATGGACGTAATTTTATCAGTTGTCATAAATTGATAAAAGGCTTTCGGAATCATCTAAAAAAATGATTCTCTCATCAGATATTAAAACATATCTCACTGACTCCCTTATTGAATGGGATTTTATCCCAGCTTATTCACCTCACTTCGGGAGAATTTGGGAGTCAAACATCGAGAGTTTTAAGTGTTAAAATCATTTATTGGTACCATTTTTACAATTAAAGGATTTTTAACAGCTCTTTTCGAAGTTGAGAGAATCTTAAATGCACGTCCACTTTCTCCAGTGCCAATGAATTCAGATCTTAAGCCTTTGACGCCGTATCACCTTATTTTTGGACATAAATCAAATTTAGTTTTTGAACTCCAAATAATTAATAGCAATTATAAAACTCAATTCTGACATGTTTCAGAAAAAATAAAGTCATTTTGGCGCCCATGGCGAAATAATTACATTTCCCAATTATTTCCAAAATCAAGGTATGACAAAACAACTAGAGCACCTGCCTTGAACGATCTTCTGTTTATTGAGAGACCGACTGATCTACCGGGATTCTGGAAATTTGGAGGAATAATAAAATTATTCCTTGGTTTTGATGGTCAATGTCGATTAGTCGACGTACGTACTTCCCAAGGAGTTAATCGTGAATCTTGTACAAAATCTTGTTCCTATTGATATTAATTTATCAACGGGGAGGAGCATGATTAGATATTTTCATATTTTAAGTGTTCGGCAAAATTATCATTTGTTAAAAAATTAAAATTAATCATTATTGCATTGAAATTGTCAATTGCCACTGTGTGAAATAAATAATGTCAATGTTTTTTTTAAAAGTAAAGAAAATGTTTTAAACGTGTTCTTATTCATATTCATCAACATCTTTTAACAATGCAGTAACTTCGAACCTCAAATCACTTTCATACTCCTATTCAAGAAACGCGCATCCTGACAGGTGACCTGGAACTGACATAAAATAAAGAAGGGGGAAACTGAGATATTTCGTCGCAATTCGACTATAGAGCCCGCTACTTTTGTGTCGTATTTTGTTCATATAGGATGCGCATCTTTCCGAAGTTTGTAAGCAATGCTACTAGTTATATGCGGTATTCGCCATTTTCTATAGTGGTCGTAGATAAAACCTTTAACACATTTATACGACAATGTTCGATCTGCGCTTTTGCAATTTGTTTTCAAATTTAATTGTATTGCATGGTATGTAATAATAGGTACTAATATTGTTCTATTTAAAATTCTAAAATTGTGCCCTTTGTAATATTTTCTGTTATCTACACAAATTTTGCTATATCAAACGAAATTTAGTTTGTGCATTTAAATGTACCGTTTATCGGATCCTGATCCAGCATTTGGCAGGGTATGTTGAAAAGTTCTTGAAGACGAGTTTTCGCTAAAACGTGCGTAAATAGGTTCATGTCCAACAAAGCATTTACCTACGTCTGAAAATATAATTATGAAAAGGTTAGTTTAATGTACAAAACAGTATATAAGAAAAAAATAACTCAACTAATTACGATGTGGCCAAAACAGAATTAGTTAAAAGAGCCGGATGTCACCGTTGTGGTTGTTTTTGCACAACTTTTAATACATAATATGTCGTTTTTATTTGTACCAAAACTTTTTCATAACAATATTAATCTTTTATGTTTGCATTATGGTATTAGCAAACTTTATTTATAAACATAAAATTTTAAAGATTGTGGGAAATTAGTCATAGTCTCGCAACATCGAAGATGTTTCTATTATAAATAAAAATTTCCACATAATTTAGTTATGTATGTAATAAAATAAAATTGTTTGATAACGTTGCCACGCAGCACATTAACTTCTCGATGGTTGCTTCTTGAATCGACAGTTTGGTAATGGTTATTGGAAACGTAAAAGCTAAATTGGTAATTTCAATAGAAACACTATTATGTTGAGAAATAGGCTTAATTCAATTACCTAGTAAAGAGGAAACTAGTATAAAACGGCTGGTTCATTAAAAGCTTCATTGCTTACATTAATAATAATTAGAGTATACAAAAGATTTTAATTTCTAGCCCTTATAGGGCAAAATATTGTACGAGAAAAACAAGATATAACCAATTTCTTTTAAAAAACGTATTTATATTTATAAATACTACAAGGTTTGCAGTACAACATTTACACATACTGTACAATCTTGTTAGTACACAAACATAAATTCTTGTTAAAAAATTGTAATCAACCAAAAGAAACAAACATTTTCTACATTAATATCTATTTATTTAAATGTAGCTTGACACACTAACATCCATTAAAATAACAACACCAAAAAGAAAACGTATTAAAATTGAATACAAAATTTAAATATTCATTGTGATCTTTTTCAGGGTACAGAATATGCTAAATTTTTTATTGCGTTTTTAACGAAAAAAATTTATTTTAGCCTTACGGTGTAAATAACTAATTCATGTTCAGGTTAAGTTTTTAACTGCACGCAATAACTTAATTTTACCTTCTTTTATTTCTCAATTAAAAAAAACTGCGTTTGATTAAAGCTTTCTATGTTTGTAATGTAATAATAAGATTGTATGAAGATTGTGTCATGTTATTCAGATGTATTTTGACATGAAATAACATTTGGAAAATAAATACATATATTCATAACGTATCACACGCAAATTTACGAAATCGTGCGTAAGGATATAAAAACGTTCTAAGCTTTTAAATGAGTTTCTTTTAACACAGTTTAATCGGTAAAATATGTTAAAACAAGAATTATTTTTAATAAATTACCCAGTAATTTCTATTTATAGTAATATTTTAATTTATGTTAATTATAATTTTATTACTTGTTATAATAATAGCTAGAATCAAAGACGAGGCATCATGTTATATGAAAACATTCAAGTTGAATTGTTTATTTAAGTTTTTAGCAACAAATTAAACAAGTTAGTTCTAAAACAAGTTTATTTTTTATTAATAGATAGAATTAAAAAAAATTAGTCGTAATAATTATATCTTTATTAAAAGGGTTAAAATAATATTAGTATGAAGTTTTGATCTTCAGATTCAGATTACATTAAGTATAAGACGAATCAATTTTGTATAAAACTTTTAGTTGACACATTATAATTAAATTTTTCTATTGTAGGTCGTTTATAGAGCTATAAAAGCACCCATATAATAATTTATAGAATATTTAGTTCTTTTAATTCCGAACGGTAGTAACACTGATTTGATATTACACGTCAAAGCTGTCGTTACGTTCGGAGTGCGTTAATTTAAATCGTAATTTATGTTCAGTAGATTTATTTATCTATTCATTTTTATTTCCGCCCATTTTTTTTAAATCAAATGTATGATAAATGTTCTAATTAAACTGAAACTAACATTTGAACCAAAATTTAATGAAAATATTGCCAACCTAGCAATTATACTTTAAAATTCTCTAAATTTAAAAACTCGCGAAATTTTATTTAAAAATCAATCTGAAAGCCCAAAACAGAAAAAATAGTATAAAGAATTCGTTTCAGAAGGCATTTTAGCAACTGTACTTGTCTTATAAGATGTGTCTTCTGAAGCTAGTTCTTTAATATATTGCTGTGGTTTATGCATAGTTATTAAAAAAATTTATTTGAGTCATGAGACATCTTATGTTTTTTATAATGTCTCAGAATCGATGGATTCGTTCTAATAAAAGACTAAATCATGAATACACAAATTTAATTAACAAACAAATCAAAAAGAAAACATAAACTAAATCTAAATTACGCTTTGGAAGCAAAAATAATAATCAAGAAAACGCATTTACAACACGCAGTCTTTTGATTTTACAAATTAAATTTCAAAAACAACTGACCTTTGTTCATTTTTTTGTGACCTTGTTGACGGTGGAAAATTTGGTGGATACTGACTTCAGCACGTTACTAAGTTTATGTTTCGTGTACACTTAATTGCCCACGTTTTTATTTTACAACCTCATTACTTTACTTTCAACATTTTATCCACTTTTTGATTATTGATTATTATTCATGACCGTCTTATTTCGTTGTTTAATTTAGACTCTTTGATTTTCTTATCGTTTTTTCCCACCTTTCCTTGCAATTCAATCTGTCCTTCAAAATTGTATTTGAGCTGTCGCCGTTTCCCACACAATATTCACTGTTTAAAAATAATGCAGAGTAAAACGTTTCATTGTTATTCGCAAATTTTTTATCACACACGTGATTACATTTGGTCCGGTACTTTTAAGTATAGACGCTATTCAGCACTAATGATCACGTACTGTTCCTACATTATTTTGTCACACGGAAATGCAATTTATAAACAATCACCTATTTTAATTTTTTCATAATTTATGCATACCAACATTTTATTGTAACTAAATGAAATCTTATCTTTTCGAATCCTTTAATTAATTTCTTAAATAAGTTCTGGTCAATTTCTGAAATCCAAATCAATTTGGTAATCTTATTTTACTTGTCAATTTTAATGGAAATCCTCACTATGAATTTTACTTATTTTTCAATTAAAAAAACAATTTTTATTATTTAAAATATACCATTTCCACTGCAATATGTACTATTATGTAAAACTAAATTATTTTATGACATACATATTTTGCGAGTGTAAAGCAAAAAATATTGCGTTGTAAAGCTATAGAAAAAAATGGATTTAGTATTAGTGATTTAACATAAATTTAATTATCAATTATAATGTGTTAACTTAAAATTCTATACAAAACGTGTAGAGTTTATCTTATACTTGTAATCTAAATCTAAAAATGATTATTGTCGAAATTATTGTTTTAAACCTTTTAATAAAAGTAGCGTTGGCACGACTTTAAGTTTTTCAATTTTATCTAATTACTACCAATACTTTGTGACTTTCCGTCGTTTAATTACGATTTACATTAATTAAATACGTTCACTATCGCTAGAATTTTGTTTTTGCAGGTTGAGTTTGCGACCCTAGCCGTCAATTTACGTTTTTAATTCGATTTAACTTGCGCGTTTTTGCTTAAAAATTCTCACTTTTACTGGTTTATTTACGTTAGTAATATCGTTTGTTTTCCAATTTTGTGTTCAATAACTAGAAGACATATTCATTGATTGATTCCATTGACTTTTTTTGGTTTCAAATTTTGTTTGGGATGCGAGGTTTTTGCCTTTTTCGGTAAAATACTAACACTTAGTGAATTTCTTTCATAATTTTTTTGTTCGCTTTACAATTGTATAGAGTTAGTTGTAGATTACCTCCTCAAGCAAAAAGATGTGCGTTCAACCGGGTTTTTTTGCGGTTATTTTACAATCTTTATTCAGAATACTACGTAATTTCAAGGTAACTGAGTTTTTCGTTTGTTCACTCAGCAAATTCGCTAATAGCGGTTTTGATAAAAAAATTTTGACGACACCCAACAAATTATTAGTAAAAAAAAATTTTATTGCAACATGCCTTTTTAGGCACATTTTTTGAAAAGATTTAATACGAATTTCTTTAGGGTTCATACCTTTGAAAGCGCTGACCACGCTCGTTGTGTCCGTTTTTGTACAGCCGTACTATCACACCTTCTAGGTCTTCTACGTCAACTGCAAGGTGGAGGAGGCCTCCAGGTCCTTCGTTTACCAGCAACTTAGTTTTCTAGGTTTATTACGTTGTTTAAACTAATTAAATTGGTTTTGATACCAAAATAAATTTTGTACATTTACGTGCGTAAATTCGTAACAAAAAGTGCTTTAGCGTTTAATTATTGAACCAAATATAACTTTTTTTTGTGTATGTTTCATGTTGTACAAGGTCAACCATTTGTTTATTGGCCTAATAAAGATAACATAACGGATGTAAAAAATTAAACATTATTTTTTTTTGTGTGTTCTAGGTTAGTTTAATTTTGTTAATCAGAAACCACGTGATTAGTCAGATACTATTTAAATTTTTGTGACAAATATCAACTTTTTCTTTTTAGATTCTAGGTTTATTATTTTTTTTATTTCATTATTATTACTGTATTCCAAATGCAATGATTTGTGTTTTAATTAATAAATTATGTTAATTTTTACATGGTTAAAAGCCTTTTTAATTCACATTTATATATGTTCTATTTGCGCTTTGCTAGCATTTCAGATTTGGAATTGTACTCAACTCAAGATAAGTCAAAACAGTACATATATTAAGAGACCTTAATAAACTGAGGCTAGGAGTTCTTCACCACGTCATCTCTGTTTACCGCTTACTAAATACCGACAAATTTCTTAATGTATGACGACCAAACGACCTTTTGACACGTTTGAAACTAAATTTACGAAAGCAGATTTTTGTGGACCACACCTTTCCTTTCTGATTTACCCCCATCCTTTTGTTCAGTATAAGTTGTATCTAATAACGATTTTTTGCACATAACAACTTAAAACATGAATATGTTCTTTCATATTGAAAGGTATAGAATTTAGAGAAAAAGTAGAAGTTCTGTTCTAAAATAAGCGTGAAATTTTTTTTTCATTTCACTGTCATTATGAACAAGCACTTACTGTTGTGGCTCAATTGTTTACAAAGTCCTTCCGATCGTGTCGCTTGCTGAACACTACTCCTGGAGAATTCTTTTACAATTTGACATAGCAAAGGAAAAGATCACACACCATTTGTTTGGTTTGTTTTGTTATAAATGAATAATGTAAAATACGGTGATTCTATTTGAGGTAGAAGTACTTCAAAAGAGAGAAATGGCAAAGCAAATGGTAGTAAAGCAAGGAAACAACGGGATTTATTTTAATCTATGAGGCGGTTAGATACGTATATCATAAAAAAAAGTAAGAAAGCAGATCTTTTCAATTACTTTTTAATTACTCTTATTTACTTGAAATTGTAGAAGCAAAAGTAATTGCTTGCAAAATGAAATCACTTCCTAGGACACAATTGAAATTGTTGAAGATGATGTACATGTAAATTGTGAAGCAGAAGAAGTAACTTTACGAAACATTAGTCTTGTGTTTCTAAATAAAATTTACGCTTCATCTTTATCCTCCCTTATCCATCTTCCACACAAGAACCAACACAGCCTAAAAAAAGGAAAGGAAATTTCCAAAACAACGAAACTGCAAAAATATTGAATTCGTTACAAAACATCGAGAGCACTTTTACCAACATAGCATGAAGGGTACTCAATGCTAAAGTTGTCGGCGAAGATGACCATTTTTCAAATTCAGTAAACAGTTTTCTGAAAAAGCATACATATTCTTAAAAAAAATAGTGTTTAATGCTAGGATAGATTATAATAGTGGTTAATAATAAAATTAATATAAAAGTACAGGTTTAATTTATGTTTTAAGGCAGTTATCTTTCTAAGACAAACGTCCTTCAGCCAAGAGAAATTATTGAGGAATTTCTTTGCGCAAATTAAAAAAAAATTGTAAATGTTGACAAAGCAAATATGCCTCTATCACTTTCCTATCCCATCCTACCCACATCAATTAAAGTAAATTTGTAATTGTCATCGAAAATTGCTAACAATACCAAACTAAAATACTTCTTGTCTTCTTTGCCCGTGTTATTTAGACACTGCACTCTGATGTGTTTACTATCAATGGCACTCATACAATGTAGAAAATTCCATTTTAATAAAAAAATATTTGAAATTTTTAACCAGCTTTCCCTACATGGTTTTTCAAAAATCTTATGATGTAGAGTATCCCAAACAGCTGAGCAGATTTCTCTCAACATATTAGATACAGTTAATTTTCCAATTCTAAACTGAAAGACCTGTGTTTGTTGTGAAGCCCCAGTTACCAGGAACCTAAAGATAAAATAGATACTTAGCTATTTTTTTTAATAAACAAAAATATACCATAATGTAATTGCTAATCGCTGTCCTAGACTTAGTAGCTGTCGGTTATTTTTCTTTTGTATGATTGGACCAATTAATGGCAGTAAATAATTAAATTGTTTTTCAGGCCTCCGTTCAGAAACACTAACTTTATAATCGTCAAAATCGGCCGGAAAATCGTTGATTACCGGCCTAGGCCTAGACTTACTAACTAACTACAGTGCTTTTCAAGCCCCCATGTCGGTTTAATCAGATCGGCTTCCTATGTGCACAAATGTTAACAATGCTAAGAGCCATTATACTTTTGCAATGTAAAAAGTCCATGGTTTTACAACTTTTGAATTTGTGCTCAAAGTTATTTATATTGCAGGTTCAGTTAGGGTAGGATACTTAAGTTACACTCCTAGGTTACGTTTAGGGTAGTAGCACTAAACTGTTCAGTGGGTAGTAGGTACAAATTCAGATTAGGTATGTTAGTTATAATATAGTTTTAGCCATTTATTTGTGTGAGACACAGTATAATTATTATTAGGAGATAATTTATTAGGTACTTCACTTATAAGTTTTTAAAAATGTCAACAAAATCGATTCGTTATAAAGTTTCGAACCATATTGCGTGCCACATCTTTAAGTGTACTCATGTATTAACTTTATTTATAAGAATAAAAAAGCCATCAATAACTACTACATTTTTCAATTTAAATATTAGAAAACAAATTCGACTAATACCAACAAAAAATTCCTTAGTGTCAAAATTTTTGCACAAAAGATTTACCTATTTTAAACATTTAAAATTTGTCGACCTAAAAAATTTTGTGTGACATACGTCCAGAAACTGTTTTTGCCAGTATTCGGCCTAGCGACACAAATAACTATTGCAGTCTTTCTTGTGTCATGAATAAACATTTCAGTATTGTATAAACGCATTTCTTGAACTAAATTCTGGTAATCTCCTTACTGTAATCTATTACTGTAGATTTGTCTAACCTTCTACTAATTAGATTGATGTAGGTATAGACTATATAAACCAGTTTTAAGAAAAATTATGTACCTTCTAGGCCGTTGGGGTTTTTGTTTATTTACATAATGTTTATACAGTGACCGGCAAAGTGTTTGCATTAAATGGAAAAAAATTTTGTAATTGAGATATCCGAAAATTTTTTTTGGCAAATGAGTTCAGCATATCAAATGACAAGAAAAAGGACTTTGACAAATGTCATGTGATCACTGTCATGGCGGCAAATTCAAAAAATATTTCATAAATATGTAAAAGTGAGGTTAGATGGCAAGAAATTGAAAAACGTCTATGTGCAAATTTAAAAAAAAATAACGATTTTTCAAAAATATCAGTTTTCCGACATGTTTTCCGGAAATTTTTTGTATGTTTTGTATGAGCTTATTATCCAGGCAATATTGTAAAAAATTGTTTAAAATGGGTTTAGAATGGAAGAATTAATCATTTTAGGACTTTAAAAATAACTTTAAATTTGTAATTTCAACCTTTTGTTTTCTGTAGGCCATTGCAACAAAGTCCTCCTAAAAAAACAATGTTTTTTGTTCTTTACCGTCCATTGGTAGACTAATAAATAAAAAAGTACTGGATTGTAAAGTTTATTTGTTGGTTTTGTTGTGTTTTATTCAACGGAAAAAATTTTGTTTTCTCAATATTTCCGGAAGAAATGCCGAAAAACTGATATTTTTGAAAAATTGTTATTTTTTTTTTAAATTTGCAAATAGACGTATAATTTAATTTTGAACAACTTTTTTCTTAGGCATTTTTACATATTTAAGAAATATTTTTTAAATTGGCCGTTGTAACAGTAGTCACATAACATTTGCCACAGTGCTTTTTTTTTGTCATTCGATATGCTAAATTCATTTTCCAAAAAAATTTTTGGAAATTTTGGATTGCTGTTATATTTGATCTTATTTACATTCTATAATGTTTACATACTTAATCAATATTATTACATATAAATACTAAGGGTTGGCATGTTTAGGTTTTAGTAGTTTTTTCTAAACCTTTGAGCAAATGTTTTACCAAGACAAACAAATCCGCAATTGCACACGGTTTTGTCACCACACTATACAGATTTATACTAGGGCACCATACATAACACTTCCATTACAATATAATAAAAAATGTACTATACGAATAAATAATTAAATGTTTTAAATAATATACTATTGTGTTGACTTGTGTATTGTAATTTATTTCAAAAGATTAAATTAAACTATAGTCGGATTCACAGGGTTTTAGGTATGACTCATTGCAGTAAACTATGATAATCGACGTGACACAGTTTTCTGTTTCTGTAAATAAAAATATCAGCAAAATGCAATTGAGAAACGTATGTCGTGCCGTTTAATCTATGTGCAAGCAAGAAAACGTACGTCGAATAACTTTCTTTGTTTACATTGTCATAATCTTATATCCGTACTTTAAGTTGCCACACCGTTTTCGAATTTTTCATCTTTCCATTATTCAAATCAGTATTTTTCAATACTAATCAATTATTATATCGAGGCAAATTAAGTAAGTACATGGTATTAACAATAAATGAATGATTATTATGATAGCATAGGAATAGTTGCAATGCCAAAGAAATTGGAAACCGAAGCAGTCATTATGAAAGTAATGGACTATTTTATGCAAGAACGTAACAACGGTGTTGTATTGTTGCCTTTCACGTCAGTTATGCAGGTAATTTATGAATTAAAAATACTATTTCATCTTACGGCTTGATTCATTATAGCGAACTGCAGAAGCATGTGGCGTTAACATAAATACTGTATCTTCGATTAAAAAAAAATGAAGTGAAGGAGAACGAAAAACCTTGTGATGTTGATAACTTCGTGAAAGATGTAGTTAAACGTACAATTTATAATATGCATAATAATCGTAAGTATTGCTCAAATTAGTTTTTTTTATAAGTAATTATGAATAATATAGGGCAACATGTTACTGTTGCAACATTGCAACATGAAATTGCTACCGCTGGTGTATTCAACTTTAGCAAAAGTGGATTAACAAGACTCTTACATAATATTGGATTTTCCTTTAAACTTGATGATGGCAAACGTGGTTTATTTGAACAAAACCACATTGCAGCAAGTCGTGTTGGGGCATAAATAAAAGCCACTTGGAGAAGACAAAACGTTTGACCCTGATTTTATACTTACAAGTAATAAATTAAAATTTGGATTTAGGTTTATTGTTGTACATGCAGGAAACAAGGACGGCTTTATTTCTAATGCTGCACTTCTATTTTCATCTAAATTTCCAAAAGAAAATTATCATGGTGACATGTGTGGAGATTTGTTTAAGAAATGGTTTGAAAATGATTTGATACCAAATTTAACAAAACCTAGTTTAATTATATTAGACAACGCCAGTTATCATTCAACATTAAAAGAAGAAATATCCAATGCTTCATTAATGAAACAAGATTTGTGGACATTTTTATTAAAGCGTAATGTAATGCATAATTTATTAAAGCATAATGTAATTCATAATATTAAAACAAGAACTTTTACAATTAGTTAACGAAAATCCAAAACCAAAAATTTATGAAATAGATGAGCTTGCACTTAGAAAAAGCCATAAGATACTAAGATTACCTCCGTATCATTGCCAATTTAACGCAATCGAATTAATTTGGGCTAATTGAAAAGAGTACTATAATAAAAAAATTGGAGAGTTGAATTCACAGTACACCGATGAACATGTACGAGAAGTGTGAAAACAATCCCTCGAAAGAATAGATGGTACATATTGGACGAAATGCGTTCAACATGTTGAAAAAGAAATGAAGAAGTGGTGGGATATTGAGCAGCGGTTTGAACTTGTGGAACCCTTCATTATTAGTACCTATAGGTTGTAATGAAAGTTCAAGTTCGGAATATGGGGCAGATGAATTTGATTAGATCGGATCCTTTTTTAATTAGTTTTTATGACGTTGATTGATTTTGCGTTACAATACAGTAACCACTCTAAATAGATGAGTGTACAGTCGATAAAACTGTATTTAAATCAAATAATTGTTAAATTTCAGTTACCTCATAACTAAACGTTGCATTTAACACTAAAGTAAAATTATTTTAAGAAGTATACGTGGACATTTTGTTCGCATACATTATTATTTATTTATTTATTAATGTAACATTTCCAACTGTACAAATATATAAATAAATTATAATTATTATAACTTCCCACAACCTTTATTCAATGACACAATTTAAAAAATGAAGAAAATCAGAAAATTTCTAGTCGAAAACAACAAATTTATGATTATTTTTATTATTTTGAAACAGCTGATCAAACTGAATTGACAGATTACACAAAAATTTACAGTAGGAATTATTTATTAGTTACGACATACGAGCCTGGATTGATGCATACAATTTGTAGCGATGAGTCATACCTAAAACCCGGTGAATCCGACTTTATATTAATAATCATCTAAATTTTAATTGCAGTGATTTATCTATAACAATTATTACATAATTTCATTTCGTTCTTCAATTTAAGTATAAATTATTATTTATTTGCCTGCTTTAATAACAAATTCTATATGTCCGAAGTGTAAACAAACCCCAAAAACTTTTCAATAATATTTTCTACAACCACCACTTAAATTGAATCCATCCATTTAGTTACGGTTTTTATGTTACCGTCGATTTCCTTGGGCGACAGTTAAACAAAAGTTTGTTAGTCTTGCTGGGAAATTAAAGATCGCCATAACAGTAAATTAAAAAAAAACTGTCGTGCTTTTATTAAAGTGATTTAAGTAAGTGTACTGAACTTAGAATTTATAAGAAAAAAAGTTAACAAGTTGATTTTTTACATTTACATAATAAAATGGCAACGATTTTTTTGTAATCTACCACCCTTTCTATATATAATAGTCGTTGATAAAAAGCTGAGAACATTTTTTTAATACAACATTCAACATTGTATAAAAATTTTTTTTATTAACACAGTAAATTTTTAAGTTTTGCAGTAAATCTTTTGTCCCCATTTCTAAAAGCGCACATTAAGTCTTTTCGTTTACTTTCGTGAACAATGTAACACCACAAAAGACATAAACACTCATTTTAGTAGCAAAGAGATAAAAGTTAAGTTTATTTTGACCCGTACCTTCCCTTTTTGTGTAACCTTCTCCGGTAAACGCTCGCCCGTCTTCCTAATTAGTGTTTGTTGAGCCTCTTTTCCACCGGAGTAATCACGAAGCACTGGGATGCCCCGCTCTGTAACTAGAACGTCTAATGAAAATGTTCCCAACAGATGCTGACTGAATATAAAAAAGTTTTTACTGCTAAATTTATTTCCACGTATTTCTTTTAAGCAGCCGTAGAACGACTGGCGTTTTCAAATCCGTAATAATTCAAATACTTCGAAACTTTAACTTTTATTTTATTTCAATTAAATTTTTGACATTCTTTTTTGTCGCATCACTTTTGACGCAATTTATTTTTAGAATTTCACGCTAGCTTATTCCTTAACTATTTCTTTGCCACCTAAAGCTACTTCTAAACTTTTCCAATTACTTTCTATTACAAAGTTTTGCTGATTGCTTAAATTACCATAACAAACATTTACAGCTTAAAACCAAAGTTAAACATTTGTTAAAAAATTAATTGGAAAACTTAGGTTTTCTTCTTTTATTAAAGTAATAAAATTATTTAACGGGTTAACAATATATACGCAGTTAAAGTTGTAATCAAAACCTACATTAAATATTACGTAAGCCCTTTAATTTATTTTATATCGATTTTGTAATGTTTTAGTTCACGAAGTGAAGTTGAATTTGTGCTTATATTAACAATAAATACGTTTAAATGCAATCTAAAGTTATATTAATGTGAAGGAGAAAAGAATAAAGAAAATTTGTATACAAAATTGTGTTAGTTATGGACGCAGTCTCACTACAAAATAAAGGCGTGTGCTCTCAAATTAATGTTTGGACTTGAATCTTATTTCATCTACTACACTATAGACGGAGAAAATAATATTCAAAATATTGAGTATCATTAATTTGAAGATAAATTGTTTTATTAATTGCATAAGTACTAGGATGCTCCTTTCCTGTTAGCTGGAAGGGGTAAAATACCCGACGTGGAACAAAACCGTCCCTCTATTGGAACTGCTGTTAAATAAAATGTTATAGAACCAAGGATAAAAACGCCGTGAACGGGTCCAGAACAGTGCCAGCCCCCGCGTCCTCTAGAAGATTGGAGGTGTTTTCGACAGTCACCAAGTGAAACGTGTGCTCGAAATCACACTACAACCACATTATTCAAGACACGAAGCATTGTAGGAGACGGAAACTGCTTGTTTAGGACTGTGAGCCACAATACACAGAAGAAACACATGTAACTAACATCTGACACAGTCCTCCATGTAAGACGACCTGAAAGAGTATCTCGTACCTGAGTTTCACAAAATCAAATGATCAGAGAAGCTACTGTTACAAGATAAGACAGAGCGGAACATACGGCACCAGCGTTGATATTTCAGCAATATCAGAAATACTCAAATTAAACTTTGTGATATACGCTGAAAAAGCAAAAATCAACGGCGATAAATATACAACAAGCAAGGCGCCTACAGTTATTAGTAAAACAACCTACCAAGCCAGCATTAAACTACTCCTAACTAAAAACTTGGAAAGTGGACATTATGAGCTTTTAGAAGATGAGACCAAGGACAAACAGGACAACAACATTAACAACAGACACAACACGAAAAACCTAAAGACCAAAAACCACTCTAAAAATAAACTAAATAAACAACTGCAGGCACCAATGAAAGAAACCAAGCAAGAGTAAAATGGAACACAGAAGAATATAAAGAGATAATACGATGCCACGTTTACACGAGAGAGAAAACGTGAACGACCTACTTGAGAGACCCATTTAAACTTCGGAAAAAAAGAAACCCAACTCCCTCACATTACCTAACAACCAACATCATGACAACACAGAGGCGATTCATCCTTAACAATCAAAAGCTGTCCCAATTTGAACTGGATTAAATCATTAAAAAAGCAAAGGGACTCATAAGAAAAGAAATAGGGAACGTAAGAAATTAAACCAAGAAATCGAGGTAGAAAAAACGTAAACACGCTCAAGAAAACCTCGAGGAGAATGGAAGCGATACCAACGACGAAATCACGCCATTCCTCCAGGAACCACAAAAAGAAAGACCTGCAAGTAGATATAATGATGGCGGAAATAGACAAAAGGATGCAAGACAGGGAACGTATGCATAGAAAATCACTCAGAAAATTAAACGACAACCTTAAACTAAAAGAGCAATTAAAAGTAGACAATAAAGTTATAGAAGAACTTATTACAAAACAACTAAACCCGTACCAGAACATTACAGCGCTGAAGAAACTAATTTGTGCTGCTGCAGAACCGCCAAAGAAAACAGTTAGTAAGAAAAAAAATTCTGGAAAAGAGAATACAAACACAAATAACAGAGCTTAAAGGAGACCTCTCACACCTCAAGGAAACTCTACGACCGGAAGAGGGATTAATATAAGAAAAAAACTCTACGGAAAATATAAAACAAAGGACTTAAAACTACCAAACAACTTAAACAAAAAGTGGCAGCAAAAACTGTCAAAATAAAAAAATACTTAAAGTGAACAGTACCAACAAAATAAAATGTACGCGGAAAACACTAGCCGGTTTTACAACACCACTATGAGAAAAAATTACATTGCTAAAGTCACATCACCTAAGCAAGAAGTGGAAGATTTCTCATAATACAACAGCCTCATAGATCCAAAAGGAATATGGTAAAAGTGCTAACAAAATTAAATGGGAAACATCACGAAACCGAGCTAAAAACAGCAATTAGTACAGGAGCAAATTGGAAAGCGCCAGGAGTAAATGGCATTACCAAGTTTTGGCTCAAAAAACCGAACCAACTTATGAAAAACTAACATCTGTATTCAACTATAGACAACAACAACAACAGACAAGACATACCAACATGGCTGACAAATGAAAAAACGTTTCTAATACCAAACAATGAAAACACTGAACAAACAAAGAATTATAAACAAATTACCTGTTTGAATAACATTTACAAGCTTATGACAAAGAAAATATCCAAGCGACTATACCATGATCTAGCCGAAAATAACTTATTCCCTGCAAAACAAAAGAGATGTGCCAAAAACATGTACGGATGCAAAGATCATCCTCTCACAAGCAAAATTCTACAAAATGATTGCAAAAAAAATACTCTGTTAATAGCCGAGATAGATTATAAGAAGGCGTTCGATAAAGTTCCAAACACCTGGATAATCAAAACCCTAAACACCATCTATTATTCTATCTTTCATCAGCAAGACAATGGACACTTGGAGCAACGACCTGTATCTGACTACAGAAGTAAACAACACCAATGGCAGTAGAAACAGTATCACCATCGAGAATGTAAACATCAGAAGCCGCATATACCAAGGATTATTTGGTCTAAGCTCCATCCTCAGCAACTCAGGGACTGGATGTCAATACAATAATGAAACAGAAAAAGTCAGTCACCTGATTTATGTTGATGATCTAAAGCTAGTAGTAAAGTCAGACGAAAAACTTGCAAAACAACTTGCGACCGTTAAAGAATTCAGTGACGACATCAACATTGAGTTTCTTGATAAATGCGCAAAAGTTACATTCATAAACGGGCAATTGCATTCAAAAGAAAATATCATAATAAACTACTCAACAACCATCAAAGCGTTAGACCAAACTGAGGTTTACAAGTATCTCGGCACATATGAACATGACGGAATCTAGCACAAAAAAATAAAAACCAAATTAAAACAAGAGTATTATCACCGAATACAAGAAATTCTTAAAACCAAACTAAACGCCAAAAACAAGATGATAGCAATCCGTTCGCTAGCCATGCAAATTGCAGCCTACTAGACCCCTGAGCCGGAAATTTAAAAGATTGATTCCTAAGCATTGCATAATTAAAGTGCGAATATCTCGAAATTGGTTAGGAATATCTGTATCAAAGAAGTATATTTTTTCTACTTAAAATCAACTGATCTATCGATATTAGACATCCAAATTGCGATATAACATTGTGTGAAAAAGTTCTGATAGAAAATAGCTCAGAAATGTCCAGATTTTAGCGCCCCCTGTGAGCCAGCATTAAAGTAAATCTAAATTTCAATTTTGCTGTATTAATAACCTTATTATTCAAATTTTAAGCCAATTCCGACATTAATTTTACAAATTATCGAATAAAATAAAATACTTTTTGTCTCATTCATTACTGACCACACTGTATATCTATGGTTCCTGTCATCTAATACTTAGGGCAGAGATCATAAAATAAACCAAAGCAGGGATAAAGAAACTAGATTAAGGCCCGATATATTCACCTCCCTATAAAGTGTTAAGTAGTGTTACTTAGAACTTTGTTATCTCTAAACGTATATTCACCTCTCAGTAGCGACAGCTGTTAAGTAAATAACGTAACTGAATAGATAAATTTACAGTTGACATGAACCACCCGTTAATTCGTTTACTAGAAAGATCGTAACCTCAAATTTGTACTTTTCCTTTATTGTGATTGTGTAGTGAAGTTGTTGCAAATTAAAATGGATATCATAGATGACATAAACATTCTTGTCGAAGAAATAGATGAAGAGATTGAAGTTCGCCGTCGTCGTCCATATAACGTTCAAAATAGATTTCATCAATGGGATAATTTAAATCGGTGGGATGATGTTGATTTTTTTCATCGTTTCCGACTAACGAAGACTTCTGTGTTAGAAACTCTACGTCTAATAGAAGGAAGATTGTCGCATCGATCAAACAGGTTAATATTGTTATTATGTGGTTTCGTCTCAAGTATATAATAATGCACAAAAAAAAAGATATACAGTTTTGTTTTAATTCATCCTTGTATAATTATGGTATAAATGAAAATTAATAATAATATATACTTATGTTTCAGAAATAAACCCATTCCACCCCTTCAACAGCTGTTACTAACCCTTCGATTTTATGCAACGAATGGTTTTATGTGTCAGTGGGAGATTTTGGAAGGATTCATAAGACAACTACTGGACAAATTATAAAAGGGTTACTGCTGAACTGGCACAGTTGACACCTCAACTTATTTACATGCCGTCTACTCTTGAAGAAAGAATTACAAGTCAAAGAAGATTTTGGAAATTGCTCGTTTTCCTAGGGTAATCGGTGCTCTTGATTGCACGCACATAAAGATTCAAAGCCCAGGTACGTTTTATTTATTTTGGTAATTTTCAAAAATACATATTATCCAATTTTAGGGGCACTAAATGCTGAAGTGTTCAGGAATCGAAAAGGCTATTTTTCTTTAAACGTGCAAGCTATTTGTGATGCAAATTATAAATTTCTTGACGTCGTGGCTCGATGGCCAGGTTCTTCACACGATGCCAATATATTTGACAATTCCCGGATTAGGCAAAGATTTGAGGCTAATGAGTTTGGGAATGGAATATTATTAGGAGACAGTCGTTACCCGCTAAAATCTTATTTAATGACTTCTATTGCTAATCCAAGAGACAATGTGGAAAATCTTTTCAACGAGTCTCAGATCAGAAGCAGAGGAGTCATAGAACGCACATTTGGAATTTGGAAGCGCCGCTTTCCATGTCTTTCCCAAGGATTGCGTTGCAGAGTACCATTTGCCCAAAATGGCTACAGCAGTGTTGCAAAACACAGCTAGAAACAACAAATTAGAGGATGATGCAGCATTACAATTTAATGAAAATTTCCAGAATCAAGAGGAGCCAAATGTAAATGACATTGTTGAGAACAATAATTTTTATCGAGCTGAATTTTTAAATTATTTTAGAAACTTATAACGTAAATAAATGTGAACAATTTTCAAAAAAAATAAATTACTTTTATTTAAATTACATACAAATGAATTATTTTTCATTATAAAAAAGTTAATTTGATTCTTTTAGTTTTTTTTGCAATAATTGCATTTGTAATTGATGTTCGGCTATCATCTTTCTTCAATAATTCCATTGCCATTGCTAATCTCGCCAACTCCTGCTGGGCAACCTTTTTCTGTAATTCAATTAACTCTTCTCGAGCGTTCACCATATTGGAATATTTGTTTTTTGAATCGCTGGTTGCAGGAACATTCTTCCTCAATTTTTTATTTTTCGGAGTTTTTAAAATAGTAGGGCTCCAATGACTCCATGACATGAAACTGCATTGTTTTTTAAATTTGTCTTGTAACTATGTATAAAGTGATGGGAATAAAACTTGTATTTATCGATAACATACCGGTAGCAACATTCTCACACGTTTCTAATGGCAACATCTGTTTGTGTTGATCGATTAAAGGTTCTGGCTGATGTACTTCTAATGGCTGTGGTGGTTCGGGTTGTAATGGTTCAAGTTGAAATGGTTCGGGTTGTAATGGTTCAAGTTGAAATGGTTCGGGTTGTAATGGTTCAGCTTGTATTGGTTCCGGTTGTTCAGCTGGTGTTGCTGGTAGCACTATAATAAAAGGAACTCAAAAACGGTACAATACATTTCATGAGCAAAAATTTACCTGCATCGGAATCATTTCCACTTGGAAGTCCCTCTACACTCAAGGAAATTAATTGAAATAATTTTTCCTCCACGGTGTATAAATTATGACTTCCGCAGTACCTCCACCGGTCTTAATCATTGCATTCTTTCCCTTGATATATTTTTGTTTAAGTGCTCTTTTTACACCATCATATTTTACCCGGAGCATTTTCTCTGTACGATTGCTGGCATTTTGGGCGTTAAAGCTTTCTGTTAAATCTCGCCAGCAATCTTCCTTCTCTTCCAGGTAACGGCGTCTGTCCTTTTATTTTCTATTATTTTGCTCGTTTTATTACCTCGTTTACCAGGCATTCCGTCTCTACCAACGAAAAATTGTTTGAACGCTGTCTTTTATTTGCTGTAAAATAATTTGATTACATTAAAAAATAAAAGGAATTCTTTTATAATGTACATACGGATTGCGTCTCCCGTTGACATTTTTCTTTCGACGTATAATCACAGAATAATAATAACGCCGAACTTTACTAATGCGAACTTATGCAAAACACTAGTGAATCTGAAGTGAAGATGCACAAAACAGCGGAAGGCGCCTTTTTAAAAGCAATGCTACCAAAACATAAAGTGCAATATTACTGAAAAATACATTATCTCTTTCCATTTACAGCTATTTATAACTTTATCTCTGTCATTTAAATGTACTATCCTCCTGTAAAAGTTGACGGTATTCAGTAAAGTTGTCAGTAACTACGGAACACATAACATACAATGAATATACCCAAAATTCTTACAGGTTACATATAAACTTAATGAACAGTTAGTTAACAGACACTTTACTGAGGAGATGAATATACCGGGCCTAAGAAACACAAAAGCTCCTCACAATGTACGGTGCTCTCCATCCTTGTGCCGACATTGACCGGTTGTACATACCTAGAAAAGAAAACGGAGTCACAACCCTTTAAAGGAGCCGCCCCTGTGGTTATAAACGTAAGCATATCTAGAAAACAAATTTAGGATATTTCTTAATTATAACCAACCCGAGTATTCTTTAGGCGATAAAAAACGTGTTACAGCTTGAAAGTTTTTTGGTATACCAGCGCCAAGGATAGGTGATACCAGTAATTTACCGAGTATTTTCACATAAATAACCAGCAACTGTCCCAGTTTCACACCTGTGCTTAAACCGCTATTGACAGCCGACTGGATCTTGTCTACCGCCGCCGTAAGACTGTACGCCTACCAAGATTGCAGAAAACCTACTCAGTCGCAGACGTTTTAACTATTCAGTTATTTGTATTATATAATATTCCCACAAGATAAATAATCATTATTTTGTTAATTACATTAAGTTGTGCGTCTTACAAATTTTTTTACATCTTCGCTGTGGTTACTCAAGGCGAAATAAATATTGTAAAGATACAAAATTTTTAAGTTGAGGTTTTATACTAGAAAACTGAAAAATGTTCAACGCAACTCAGACGTAAAAATACTATAGACCTGCTGTCATTAAAAGCATCAGCAGCAGTATTAAAACCTTATCAACCCTAACGCTTAGACCGCACATTGTTTGCGACAAAATTCCACTACTTTATTTGAAGTTGGTGGTGAAGATATTACACAACACGGAGGTTGACGGTCTGGTACAATTGTAGAAAAAAGTGTTTAGAACAAGTTAACGGCGTTTGAAAGAAATCAAGAGAATCGTTTATATAAAGATGCAATAGCACCATCATCATCCGCTTATCGAATGACCACATAAAAAACTCAATGAATAGAAAATTAACAAACTTTCTAGGATTGAAAATTTTGAAATGCAGATATCCCGTAACATGGAGTTCATTTTACATCGACAGAATCAAATAGTTTCCAAAAATAGTTAATTAAAAAGAACTTATTGGATCATTTTAATTTGGCATATAGTCGACAGCACGCGTTTGTACAATAGTGAACTTACACTCGAGTTCTCTCACTCCTGAAGAGTCCCAAAAGGACGAAACAACTGTCGTGTGATTTTCAGTGTTTGTTTGCTATTGTACAACCTCTTACGTACTTTACTGCAGACGATTCGAAATTTTTATACTTGCCAAACTGTTAGGTTGGCTATAATTATTGAAGAATCGACTCATGTACTGCTTTACATACCTGTCGACAAAGTTTGCTTATATTTTCGTACGTGATCGCTTTCACGAGTCGACACTAGATGTCGCAAAACCTATCGTTTAAATATGATGATTCCTCTAGTAGGGGATATAGTCGACAGCACGCGTTTGTACAATATTAAACTTACACTCCAGTTCTCTCACTCCTGAAGAGTCCCAAAAGGAAGAAACAGCTGTCGGGCGATTCTCAGTGTTTGTTTTCTATTGTACAACTTCTTGCGTACTATACTGCAGGCGATTCGAAATTTTATACTTGCCAAACTGTTAGGTTGGCTATAATTATTGAAGAATCGACTCATGTACTGCTTTACATACCTGTCAACAAAGTTTGCTTATCAATATAAACGTTTTTAATTAAAATTAGAAAAAAATAATTTTTTAGTTTCCCAAGTGCTTGGGCCTTCTAGGAGGAGATGTGGTATATTTAAAATCCCATGTGCGTTATTCTAATCTTTGCCGACGTTTCGACGGGTTTAAAATTGTAAAAACCATTCAAAATATTTTACTGTTTGAACTTGACATAAGTAATAATTACATACGTTAAGTCGGTAATATAGATTTCCATCAATTCTGTTGCAACAATTATGTTTATTCAAATTTCAAACTGTTACGTTGCCAATAAACAAAACTATCAATAAAATAATTATTTTATGCACGTTCTACTGGAATTTTAACATAACTAAATTTCATTATGCCTATGACTATTAAACTGTTGTGTTAACTACTAGACTATTTATTGGATACCCTTTATAAAATACAAAAGGTGTTTAAAAAAGTAAATAATGCCAATATATTAAAAATTACTACACGTTTGATTTAATGAAAAGCTTTACATAACAACTTGTGTAAAACTAAATTACCGTATGTTCTTATTATTATTTTTTTAAGTTTAAGTATTAATTTCTGAATATGTTTAGTTAGTTTTATTTCTGGTCTGATTTATCAATTCTATTTAATTTTGCATAAACAATAAAAATATTTTAAATGTATTATTTCCTTAATGCACCTACGGAATATTTATTTGTGCCTTCTCAACAACATTCGTTTTACAGAAATCAATTTGATTAAAACTAGAAAAAAGTGTAAGTAGATTGAAACTTTTTAAAAGACAAGATAAATAATTCTAGAGCTAACATCACAAAACATCGTGACTACAAATAACTTAAATTTAAATTGTGCTCTAACATATGCGGAAAATTGACAAATAATCTATGATTTCCTTTTTGTTTATTTTCAGCATAAATTTTTCAAATCGGATTATTATTTACTGAATTAACCCTTTCAATTATTGAAACAACCTAAGATAGTTACTGTAGTAAGTATTACTCATCTATTAAATTGAAAAAATTTAATTTCATTACAAGTTTGAAGGTAATTTGGTTAAGGACCGTGACATTTTTTTGTAATGCAGTTTTTAATTTTGATAAGCCTTTGTCTTTTGTCCTGCACATACAACAGGAGAAAAACGCTAAATTTTATTTCTAGAAATACGAAAGATTTTTCAAATATATTCTATATTAAAATATTGTTCTATGCATTTTTAAATCTAGGCTTGAGTACTGTGATGTTGTGTAGATGCCGCCCAAAAAATTACTTATAAGGGAATGACTTAATATGATGCAATAGGGTAAACTGATATATTATGCTTTTTTTCAAATTTGGCTCTTCGAGTAGATCTAATTTGGTGTCTAACTAAACTTGTGTTAGCACCAATGTACTTTTATTTAATGGTGGAGCTCTAATATAAACGGTTGTTTGATGGTAACAAAATTTAACAATTGTGAGTATCCAATGTAATATTTAACGTTAGCTTAAGCAACCATTTTGCAAAAAATATTGATAGCTTGGTGAGTGCAACTGTTTCTAATCGTAGGGTAATGTTAATGGCTACGGTCTCAGTAGATTTTGGTTGTTAGTTTAGATGAATGCAAAAGAAGGTTATGTTTAAGTTTTTTATTTAATTCCGGGCAAAATAACATATTAACTAACAGAGTAAAACGACATATGGTATGTCACTTTACCCTGATGATTGTTTGATGGAGAAAATTGTTGACCCGATAGTAATTAAGTATCTTCAGATAGTAGTATCAAAGTAAAAGTCAACGGCAGAGCTAGACTGAGAATGCAATGCGTGTTTCCAAACTGCCAACAGTAGAGAAGTAGGTTGGCTGAAAGTATCCAAACTTTACGGTGTCTCTCAAGCTTTGCTTTGGAGAAGAGTCCATAATAGACACGTACATGTTTAAGAAACTGAGAAAATCTGTGGTCGGTACCACAATACTTTGGATGCTGATCACAATAAAGTATTCGAGTGACGTTTCTTTCGATTGACCAGGGCTGAGGTGTGCAAATTAACCTACGATGAAGCTAACAAAAATGTCAACGGAACACCGTTTCAACAAAACAAAAAAGTTTGACGGTTGGGATTGACTTCTTGGCTTTAGAAAAAGAAATCCCAACATTTCTCTAACAAAACCTAAACTTACTTCTAAGGTACGGGCTATAACGTTTAATAAATCTTAAGTAGCTAGGTCTTTTTAAATATATCAAACAACATTAGAAAAACACAATATCCAGCCCACCAAGATTTTCAACCTGTACAAAAGTGCACTCTCCACAGTACAGAAGGCCCTCAAAATATTTGCACAAAGTCAGAGCGCTTACTAGCGCTGGCTTGGAATACGTGTCACCATGGTGTGTTGTATGAGTTTTATAGGTTTTGTGGTACCTGCTTTATTTTCTTGAGAAAGAGATGGAAAGAGGAATTAATAGAGGACATAGTTTGATAAACGGTGAATTATTGTTGAAGTGGTTAAAAAAATTGCTTCTCCAACTATATCCGATAAAGTGCTCCTAAATGTCAACGCTCATGGGCCTAGACGTTTTAACGTTTCTAAAAAAAAACGGGATTGTGATGTTGAGTCTCCCTCTACATTGCACACATTGCATGTAACTCCTGGATGTGGCATTTCATAATGCTATGAGCATATATTATAATCAGAAAATTTTTCTTAATGAAGTCTTGTTTTAATTTCAAATTGCTCGCTTATTTGCAGCGCAAACTGCAATTGCTAAAAGGTTTTTCAAAAACTGGAATCTGGTTAGTTAATCCCAACATTTTCCCATAATATTTATTAGCGCCATTAGAAACAACAAATATTGCAGTAGACGATGATATACGTGATAAACACAGCAATGATAATTGTATAGATGATGAGAATGGCAATATTGAAGATAATATTAATGTCGACGATATGATTAAAACTTCAACACATTGTAAACAATTAACACATGGGACCATCAAAAATAAAAGATTAAAAGACGGGAAACAAGAGGCAGCTGAATTTTCAGAGCTTAGTCAAAAGTCTACAAGAAACTCTTGTATGTTTTCTGTTTAAGAGATATCTAGGTTTCTCAAGCGACTTTGGTTCCTAATAGAAAACGTAAGGCCAATAAATATGATGACTTTACATGCACTCCAAATATGGAAAAAATGAAAGCAAAAGCGATAGCAACAATTGAACATGATGAGAAAGATGCGGCTTGTCTTTACTTTAATTCACTCTATTCGCTATTCAGGAGCGGCGAGAAGTGGATTAAATGCATGAAGTGCAATAATGGGGCCCATTGCGATTGTGCTGTTGTGTCAGAAAGGGGCCAAATGTTTTGTTTTAATTTTGAATCTTTTGGTTTTCTATGTTTAACAAATGCGTTTTTTTTTTACTTTTATTAGTCTTTTTGAGAAATTGTACACGTATGTCAATTTATCCGCACAGTAACCTAAAATGACATAATAAGGGTGTAGTCATAATTTACTGTCAGGATACTGATAGATGGGATCCAAACTAAATAAATAATGTGGTACTAACTTGTAGTCATTAGCCCATTATGATAAACTTTAATAAAACAAAAAATGTAGGTAACTAGTTTCGGCCAAAACTAGCCTATTATCAAACTTTAAACCTTATAAACCAGAAAATGTTCATGATGTTTCTTAATGAAATAACATGTTATAAGTAGGATTTTAATTTTAAGTAATTTTAAGTGGAACGGACATGATATATTTTGGACAAAATATCCATGTTTTGTTACGTCTTATATACAAACTTTTTCCAAATTTAAAAATGCCAAAATTTGAATTAAACGGTGATTTCCCTTAAGAACAATGTTACTGACGTAATAAACATCACACAAGCAAACCTCACTAGACCATCTGATTTTAATATTGAGGGTCAATGTTGCAGTAGCTAACAATCAATACCTACCCATATAAAACACTCGAAGAGGATTTGGAAAATCTCAGTCTCAGAAATACATCTTTCTGCATTGAACCGAGTCCAAATGGTAGTCGCTCACTATCATAAGAGATGTTCTGATTAAACAATCAAAACGCTGAAAACAGACCTAAGAAAAATTTAAGATTCAATATAAAATCTAAATGATATGTGACTTTTTTTGGAGTACTCGTAGAAGAACTGCAGAAAGTTTGGAACATTTAAACCACTAATGGTTTTTATTTTAACCATACCAATTAATTAAGTTAAATAATATTGCAATCAAGTGTTAGGATCAAATAGATATTTACTTGTTTAGCTTCTAATGTTTTTCCTTCTTTGTGTCAGATAGAATTTCCCGACTGTTGACTTCTTTATTCTTATTAATTAATCATCGGGGTCAACGGCGTTGTATACGAGGTAAGTTAGTTATCACATTTTCTGTGTTGCTACATGTATTGGCAAAAACTTGTAACTCCCGCCGACGAAGGTTTATCCACACCCTATTTTATTATAACTTTATAAATTGCTATTGATTGTGTTTTGCACATAACACAACAACAGGTACCGAAGAAAAGGTTTCTAAACAAAAGAAGTACAATAGTTGGTAACAAAGTGTAAAAAGGTCGAAGGAGTTTGGGAGGAAGGGGATTTTTTCGCAAACGAGAATTGAACTATCTCTTGAATTGATCCACAGGAAAAATAATATGTTAAAGTTGAGAAAACTATGTCATGTCAAGTTTTAAAATTAAATTACCGATAAGACAAAATAATATTTTTTAATTTTCAAACAGGTTGAATCTTCCATTTTAAAGGGAATTACTTCTACTCACCCCTTTAAATTGTTTTAATTGAACGTTACTTACCATTGGTCAATTACATTTGGTACAATTAGAACTTCCACTAAATTTGATTTTTCTAAGTCGAAATATTTATTTTTTTCAAAATTTATAACTCCACTATGGCAGTGCAACTTAAGTATAACGGTAAGTTAAGTTAAATTGTCATATTTTATGCGATACACCCTGTATATCCTATACATGATACGCCAAATTAAACACATTTACTAAACATTCGATTGTGCAAGCAATAAAACCTTTACATCAGACGTCAACCATAACTTAGGAATATAGTATTAACATCCTGTATATTAAATTTAAAGTAACAAAAAATAACGGTCATATTGATACATGAATGTCTACGTTCGCCCAAACTTATTAGGGCTTTATCGAAGTAATCGTAATTCATAAAACCGTTTAAGTCATACAATTTAAAATAGTTCATCAAAATAATGATGATGTCAGTTAAAATTAAAAATTTAATAAATTATATAACACACTCGTATTTTTATAACAAACAAACAACTAAACAAGAACGAATGAATTATATAATTAGCCTCAATAAAGCCCTCAAAAGTTTAGGCAAAACGTCGGCACTCACGTATCAATAAGACTTCCACCTAGAAGAAAGACACATTTAAATTGCATTACTTAATTGGGGGAAAATATTTTTATAATGTATATTATTGCATATACAATGTGGAAAAAAACATCAATGTTGAGTCAGTTTTGTGGCACAGCGTTTTTGAGTCTCAAAAATAAGTGTTTTATCGATACATGGGTACAAGTTGGGCATTTCGTCCAAACATTGAAGTGAAATGTGTCCAGTACACCAAAACGGACCAGACCTTGTTTAATTTAAATTTTTTGCAAAAATATGTGACAAAAAAAATTTTTTTTTTGGAAATCATATGATTCGTAATTTGCCCGACATAGATGAAGACGAAAGTGAGTCGCAAAATAAAACACAACCAAACAAATAATGTGAATTTTGCAACAGTAGAATGCGGTCGGTAGTCAAATGTAACAACTGTGAAATTGGTATCCATTCAAAGTGTTTCAATTTGATGTCAAAAGTTATAAACGTAAGTAAAACTAACTGGGCATACAAATCCTGTTCTGCTGTTGACCGAATAGAAAATACAACCACTACTGATAACATGAATACTCAGAATACAAATCACCTTAACGAAATAAACTTACTGTATAAACTAAACGAGGAATTAACGACAGTTAATCAGTTACTTAAATTAAGGTTATCCGAAGTTGATCAAGAATGGCGGCAAATAACTAGAACTGAAGCGAGCTCTTCTAGTACAAATAATACAAACACACCAAAACCCCAACAGATGACATTAACGTCGTCATACAGCCAAGTTTTGTGGAAACAGAAAAAAAAAACATCTGTACTTGTATTACAAACAAAAAACCCTAATAGTGACATAAATTTAATTAAAACTAAGCTAAATCCAATTAAACTTGGATCTACTGTAAGAAACAAAAACTAATTCTAAAGGAAAAATCATTGTTAACTTTGATGAAAGTAAATCATTAGACTATTTGAAAAATATATTAAGAAATGAATTTGGAGACGTCTTCAAAGTTAAAATCCCAAAAAATTCATGCCAAGAATCAAAATATTATTACTGAATATACAGATTTAAATGATGATAAAATACGTGAAAACATTTTACTTCAAAATAAATTTACAAACATTGAAGGCATTCACTTCAAAATTATCGAAAAGACATCATACAATAATTATTTATTTATTTATTCGTATAGTACATTACACAAATATTGTATTGTGATGTAAGTGTTATGTATGGTGCCCCAGAAGATCAGTATAAACCTGTACAGTGTGGTGACAAAACCGTGTGCAATTGTGGATTGGTTCGTCTTGGCAAAACATTTGCTTCAAGGTTTAGGAAAACCACTAAAACCTAAGCATGCCAACCCTTACTCACCCTAATGTTCATATGTAATAATATTAATTAAGTGTGTAAACATTATAAAAGCTAAATAAAAACATAAAATATAACAACACAGCCATTGCATGACAACATATAATGGATCGGTCCAAGCGCCAGTCACGACAATGTAAAAAAAATAGTAGGTTAAAGAAATAGCAAAACAAAATAATGGAAAAACGGATAATCAAGACAAGAATACAAAACATTGCTGATCTTCAGATGACCTTCAGATTGGTAAGCCATAATATTGCTTCAATATGTGTAACGGTCTCTAGTTTGTTTCCACAGTCACAATTTGGATTAGAAATCGCACCCCATTTGAACAACAGAGAGTTGCATTTTGAATGGCCTGTTCTTATGTGATTTACTTTTGACCAAATTTTTCTTTTTTGATCAAATTCCGGGACATCTATTGTTGGATCATCAATGAGATGTTTATTGAAAACATCAACTCCAGATCATAATTTTTCCACTTTTCAACTTCAGAAAAAGCCGTACTTAAGTAGTCTTGTAACCACATAGGACTTTGAGATTTAAGTATTTTAGCAGAAGGGTTGTCAATGTCATTCCAAATTGGCAATTTTTTGTTAAGTTGGCATTTATCCCTTTCTCGTTTTAACGCAGTTTTTTGTCAAATATTTGATAGAGTAATATTACAAAGAACAGGAACGCAATCGAGAGGAGTAGTATAATAATGTACATTTGGTCATTGAACTTAGCGCAAATATAATATAATTTAATAAAACAATAGAAAACAGGTATATTTACGTAGGATGGCGAAAATGTGCAGTTACAGAGCATTTTACAATTAAACGGTGTTTTAATAGTTCTTTATACGGTCACTTGTCAAAAGAATGCCCATCAAATCAAATAAAATGATTTAAGAAAGATTGCAAAATATCAAAATCTGAATTTAGCTGTATTAACTGTAACAATTATATGCAAAAATTTAAAATTCAAATTAAAACAAATCACTGAGCTAAATATTGTCGCGTACAAAATAATTAAATAAGCAAATCCAATAAATTTTCCGGCAAAATCTTAATTTAAATTTAAATAATAAAATCCTACTGGTTCCACATCTAGCTAACGGTAGAGTGGTATGGGTTCTTGACCGTTGTACGTCAATAAAAATTATAAAATAGATAATATCCAAGGGTGCCAGGGGTTTGCCCACCAAGTAAGACCCGATCAGATAACCCCAATCTGAAATTTTGTTTGCCAAGTAAATAATAAAAGAGAATCTTGATGTCTACCATCAATTATATTTGAAAATAATTCACAAAATTGAACAACAAAAAAAAAATAAATACTCATAAATCTTATCCCAAACATAAGTTATTTGGAGTTTTTTTTCAAATTTGTACAATGTAATAACAAAATTAAAGCATTCACATATGCTTTAATTTTGTTATTACAATATATATATATATATATATATATATATATATATATATATATATATATATATATTACAACTTGCCGACAGGTATGTAAAGCAGTTACTGCAGTAACTGCTTTACATACTGTCGGCAAGGTTGCTAACATATTCGTACGTGAACGCTTTCACGAGTCGACACTAGATGTCGAAAAACTTATCATTTAAATATATATATATATATATATATATATATATATATATATATATATATATATAAAACACTAACCCTAACTAACCCTATTTTATAAGCGTATGTGAATGCTTTATGTACATATATATATATATATATATATATATATATATATATATATATATATATATATGTATATAAATGATAAGTTTTTCGACATCTATTGTCGACTCGTGAAAGCGTTCACGTACGAAAATGTTAGCAACTTTGCTAATATATATATGTATATATATATATATATATATATATATATATATATATATATATATATATATATATTTAAATGATAAGCTTTTCGACATCTAGTGTCGACTCGTGAAAGCGTTCACGTACGAAAATGTTAGCAACTTTGCCGACAGGTATGTAAAGCAGTTACATAGTCGATTCTTCAATAATTATAGCCAACCTAACAGTTGGCAAGTATAAAATTTCGAATCGCCTGCAGTAAAGTACGCAAGAGGGTGATTCTCAGTGTTTGTTTGCTATTGTACAACCTCTGCGTACTTTACTGCAGGCGATTCGAAATCATTATACTTGCCAACTGTTAGGTTGGCTATAATTATTGAAGAATCGACTATGTAACTGCTTTACATACCTGTCGGCAAAGTTGCTAATATATATATATATATATATATATATATATATATATATATATATATATGTACATAAACTTAAATCTATTTATATTTGAACAGCGAAATAACTATTAATTTAAATTTTCTTTTTTTAACTAAAGTGATCCCTTTTATTAATTTTGCAGAAAAGATAAAATTTAATAAACCTTGCGCGCTGCGCATAAAAAAAAAAAAAAAATACAAGTAAAAAAAAGCGTAAGTTGATGTTTAAGAGAATATAAAAAAAAAACCTTATCGTCTCGTCCAATTCCGCGCCGTTCCCCAAATCTGCCACGCCCAATGTTCTTTGTAGAGGATAGACTGATTGTAGCGTTTATCTCGGTTTATCTTCTTTGTCTTAACAATCCGCAAATACAGAAACTATTGGTGTCACGTCTTAGACACAGTTTTTTTTGGCCAAAATTTATATGCAACGACAGAAACCACTCGTGCATGAAGGCAATGAGCACGATAAAAAGATATATTAAAAAAAAGGTTAAAAAAGATCAATTTCCTTATTTTAACATCTGCAAGAATAATGTATTACGGTTCACCTTAGATGAAGGGCGGCTTTAAAAGGAATAAATGATTTATACAAGCCTTTGCCGTAATCCCACAACTTGGTAACGTGTGCAGCCTTCCGGATAGTTTACTACAAATCCAAAATCATCCAAATATTGGAAACTCAAGGGCGAACATCGATGGCTAAATGGTTTTCCAGATAATCCGCAAGATGCGTGAAATTTAACAAATTTTTGCTGGAGTTACCAAAAGACTTGCACCACTTAATTTTAAAATTGCATCCACACCGAGAAGACTATTCGAGAGAATGTCGAAAAGAAGAAAAAAGTTGAATCGTGACGAAATTTCCGTTAAACCGCCAGTTTTTAAACACATCCATGGACGTACACGACTTTAAAAATAGGTAAGACAAGAAAACTATTTATAAAAACGGTCAACATAAAATGTTACATCACTGGATATTACAAATGACCATCAAATGACCCAAAAGTGCGCTACCTATTGGCTAGTGTATGGACTCTAGACCAAAACAAAACAGTTGTATTAACCTAAAATACTAAACTTAAATACAAGGAAAACACTGCGGAATAATAAAGGTAACTAAATTATGTAAAAGTAAATTAAAAGTTACAAGATTCACAATGTCTAATGTACTTAAAACAGATCAAACTTATAAAATCGAAAACAAATTACGAGACATAGCAATTACATAAGTTGTCTGAAATTTCTAACTACATAACGGTTATTCATCAAAATTTTCAGTGCATGACAAATAAATTGGAAGAGATTGAACTATTTGCAAAAACTGAAAACGTAGATGTTATTTGTTGTAGTGAAACATGGTTAAAACAAAATGAAGAACGATCCATAAAAATTAAAAATTTTGAACTAGCTAGTGTATATATAAGAAACTCTTTCTTACATGGAGGAACAGCCATATTTACTAGACCTTCTTTAAAAGCAAAACAATTATCTGAAATTGTGAACCTTAGTATAGATAAAGTATTAGAATGTGCTGCGGTATCTTTATCATTAAAGAATATTGTGTACTACGTAATATAGATATACAGATCACCTGACAGCAATATCAATCTGTTCATAGACGCGTTCGAAGCTTGCCTTTCTTTGATATGTAAGAAGAGTAAATATTACAAATTCATCATGTGTGTAGACTTAAATATAAATTGTTTGTGTCCTAATGAAGTTATAAGAAGATTAGTCGACCTTGTAAGTGCATTTTACTTAAGTTCTGTGTTTTATAATAAAATAACTAGATTTAGTAAAATTGGTGGTAGTGCTATTGACTACATCTTTACGAATTTTAATAACCATTTTAAGACTCTAAGATTATTTATAACGCTATATCTGACCATTCGGCGCAAAAAATTGTATTTGTGAAAAGTGAAGAAAATCAAGCGAAAAATGATAAACAGACAATGCACAGATCGTACACAAAGAATAGTATCCGACAATTTGAACATTACTTAATTCATGAACAATGGGAACACATCTTTTCATCAACTGATATAAATGTAAAGTTTAGCGCATTTACGAGGATGTACTGATATCTAGTTAGCCTAGACCAGTTCCTTGCATAAACAATAACTTATTAGAAGTGTCAATGTAAAGTTTGACGTCAAAAAACCAGAGTCATGCAATAAATTAAATGAAAAAAGATGTCCACCAAAATTGTGAAAATCGAAAAATTGGAGTATCGAGCCATCATCAAGTACCTGTATTTAAAAGGGTTAAGAGGTAAGCAGATTTACGAAGATATGCTTAATACCCTTGGTGATCAATGTCCTTCGTATGCGACCGTCAAAATTGGAATGCAAGCTTCAAAAGAGGTAAATTTTCCATTGAAGATGATGACCGATCGGGAAGGCCAGTTTCTGTGTCAGTCCCCAAAATATCGATGCAGTTCATGACATGATTTTATCAGACCGTCGAATTGGACCAAAACGGATATCTGAAGCATTGAATATTTCATACGAACGCGTTCATCATATGGTTCACGTCAATTTGGACATGAGAAAATTGCTGCAAAATGGATCCCCAAATGTTTGAATGTTGACCAAAAGCGTGCAAGGGTAGAAGCATCGCGTTCGATCTGTGCTCGATTTGAAAACGATGTAGACTTCTTAAACCGAATTGTTACTATGGATGAGACTTGGGTACATTTCTACGATCCAGAAACAAAGCAACAATCGATGGAATGGCGACACTCTGGTTCTCCAAGACCTAAGAAGTTTCGTGTCCAAAATCTGCTGGAAAAGTTCTTGCTTCAGTTTTTGGGATTGCCATGGAGTAATCATGATTGATTTTTGGATAAGGGTAGAACAATAACTGGAGATTACTATTCGACATTACTGACCACTCTACGGGAAAATATTAAAGAGAAAAGACGCGGAAAGCTATCCAAAGGTGTTTTGTTTTTGCAGGACAACGCCCCTGCACACAAATCTCATGTTGCCATGCAAAAATTCGTGATTTAGGGTTTGAATTACTAGAACACCCCCCTTGTTCACTCCATCCGACTATCACCTCTTTCCTCAACTGAAAAAAGTTTAAAAGGTCGTACATTTTCTTCCAACAAGGAGGTAATAGAAGCTGTGGAGGTCTGGTTTGCAGAGCAAGAAGAAACATTTTTTGAAAGGTCTAGAGACGTTGCAGGTTCGCTGTAATAAATGTATCCAATTAAAAGGAGAATATGTTGAGTAATAAAATATTTTGACATTGAAATTTTGTTTGGTTCTATAGTAGGCTAAGAATTTTTCAATATATCCTCGTATTAATACGTTGCAATATTACTATAATAATAGTTTTAAATTAGTTAGTGTTAAGAATAATAAATCTAAACATTTGCTAACAAAAGGGCTTCGAATCTCTTCCATTTATGCAAAAGAATTATATACAAAGAAGATAAACGGTTAATTACCACTGACTATTACAGAAGCTACAAAGAAATTTACAGAACAACACTACGGTGAGCTAAAAAAAATATTTTGATAACCAAATAGTAAATGCTTACAATAAAAATAAGACGGTTTGGAATACATTTACATTTTTGGTAAATACTAACAACAAACCTAGTTCCAAAGGTAATAGTAATTAATAGTACTCTGATAACTGGTAAGGCTTTCATTGCAAATGAATTTAATAACTTTTTGTTAATGTTAGTCAATCTATAGATACTACATCAGGTTCTAGACTTAAATTCTCCTCTGCAATCAACGAAAACCATTACACAATATTTTTAACTCCAATTACTGAGAAAGAATTGATTGACTCCATCCGCGTCTAAAAATATTGAATTCAGTGGGCTCAGATAATTTTCCTATTTCCTATATTACAACAATTCTCTCACCTCCTTGTAAAACCCCTTTGTCATATATTTAATGAATGTTTAATTAAGGACACATTTCCTGATCTTCTAAAAATATCAAAGATTGTTTGCGTGTTTAAAAAAGGAGACCCAAGAACAATGAACAACTATCGCCTAATTTCGTTATTGTCGTTATTTGCAAAACTACTCGAAAAAACCATAGCAATACAAATAATCTCGTTAGCTAAAAAACATAATATATCTTTAAAACACCAATATGATTATCGGAAACAAAATTCAACAATAACGGCCACGGCATATATATTAAATTTCATATATAAAAACGTCGACTTAGATAATAAAACAATGGCGCCCTTCATTGACTTGTTTAAAGCGTTTGATCTAGTTGATCATAATATTTTATTAGAAAAAATTAAATATCTTGGTTTTCGTGGTAAATGTAATAATCTATTAAGATCGTATTTGCATAATAAAAAACAATTTGTTGAATAAAACGGATATATGTTTTCTGAACTGTGACTAAAATCAGGTATTCCGCAAGGTAGTGTTCTTGGGCCATTATTATTTTTACTACATAAATGATATAATCAATTATCTTACTTCTTTTTACTGTTTATTTGTCGATGACATAACAATTATCTCCACTGGTTAAACAAAGGAGGAAATGTGTGTCAACTTAAAGTTCAATCTGGAATCAGTATCGTCTTACTTAACAACTAATGGACTGGTACTAAATTCAAGTAAAACCCAAACAATGCGATTTGCATCAACAAAATCTAGTATTAAATCTAGTCAACTAATAAAAATAAATAGCAAAACTGTTACTCAAGTTTCTTGCTTTAAACTATTAGGAATATGTCTCGATTCTTGCTTGTCAATTGCAAATCACATCGATTATGTTTGTACTAGATGTGCACCTATTTGTTTCGCTCTGAAAAGATTGTCCAAATCTGTAGTTTTACAGTCATCAAGTTATACTATAATGCTAATTTCGAATTGATAAGACGATACGGTATCATCTATTGGGTATCCACACTATCAGCTCATCGAGCGTTTATACTTCAAAAACGCGCTGTTCGTTGTATGTTGAAAATTAAATCTAGTAACTCCTGTAGATTAGCATTCAAGCAACACCGCATATTAACATTACCAAGTATTTTTATTTTAGAAACTTTAAAATACGTCAAACAAAATATTCAATTTTTTACACCTCAAAATAAATATCATGATTACACAACGCGTCCCGAATCAAGTTTGCAATATACAGCACATCGATTAGAGATTTTTAAATCAAATTCTCGCTATATGGGAGCATTACTATATAATTCATTAGGTGCACAAACAAACGAAACGAATTAAAAGTCAGAACGTGTTTGCAAGAAAAATTAAGAATATCCTCTTTGAAAATGCATTCTATTTTGTTCACGAGTTTTTTGATTACAAGTTTGAAATTAGTTAATTTTTTATTATTCTTTTATATGATTGCATAAACATTTATTTGTTTTAGAATTTGCTTGTTAGCAATTTTTTTTGTATGAAACGTATTTAATGTAATCCTTTTTGTATGTGACATGTCTAATATCACAATGTGATCAGTTTGGATAAATAAAATTATTATAACATTCGTTATAGAAAATCATGCGGTTAGTCACTGGTTACATACATTGTTATTTTCGATAAAATTATTTTTAACAGACACTTTAATTGTGTTACAATGAACAAGATCAATAGGTCAATCTTTAAAACTACTGACGTAAAAACCAAAACTTGATTTATACGTGTATCGATGAAATTACTTTAAATAAAATATTTAGTTTGTGTTGTGTTTGATGTTGGGAAGGTAGGACGCTAACAAGGTAGGAATTTTAATAATTCTAATTTGAAAAGAAGAAGCGAAGTTGATTATAATTACACGAACACCAGAAGGTTTGAATAGAAACAAGTTCAATACAAAAATGTGTTGTTTACAAATTTTAGTTATTTTACTTTTGCAACTTTAAGGGTAACTTGTTAAGGTAAATTTTGATTTTGCAGGTTTTCAGTAAGGTAAGGGATTTTTTTGTTTTATTTATGTTTTTTTCAATAGAAAACTTCAAACCCAAACTAACTAATCGGGAGTTTATCGTTTTTTAAGCGCGTCGCAAAAAAAGGTGTAGTGGGACAGTGTATTTGTTTAGAATTATTTTTTGAATAACCTCCACTACAAAAATAGCTAATTATGTTAGATAATATATTTCGAATACGGTAAGCAAGCATTTTTATTTCGTCAAGTATATAATTCTTATTTCCGCAGGCTTTTAAAGCGGTTAAACTTGAATCTGCGTGTTTTCAACATGGAATTTATTATCAATTCGTTACAAATATTCCAAAATAATAACTTCTCTTTTCATTGGTGCCCAACACATTCATTCATTAGTTACCACAGTATATTTTTGCAAATCGTAACATAAAACCCCAAAATCAAAAACAAGATCATTTAATTTCCAGGTTACGTTCTTTTACGAAAGAGTACATATTATTGCTGGTATCTTGCAAATAACAAATAATTCAGTTTTGAAATTGTTTTAAAGAAGTGACGCTTTTATGATGTAGCGCTACGTTAACAATGCAATCTTTAGTTTTAACAATGGAATGTATCTGCTTTTAAATGCTCAAAGATAATGAGATTTCTAAAATTGGTTTGTTTAAAAAGATTTTAAATTAACCATAATAAGTTAATATTTTAGCGCAAAGGATTAAATATTTTTAATTTATTTATTTAAATTACAGCTAAAATTTAAAAAAGTAAAGTAGAATATGGTATTGGTATATTATAGGTAACATTTAAATGCAGCAAATTATAAATTAAGTTATTGGGTTGCATCGGTTTTGGGGCATGTTAATGGTATTCCAGCTTCTTGGTGGGTGTAACGCTTGAAATTAATTAATAAACCATTTCTATTAGCATTTCTGAGCTCAACTGTGAGGAGACTAAAGAAAAAAAAGTAGAGTCCTGAAATATTATCAATCATTGACAATTCAAAAGATAATTCATGTTTACTGCAGTAAGCCAACACCCAGAAACAAAAATAAAATATGGTAGTTTACGCTTGAGCTGCTAATAGTACATAATGTTGATTTCGCAAGCTTGAAGATAGTACAGATTGTTGGAATGTTTAGGTTTTGCCTTGAAGCAAATGCTTTGCCAAGACAAACTAATCCACAATTGCATACGGTTTTGTCAGCACACTGTACAGGTTTGTACTGGTCTTAAGGTACTGGGGCATCATACACTACACTGACATTACAACACAGATGAATGATGTAATGTACAATAAAAAAAAATGGATTCAAAGAGACTGCTACAGTTTACAACGGTAAGTTTACATTCATGGATATAAACAATATCTTATTGTTCTCCTTGGTCATGTCTGAGCTGCTAATGATATTGTGTGTTGATTTAGTAAGTTTGAAGGCTTTGTTGTTTTCGTTGTTTACACATGAGCTGCGAATGATACTGTGTGTTGATATAGTAAGTTTGAAGACTCTATCAATTCAAAGGAACGACTTGAGTTTAGTGCGGTAAGTCAACGTCCAGAAACATTGACAAAATTTGGTTGTTTTCGTTGTTTAAATTTAAGATGCTAATGATACTGTGTGTTGATTTAGTAAGCTTGAAGATTCTTTTATAGCTTCACAGGACCACTTAAGTTTACTGCGGTAAGTCAACGTCCAGAAATATCAACATAGTTATTGTTCTCGTTAGTTGCGCCTAAGCTGCTAATGATACTGTGTGTTGATTTAGTAAGTTTAAAGACTCTTAGATTCAAAGAGACCACTTGAGTTTACTGAGGTAAACCAACGTCCAGAAACAAGCTTTGTTGTTTTCTTTGTTTACACATGCGCTGTTAATGATACTGTGTGTTGATTTAGTAAGCTTAAAAAATATAAAATCAAAGAAACGATTTGAGTTTAGTGCGGTAAGTCAACGTCCAGAAACATAAACAAAATTTGGTTGTTTTCGTTGATTATACTAAATTGGTGTGTTGATTTAGTAAGTTTGAAGACTGTTCTATAGCTTCACGGGACCACTTGAGTTTACTGCGGTAAATCAACGTCCAGAAACATCAACATAATTTGGTTGTTCTCGTTGTTGACGCTTAAACTAAGTAATGATACTGCGTGTAGATTTAGTAAGTTTGAAGACTCCAGTGATTCAAAAGGACCACTTGAGTTTACTGCGGTAAGCCAACGCCCTGAAACATCAACAAAGTTTGGTTGTTCTCTTTGTTTACGTCTGAGCTGCTAATGATATTGTGTGTTGATTTAGTGAGCTTGCAGATTCTTTAGGTTCAAACGGACCAGTTTAGTTTACCGCGGTAAACGCGTCCATAAAAAAACGAAATTTGTTTGCGGCTTTCGGAAAAATTTTGCCTGTAAAATGTTGACGATTGCTTAGGGTCTCAAAATCAAAACTAAAATTTTTTGATACATTTATTTTTGTTTTTTCGTATATTTTATAGGTAAATTGGTTAAAAACATTCAACTGGATTAAAATAATTAAACCTAATTTTTTTAAATTTTTAGAACATCCAATGAGACACTCATAAAATGGATCAGCTTTCTTGTTACAAGAATCTTTATTCTCGTATACCGTCAGTAAAATACTATTATTTTTAATCAATTAATAAATTTAATAAAATGTTAGTTGCTTTATACTTTGACTTTAATATATCAATTTCAAAATTGTTATTTGCGTAATTTAAAAACTGTAAAAATGAATGATATGTTAAATATTATAAAAAATAATAGATATAAAATTTTTAAAAAATTGTGATTTTTTATTTTATAGATATCGTCGACAAATTTAAAGTTCTTACTTTGAAACCTTGGAAGTGCGCGAGAAGAAGTTACCTATTAGTTCATAAGGCAGATTAATTCCTCTCATGTATGTTGCCATTTCTTTGAACTGGTAGCTCTTCTAGGTCTTAACGTATCGTGCACTAGGCAGTACTGCCGTGATAAACAAAAAAAATTGTGTCTTCATTTTAATTTATAAGTATTTGAAGATAAATATTTTAGGTCCCTATAAAATGAGTAATGAAAAACATAAACATAAAGTCTTGATCGACTTATGTTCTCTTTTATGATAAGTATTTAATACACCACAACTAGCTAGGAATAAACAGACGGCTCCGATTCATTCTACAAAAAAAAAATACAGTTAGGGCTTTTTTGCTTAGCACGGCAGAATTTTTTTTCCTTAATTGTGATGATTCTTAACACAACAGACATGCTTCTAACAAACTGTAAACGACATAAACGAGTTAGAAAACCTATCATGTGTACACACCACTCGTAACACCTGCAACCTCAAATATCAAATATAATCATTCAGTGCGTCAAAATGTCCAAGCGTGTAAACCATTGGTATAGGAGCCTATCATAACAGTCACTTTGCCTAATTCAGTAGTCTATCCCCAAATCTCGCCGCTCCAGCTTGTGGTGCAGTATTCTAGCAACAACATCTCACTTACTCTGTTATAATAGGTAAGCAAAAGGGATTATTTGTTATTTGACCTAGTTCATACAATGTAAAGGAACTCAAATAGTATATTATGCACCAAGGTTGTGAAGTCTGTCATTATTGCCTTAGCACGCGGTAGCCCCGAGCGAAATAACGTGCGTAGTCAATAATGGACTTCACAACCAATGTATATATACTATTTTTTTATTACTAGCCAAATTTAAGCCAAAAATAAAAAATAAACATTTTTCTTGTAATAATCAAGTAGCACAGAAATGCAAATAAATCAAAAAGCATTAAAAACTACATACGTTGATAAACCAACTGCAACTGATTCACTAAACACTTGTGTGGCATATTTCACCTTCATTTTCTGAAAATTATTCGGAGTAATATGTAAATTAGTTGATTTAGGAGCCCATCGCAGCGATTTAGATTTGTCTGACATGTAGAAATTTTTAATGTCTTTCCAAGATGCTTTTTTGTTATTAAAGATTTTATCGTATTTAATCAAGTTATTTTGCATCGACTTTAATAAATAGGGGACATCGAAGAAATAATAGATTTTCTTATCGTTTACGAGAAGGTATGGTTTTTCTGGTGATACATCTATTACTTTAATCAGGTTTTGAAAATTTTACTACTGCCCTAACATTGGCACCGCATTGTAGTTGTAGCTTTTCTATGCAGTTTAATACTATCGACTTTAATTTCTCACCTTTACATATCGTATTTGTAAAGATGTTGCACAAGAGTTGTTTAAATTTTTTATATATAACTCTAACCATGATCACGTAGCAGTTTGAGCTGGCAAAAAATTTCAAACTTACTTTAAAATTAACATTTTGGTGCTCGTAAAAATAATTTTAGTGAAAATTGTTTGTATTTCTCTGTATATCTCCTGCTTCTTAATGGTTTATTTTTTAAGTCTACTTGGGCTGTCACAATTTGTGCTGTGCTTTCGGGAAGTAATCGTTGGGAGATGTTAACTTCAATTGAAGTGCTTTCTTTTCACGTTGTTCCTCCGTAATTTTCTTTACCTAAGAGTATTTGAACTGCAAGCTTGGGTAGTTTTGGTATAGATAGAGACCTTAACGGGCATTTACTTACATCGATTCTAAAAACACTTGTATAAAACATCTAAAAATTTTATTTATTGCTTTGCCAATATACCTTGCATCATTTGAATATTGGGTTTCAGAAATTGACACTTGTAGTTCATTTAGAAATGGCAAGTGTTCGCCACATACCTACTTGTTAAGTTTTTAGAGTCGACATTTTTATGCAACAGATCGGACCTTCCAGATTCTGTTAACCATTTAAAACACCTACAACAAAATGTTTGTAATTTACTTAAAATTCTTCATGTAACTTAATTCGCCTAGTTAAATCTCCTTTGGGAAACCTGAAAAAACTGATTCTACCATCATATTTAATAAATAAACAAATTCAGGTTATATATTTGCGGTTAAGGGATGGGGGCGCAAATTTTAAACTAATGGCATTTTTTTTATTCAAATAATTTTATCGTGATAGGTAATTTTAAGCAGCAAATACGTTAAAAATAATCTCCTGGATATACAAGATTATGTTTCACTCGTTTTTGTTAAACAACTATTCGTGGATCCTCAAAAAATTTGAATTTGTCCATTATTAACCTAGGTCAACAATAGAAAAAATTATTAACCACTAATAGAGAAATTCAACTTCTCAGTTGGCTAGGAGACGCAATAATTGTCTACTTCACAGCTAGTAGTGGAAAAAAGACTGTTATCGGATGTCATCATTCGCCCGTCATCAAAGACAGCCATACCTAGACTTGAAGTCGGTTCCACATCGGCATTAAACTTGCACAACAAAAAGACAACTTATGCCTTGTACCTTAACACAAATCATCTATGACGTCGGGCTTTACTGGTCATAGGCCAATCACCCTCAATAATAACCGCAAACTGTGCAGAAATGCCAATGATATCACTTATTTGTGAACTCCCATGCACGTGGCTCAAAACGTTTTGAAAAGACACACGACAGTCAATTGTGTTTTAATGCTCATACAATGTCCATAGATAAGAAACAGATTAGAATTAAGGAGAAAAAGTTGTTATTTTTTGTGTTTAAAGTCGGCGCACGTTGCAAAAAAGTGTAAGTCATCTGTATTAATGCAAATTTATGAGAGACACTCTTTGTTTTTTTTGTTTTTTATTTAGATGATGTTGTTCCTGAAAAAAAGCAAAACTAAAAAGAACTTTTATTTTACGTCATAATGAATGTAACACAACTAAGTTGCCGAAACGCCGACTAATAGAATAAGCCGTTCTTTTGTTACGTATCCCACTCCTACAAAAAGTCTTCTGAGTAAAGCAACCTAGCACCAATTTAAAGTTGATTTGTCCGGTTATTTTAAGATTTTAAAGATATAAAGGTGCTTTTCTAATGATCATAGTTAGAAATGAGTATAGGGATTTTTTCAGATTTCTATGACGGGAGAATCGGTTTTAAGAAAAATTGAAATTTTATAGGCATCGGTGGTTAATTACAGCCCATTCATTTTACCAACCGTTATTAAAAAAAAACATCTTAAAGTGTAACAAAAGACATGAAAAGTATGGCTAAAATGTTGTGGAAATCTTTGTATGTTGATAATTGTATTCAATATAAAGAATTTGTATCAGGCCGAGACAGTATTTGTTTGATGATGAAGAACAACTTTTATTATGTCTGATTTCAGCGTGTCAGAATATATTCTTATTTAAATTTACGATTTTATTGTACGCTGCAGTTGTAATAGCAATAACTCATTCAATAATGTATTTGACAAAAATTTGGTAATGGATTAATATAGTTGATAAGTAAAAGTGTAATTTTTTTCACAAATTTAATTAAAGTAGTCCGATCGGAAGTAATTCTACGGTGTAAAGGTTTCTTTTATGACTTAAATTGACAGTTAGATATACATCTTTTTCAAAACCCGTGAAGTTTAGGTAAACTTACGGGGTTAAAATTTTAATAAATTGAAATTGAAATTGAATGTTTTAGTATAAGCTTATATAATAGGATTATACAGGCTTATACAGGAAGTGGAAAACTGTGTGCTTTTTTCCGGTTAAAAAAATGAGAAAAACTTACTAATCGAAAACGAATTTCATAAACTTCCAATCTAATAAATATGTTACGAGACTGAATTTGTTGAATAGTCAAATGCGTCTGTATTTCAGAAAAACAATTTATCTAAATAGTCAAGTTCACATCTGAATATTTTCATATTAATACATTGTTTTGTATAACCTCGTGTATTAGTGTACAATAAATTATTGTTTATTTTTTAACGCCTTTCTGATGTCTTATTTTTATTACCTACTACAAGGAATTTAGATTTTGTCAGAAAGTATTAAACTTGACTAGCAATTCTTAGTGACTAGATATTTCAATATTGAAACTCTTATATAATTGTTAAATTATAGAATTCCAATACCGGTTGAGTCTTTTGAAGGTCTTGGGGTTTTATACGATAACTAATCAAAAATTGTTTTGAATTTGGTTTTGGACTTTTTCTTGTTGGAGGTAGAAGATCAAAAACAAATCAATTAGTTGAAATTGCCAAATTTTTGCTTTTGAAAAAGAAAGGGCATAAAAATCCGTTCGTTCAATTGTAACCTCAATTTTCTTACAAGGTTAAAATTTTTCGGATTTTCCCAAGAAATAACAACGTAAGCAAACAGTGTGTGCAAAACATTTAAAGTTTTTTTTTAATAATTTAAATAGCAAAATTTGGTAGAACACTCGTGAAAAAAGTCAAATTTATGTAAAACGTCAAAGCGGTGTGAAATGCGAGTAGAAAGTATTGATGATTTAAACAAAAAACTTTAAGGTGAATAATTTAGCTTTTAATTATTTTCGTTCTAATTTTAACATTTTTCATAATCAAAGTAGGTGTCAAAATGATCCAGTTACAAAAAAATAACTTGATACGATAAGTAAAATTTTTAGCTACTTGTCAGATTGTTTTGGCGTTTGTTTTGGATATATTTACCATGATCAGCCACTCGATTAGAATTTGAATTCCAAATAGGTTTCTTTTTTAAACTTTTTTTTTCAAAATTAAAAAAAATAGTATGTTACACATAACAAAATATGACTTTTTGTAACTTATGTGATGCTGCGGGACAAGCATAGAGTATTACATTTGTTATAAAAATTATGTCTTTCGTCACAGTGATGAAGATTTTTAGGATCTATGTTTCATTTGTGGGCATGTGAGGTGAAAAAAGTTATCGAACATTATTTTCTCAAATTTTGATAAATTTTTAGAATTGCTTCTCAATGTTAGGTTATGTAATAACACGCAACGAAGGTGAGAAGAAGGATAACCTTTGGTCGTTCTTTCCCTTCAAAAGGTACTTTATTATTTTTATTATTATTATTATTATTCTGCGTTAGAATTTTAGTCTTAATTACGCATATTAGGCAATGTTTATATATTTGTGATTACATGTAACTGATTTTAAATGATAAAAATAGAAATATTCTTGCTGATATCGTCCAATATTCGGAGTTACAAGAGTTTTTTCTAAATTTTTTGTGATGAATAAATAACTTTCTTTATGTTATGTTATACTTTATAAATATAAGTGCTGGAATTCGAGAGTTAATACATCTAACAAATAAAGAAAATCTAGAAGAAAATGTTGACAAGCCATGAATGTAAAGCTGTTATCTTAGAAACGGATAAAGAGAAAATTACAAATGTTTATGACTATGAATGAGACTTTATTTAGAGCAAATGTCAAATGTTTTTGACGTCAGCGTATAGTCTAGTCTCAGATTTGCTGAAATAAAGCCGTGTAGAACTTCGCTCTTTACTAATTTTTAATTATTCAATTATTTTTAAGAGTTTTAAGTGTTAAAGTGCATTGGGTAATTGTGTTTATGAGAACAATAGATAACAATGTATTAATAAATAAAAGTGACCATAAAGAGGTACGTGTATTTAAATGTTTATTTATTAATATCAATAAATAACAAATTCGTGACCTCTAAAATTGCAATACACGAATTTAACAATCGGAAAGAATGCCGGTTACAGTAATGGAAGCGTACAAAATAGGAAAGGAAAAACTACATTAAAGCCAAATTTCAAACCTTCCAAGAAAAGATGACACTACACAATTAAGGAAATAGAAATTCAAAAGCGATACATGAAATAGCAAAAAAAGAAAGATCATTAGGTAAAAAACAAAGATACTTTATCAAAAATTAGTCATAAACGACGAAGTGTTTGTTTGGAACCATCACAACTGCAGGCTCAAAAAGAAAGAAGAAAAAGACTTCTCACAAGTTTTGTCCTCAAAAACTAAGTACAAAAGAATCACATAATGTAGAGACCAATAACGAAGTATGTGAAACAACAGAAATATCTATGTTTTATTGGAACTGCCAAGGTTTTTTTAGTTTTTATAATAAGCTAAGTGTTAAGGAATTAAGAAAACTTTTGGGTTTCGATATAATTTGTTTATGTGAAACATAGATTGTAAAACTTGATTGACCATTTATTTTTTAGTAATTCTTATTATGTTCTTTGTAGTTTAGCAACTAAAGAAAAAAAATTTGGCAGAGCTAGTGGTGGAATCCTTATTTTAATTAAAAAATTACTAATTTCTACGAACATCAAAATTAACTGTATATGTAATAATAGTTTCTCATTATTTTTAAGAATTAAAATTGGTTCTTTGTATTATATAATTGGCTGTTCCTATCTTAAACCCAGTTGCGACGATAAAATAGCAATTAAGTTACTAGACGAAACTATACAAAATATTATTACCACTTACAAAAACGATAAATTGATTATTAGAGGGGATTTTAACAGCAGAATAAGCACCTTAAATTTTTTTGATGACGCTCAATCGGAATATGTCGGATGTTTGTTTACCAGTCGAATTTCGAAAGACTTAAAGGAAACGCGCAGAGGAAGATTGTTAGTAGAAACTATGGAAAGATATGGTTAAAAACATTAAAAAAAAAAAGATAAAATTAAGCTAATTTGGGAAGAACAGAAAACCGTATCTTATTCTAGTATACTTCACATCGCAATAAATAATTTATCAAAAAATCTAGAAGATACTGAACATGCTAGCACATTTTTGACAAAAGCGATTATTAACACTTCTAAATTTCTAAGTATGACAAAAAGCAATAAACAATGTACAGGACATTTTTTAATCAAAAAGCCGTGGCATGATAAAGAATGTTACAAAGCAAAAAAAGAACTAAAACACAAACTAAAACAATACAAAAATACGTTAAATATCCAGGTAACTGATTATGTCATTGAAAGGAAACGCTACAAATATTTACTCAAAATGAAAAAACTGAGTTATGAAAATTATGTAAAAACGCAAATTAGTCTAAGTTCAAACCCAATAAATTTTTGGCAAAACATTAGAAAATTTTAAAAAAGAAGAAGAACTTTGTCGATGACATAGATATAGAATTATGGCAAAAAAGTAACAAACAATCTTATACTACCCAGTTAATTAAGGATACATTATTTCTGGATGCAAGGCACCTTTATTTGGATCAACGCATTACAAAACAGGAAATATATCAAGTTCTTAAAAATTCCAAAAACGCGAAAGCTACAGGACCAGATGCCATCCCAAATAAATTGTTCAAGCATATGCCAATAAGCGCCATTGAATTTATGGAATCGTTATTTAACAATATATTTGAATCATCAAACATGCCAGAATCTTGGTGCAAAATTAAAATCACTCTATAGCCAGGCGCATTTAATTATTGAAGGAGTAAGCAAAGAGTCTGAAGAAATAAAAATCACTAAAGGAGTTCTTCAAGGAGATCCTCTAAGCCCTCTTCTATTCTCTTTGCTAATAAGTGACATCGAAATATTTTTCGTACGAAAGGAGTCATCGGGATCCCACTGGACAGTCATACAAATGTCGTAATGTTGTTGTACGCTGATGATCTCGTTATTTTGGCAGATAGTCCTGTTAAATTGCGTCAGAGTTTAACACTTTTAAGCACATATAGCGATTCCTTATGCTTAGAAGTAAACACGAATAAAACAATGATAGTAATTTGTACGCAAGGTAACAGAATAAAAAATACGACTCATTTTTGTTATAAGGAAGTTCCAGTCGAAATTGTCAACATGTATAGATATTTAGGTGTAACTTTTAACTTTAACGGAAAGTTTGGGAAAACATGTGAAGAAAGAATTCAAAAAGCTCGTGTTACACAAGCAGTATTACTAGACACTATTCGAAAACTGAAAATAACCAAATGGCATAAATTGATTCAAATGTTTAAAACAATAGTAATACCAAATTTAACGTATTATAGAAGTATTTGGGGAATTAATTATACTAACAAAATTGAAGTCATTCAAACCACTTTTTTTTTAATTTGTTTTATTTACAAAAATCAACTCCAGGTTACGTCATAAGAACAGAATTAAAAAGAATAAGATTGTCGTATTATATATTAAAATGTGCTTTACAATTTTTAAAAAGAGTATCTGTACAAAACAACAATAGACTGCCTGTCGTTGCTTTCAAGAGACTACTACAGTTACACGAAAATAATGAACTAACTAATTATACAAGTTCGAAATTTAACTATGTGTCTCAAGTATATTCTTTTATCTATAGTTTCTGTAACTTTAAAATAAAATAAAATAAGATAGATCAGCAACTAATCCATATAGTTCTTCGAAACTTTCGCAACAAATCACATTACGACGACTGGAATAAAATTTTACTTAGCATCTACACACCGATGTACAAACACCTTTTTGCTGGCAACCCACTTGATTACACAAATGCATCTTACATCACTAGCATGCTATCAATGGAAAATAAGCAAACAATGATTCAAATGAGACTGGGAAATCAGAGGACAATACAAATATTTACCCGTTTGTCTACGCATAAAATCCTTGTCAATACTAAGTGTTCGCTGTGCAATACGGATAACTTGGAAACCCTCTCACATGTTTTGTTGTCAAGTCCAATCTACTGTCATATACGAAGCAAGTATTTAACTGACTCTGAGAAAACTTCCGATATCGAAATCCTAATTCAAAATAACGATAAAAAATGTATCATACGATATAATAACTGCATAAGAGAATGTTTAAGTTTAAGATCTTTTTATTACAAGAATAATTAATATCTTTTTTTTTTATTATTCACAATTATATTTTACTTTATTCTAATATTGTTTTATAGTGAGTTTTCAAATTTTGTGTGTAGGCACTTTGTTTATGTACTTGTAATGTACGAAAGAACAATAAACTTATTATTATTATTATTATTATAGCGTACGGCCGCCATCTTAAGTTTTTTGAAATGGTAACAAAAATCGAGTAATGTATCAACAAAAAAGCATTTTTTTTAGTTATATTTTTTCAAATTGAATTTGTACTGTACAAATAATATGACCTTGTAGGTTTTAAAACATAACAAAAAACAATAGTATGTATTGAAAACGTCAACCACATCATTATTTATGTACAAATTGTCAAAACTGATATTTTATTTGGACGAATAAACTCATCTTTTAACGATTTAAATGCTGAAGATTTTCCTATAGGTAGATTTACAGTGGCAAGATTAATAAACAAATAAAATGAAACTGGTAGTCTAAAGGATATTCCAAGGTCTGGAAGACTTAAAAGTGCAATTAATCAAGATAAAACGTTTTCAATGCTTACTATTATTTTTTTTTTAATTTTAAAAACCTTCACAATTATTTTCATTAGTACAGTCCAATTGATTTTAGAAAAATGTAACTGTTATTTTATAATATATTTTGTATAAAAGTGACATGTTATTATTAATGGAAAGAGAAAAACATAAACTTTTTGTAATACGTCTGTCCACCTAGGTTGCTTTTTCAAAAAATTTAAGATGGGACACATTTATACATATTTAAAATTTTATCACTTTTATTGACAGAGCATTTAGAACACATTTTGAAAATATTACCTGACGTCCAATTTTGTCTGTTCAAACTTGAACCACTATTTGAGAATGATTTCCAGTAAAGATATAATCAGTAATTGAAGAACTGATTTTTCACATCGCGAAAGTCTGAAACAGAGACGTGGACCTTAGTAATAATTGGCAAACGACAAATCGTTCAGGAATCAGAAGGAAAGTGATTTGAGAAGCCGAATTATGTTTTGGTATTTTCCCACTGTACAATACCACCAGTAAAAATAATTTGTAAACGTTTTAGTGCACATACCCGCCACTTAAGTCGGTGAGGAGTCGTAGACAATTAATAAAGACACAGCTGTAATAAAAAGTGCTTTCGAGACGAGGGAGCCACCCTATAAGTTTTACTGTTTAATTTTAAACAGTAGGAATTTAAGATATAAAAAGAACAAATTGTTAACGAATGAAACAAAATTTATAGAGCTTGCCATTTGTGTCACAAATATACACACACAAAATATAGATATAATCGTTCATCATAACAATATGGTTACAAATATGACATGCAGATCGTATTACAGGTAAATAGAATATTTGGCATCAATATTGTTTTTACAAAAAGATGTAAAACGGCGAAACCCGAATAATCCTTGCTCCTAGAACAGTTTTAATTATAGTACATACCCAAATTTAATATTAAATATATAATAGTAATAATAAACTTTTTATTAACTACTACCTAAGATTTTTTTTACATGTAAAAAATAAAAAAATATATCACAATTACTTATGTTTAACTAACTAATTTAATATTTAATTCAAATAATGAAATAATGGCTTAAACAAACGTGATATTAATTTGTCGGGAGATCTCTCGAGCACAAACATTGTAACAAATAGCGCTAAATAATAAATAATTCCGGTTGTTAACAAGTTTTGGAGTCGGGTTACATGCTATTGTTGAGGATTTTTATGTTCCTCAGGTATATACCAAGTTGTTGGACGTCAACTATCAAGAAAAAAGAAGAAACAAAGAGCAAAAAACCAACTGGTATCCAAAATAATAGACTGATGTTGAAGTCAAATGTTGCTTGTTATCAATAATTTGCGGCAGCTCCGATGTACACTCATGAAATTTAAAACTTGGACACCACAATTTCTGTAAACAAAAGTTTGCACATTGTGAAGCGGGCTTAAGGGTATCATTTACAATTCTAACAGCAGGTAGTCTCAGCAGGGGTTATCTTATAGAAGGACTGTAGAATGAATCATTACACTAAGCACGTTTTAGAAAATAGGTAATTTACGTTGCTTACTTAATTTTTTCTTTAAAGAATATATTTGAAGGTATCGCTAATTAAACACCATAGCTCGATTAATTATCGAATCAAAATTTTGTTTAGGAAATGTTTACAAAATAAAATTAGAAATAATTTTGATTTAAAAACGTCTACAAGCAATAACTTTTAAATTAAATCAAAAACTAAACATGGTTATTTGGGTTGACTGATTATTACTTATTTTTAAATAAATCTAACCTACTAATTATTGTAAGTTATAAAAAAAATCATTAAACTCTCTATTCATAATATTTAGTCCTTACAAAATGTATATTTTATGACGTTTCATTTTTTCTGTAGTTAATATAAAAAGTGAAAATAAAAACTAAGGCAATTCTTATTGTCAACGTATATATTTAGTTTTTGACAAGAATTTATTACATAATTATAATTAAGATACCAAGTTATAGTTTAAAATTAAATGAAAACTTTTTTTTTAAATAAAGGTATTACTATATAAATAAATATAAGATTAGTTTGTGATGTAAAATTAGAAACATAAAATTATATCATATCAAATTTATGACAACTTAAAACCAAGAACGTGTATGTTATTGCTAAGAAATTATTAAGGAAAAAGCGCAATTGCAGTGTAAATATTTATAATTAGATATTTTCGAAAGTTATAAGTCCTCTATTGTAATCTTAATACTTAAAAGAAAATCCTGTCCATTAGCATTATAAGGAAATGGCTTTTACTTTATGAATAAGTTTCAATAACAATAGAATATTCTTGCTTGTTTAATTTACTTCCTTTGAGTCATATTGCTCTAAGGGTTGTTACATTGGTCATTAGAAGTATGTAATAAATAAACAATTACCTACTGTTTGAGAAGGGGTAGTGTGAACCAATAAATAAAGTAAGAAATGTAAATTCCATTTTAGTTTAAAATTTCAAGTGTTGTGAAAATGCCACCTCATCTCGGTGCTGATTTGAAAGCGCGGATTGTTTCGGAATTAGCGGCGGGCCGTAGCGTGCGTGAAATTTCACGTATGTTAGATATACCAAAAAGCACCGTAGGGCATTACCGAGTAAAATGGAATCTTGAACACACTTTGGAAAGAGCCATCGGAAGTGGTAGACCTAAAGTATCTACACGTGCTCAAGATCTCGAGTTGTTTCATTACGTAACAGAACAACCATTTGCTACATACTCCAGGGCTATAGCAGATACACATTTTCCGGATGCCGTATAACTGCACAAAAAGATTAAAGGAGATGGGAATAAAGAAGTATAATGCTGCTGCGAAAGAAGTTCTCAGTGACGAAAATATGAGACGTCGTCTGGAATTTGCAAGGCGATATGTGAACGAACCTTTGGAATTTTGGAATCGAGTGATTTTTAGCGACGAAAAAACGTTCAATAGCCGCAACGATGGACCACTAAAAGTTTTTAGAATGGAAGGAACTCGTTACGAAAATAATCACATATGTCCTAAAAACGAAGTGGTTATTTTTCTGTGAATGTGTGGGGTTGGGTTAGCGCGCGGGGTCCAGGAGTTTGTTGGGCTATCGATGGACGTCTTGATTCTGCTGCGTATTTAGATATTTTGGAAACTATTATGAAACCTTCAGTCGAAGTGTTTTATCCAGACGAAGATTATATTTTCCAACAAGTAAGTATTTTTATTTCACTATACTTTCTCCAAAAAATAGTTCGGGATCTGTTGAATTAACATTTTCATAATGTATTTTTGTTGTTAAAGGACAACGCCCCTATTCATACTTCGCGGGTTGTGCGCAATTGGATACGAGAAAATAACTTGGAGCTGTTACCCTGGCCAGCAAAAGCCCAGATTTTAACATTATCGAAAATGTTTGGGCTCGAATACTTGCTGTTATCCGAAGACAACAAGGGCCAAATTTTATACCAGTAAACCGTAATGCACTAATTGCAGCCATTGATACCGCATGGGAAACGATTAATATTAATTATATTGATACCTTGATAGCGTCAATGAGCAGACGCCTCCAAGAATGTATCAATAATAATGGAGGTCACACCCATTATTGATTTCTTATATTTATTTATATAGTAATACCTTTATTTAAAAAAAAGTTTTCATTTAATTTTAAACTATAACTTGGTATCTTAATTATAATTATGTAATAAATTCTTGTCAAAAAACTAAATATATACGTTGACAATAAGAATTGCCTTAGTTTTTATTTTCACTTTTTATATTAACTACAGAAAAAATGAAACGTCATAAAATATACATTTTGTAAGGACTAAATATTATGAATAGAGAGTTTAATGATTTTTTTAATAACTTACAATAATTAGTAGGTTAGATTTATTTAAAAATAAGTAATAATCAGTCAACCCAAATAACCATGTTTAGTTTTTGATTTAATTTAAAAGTTATTGCTTGTAGACGTTTTTAAATCAAAATTATTTCTAATTTTATTTTGTAAACATTTCCTAAACAAAATTTTGATTCGATAATTAATCGAGCTATGGTGTTTAATTAGCGATACCTTCAAATATATTCTTTAAAGAAAAAATTAAGTAAGCAACGTAAATTACCTATTTTCTAAAACGTGCTTAGTGTAATGATTCATTCTACAGTCCTTCTATAAGATAACCCCTGCTGAGACTACCTGCTGTTAGAATTGTAAATGATACCCTTAAGCCCGCTTCACAATGTGCAAACTTTTGTTTACAGAAATTGTGGTGTCCAAGTTTTAAATTTCATGAGTGTACGTAGATTGCGACAAATTCAGCCTTATAGGAAGATACACCGCCAGCACGATGACTAAGGGGCGTTTACAGACTAGTGTTTCTCTCAGGTAGTAGTTTAATTTGCTCCTAAGTGATAATTTTAAAACAATTGAAAAAATAGCGTTTGCGTTAAACTAAATTTCTTTTAGCGTGCAAAATAAAACAAATGCAGCATTGGATTACAGCGAAACTTGTAACTCCTTAATATAATTTCTATAAGTAATTAAACAACTTCAAGACTTTATTTAATAAAAAGAAGGTTTATTACCTTATACTGCACTCTACTCCATGTCACGTACCAAAATAAAATAATCGGAAATTTCAGAAATCTAACATACAAACTAATTTTTTACGCTACTTATTGCCTTACCCAACGACTAATTTTGTAAGTTTCCTATTTGCTAGGCGTAGCACTAAGCGAAAACAATAGGAGATGATGTTAGCTAGTAGTAGAAAGCGCACTTTTTGTGCTGAGCTCAGAAGGTTGCAGCCGAGGAGTTAGTTATTTTACTATTTTTTTTTAAACGCTGTCAACTGTCGAAGAATGCAGTGTTTTAACTTTGTATTTTTTTAGTGGGTGATACATTTAATGAAATACTATTTATTTATTACTCTAACATTGAACGTACAATAATTTATAACACCATTTTGCATATTTAAACCACTACTAGCGGTTTCAGTGCCAACATTCACGACTATTGGTGTGGTCCAAAATGGTATTATTACTACTGTCTGAAATATTTCAAATTCTGAGAAGTACTAGGTTCACTGTTGTCAAATGGGTTAAGCATTTTTATTGCTGTGTTCTTTTGTTCCTAATGGAATCGCCTATATATCCTTCAGCAACACTTCCATCCACGGTGCCTTTTGAGGGAAGTAATATCCGCAACATCATCTACCAGAAGTGTTGCCGAAGTTCTTTGGAGGCAAGCCCTGTGTACTCATTACAATTTGGTAACTTTAAGTAGAATGCTACTTTCTTCGGGACACCGGCAATATTATGAATACCCATTACATCCCGATCGAATTTACCATTTTGGTACTTAATGAAGAATCTACTCAATTGATATTTTTTGGTCTTAAATTGGCATAATCTCTATGCATCTTTAAGTAGAAATTTTCACTGATGGTAAATGAGCGGGACTTGTTAATTTTAGAATTTGAAATTTTGATCAACATCAGATGTCCTAAATCTTCAATATCATTTATTGTCATGTGTAGGAGCTCATTGTAGCAACAATCACCTGCTACTCCTAATATTAATATAACCCACAAAATATAAATAGGTAACAATTAAAATCACAATGGTATTTTTGAATTTGAGGATACATAAATGTATTTTTAAAAAAAAAAAAAAAAAAAAAAAAAAAAAAAAAAAAAAAAAAAAAAAAAAAAAAAAAAAAAAAAAAAAAAAAAAAAAAAAAAAAAAAAAAAAAAAAAAAAAAAAAAAAAAAAAAAAAAAAAAAAAAAAAAAAAAAAAAAAAAAAAAAAAAAAAAAAAAAAAAAAAAAAAAAAAAAAAAAAAAAAAAAAAAAAAAAAAAAAAAAAAAAAAAAAAGGTGCATTATGTAAGAAGTCATCAAATTCTTGTTTTGATAAAACTTTTGATTTTTTAGGTTTGTAACCTTTACTTTGTCGATTGAGAACAAAAATTTGTTTGGTATATTTCTCAATATTTACATTATGCTTGATATTTAGTTGAGACTTTATTATTGAGTATTGCGCCCACAATAAAAAGCTCTTCATCTTTTGCGATAATTGAGAAAAAGTATACATGCAGAACGTTTTCGGTATAATTACCAGTGTTATGTTCTTGAGTCCAGTTCTAAATCGTTTATAAGCAAATTCATACACTTTCTTGGAGTTTGCTGGAGTTAAAGATTCAGTGATTTTTCTTGCAATTTCTGCCAACTCAGGAGGTGCGCACTGATTCATATCTTCAGACTTTTGATAAAAAGTTATATTAATTTCTCGGAAAAAAGTTGGTTAGAATATTATATTACTTCCCGTTTTTCTTGAGAAATAATATCAACACAAAAACACGTAAACACTGCCGATGTGCATTTTATTTTGACGTTGACGTATTGGTATTGGTAATACAGAGCGTGAAGCTAATCATTTTAGGAACTTTTTAACTAGATAGAACTCTTGGAATTTAATTGAAGTAATAAGTACACCTAAATCCTTATATAGTATTTAATTTCAACTTATTAATTCAATTAAACAAAATCCTTATGCACTCGCAACAATATTGATAATCTTGGAATTAAATTTTTTGACGATTTCTATATTATGGTATGGTGTTAAAATATTAAATAAAACAACGATCAGTAGCGCCACCACTTGTGATGAATTTGTATTCACATTATTTTACTAGTAACATTTGTTTCCATTATTGTACTAGTGACGCAATAAAGTAGTTCTACTTGCTGCCGTTAGTAGTAAAATGTTAGAATTGTAATAAGCTTTTAGAAAAATACATTGAACGATCTTCATACAATAGAAAAAAACCGTCACAAAATACAAAATTGATTTTTGATATTGATTTTAGTGCATCTATCCCTTGGTAATGAAGCAGGTGTTATTTGGACAAAGTTTTCTCCTCATTTAAAAGTCATATTTCAGAAAATATTTTATTTATTCCTTTTAACATTTATATCAAACTCAAATACAAGAACGAGTCAACAGAATCTGCAGATGATAAAGTAAAAATTGAAGTTTATGTTAGAAACTATCAAAAATATCAACTACCGTATTTCCATATTAAGTTATTTCGTAACTGAAACGACGTAACGACAAATTAGTTTGAATTACATAATTACGCGCTTGTCATGTTGTTTGTATTTATGGAATTTCTAGGTTGTCCCCTATGAGAATTCAAAGAAGTTGATGCAGCAAATTATGATTAAACCAAAATCCTTTAATGTGTTTAATTTCAAACTATATGACATTATATAAGATGATACCATAGTGAATGTAAATATCCTGTATTAATTATTTAGTTTATAACCAAAATGTTTAATTTATTTATAAGCTTTCTATTGTACGTCTTGCTTATAAGTTTCGGGTTAACTTGAGTAATCGTTATTGTCACAGACTCGTAGCACAAAGTGCAAATTAATTAACCAGTAACGTTTAAAGGTAACCGACATATATAAGCTATTAATGTCAGGTTATCTCTGCGTTTTGCTTTAATTATATAAGATGAAAATAGCATCGAAACGATTATAGCATGACAATATCAGTGCGTCGCCATGAGAAAATCGAATAAATTAGTAGCCATACTGTGACAAGTAAACCGCACGATAGCAAACTCTCTAGTAAACAATTGCTTAAACAATAACTAAATTACGAACGACCGGGTTAAATATCAATAGTTGAAGATATATATGTATGAAATTCGATAAACGACCTAACTTAACCTCTAATAGCTTGGAAACCATTACAAGATAGAAGTAGAACCTAAATGAAACTATTATTAATACAAAGGGACATTTCACTTTAATCAAAACAAGTTGTTTCCGCAGTTTCAATTTGTTGTAGTATTTGTTTTTATTACATCCGTACATTTCAGTTGTGGTATGTTACATTTATTCGGTAATTTATAAATTGTACAAATAGTTAGACAATCCGATGATAAATTGATTTGCACGTTTTGATAAATTACTAATGTTTGTGAAAGGGTTTTTGGGTTGTGGTCGTTTCAAATAATTCATAAATTATGTATAATTATAATTCTAGTTAATGATTATATAAAGCACAAAGTTTTTGAGTTTAGTATTTCAGTAAAACTCATTGTAATTTTTATGTTTTAATTATTCTATCAACTTACCGCTGTTTCAGCAAACTTCTTAAATTGATTCAATAAACTACAGCAACTTAATTAAAATTTTATATTAATATAGTTAATTTGCAATTAACTTTCAGTATGATTTGGAATGTAAAGCTTAAGCTAAAAAAAAGTATACATACAGCTGTTTATGTTGTTATATTTAAAAACAACGCCTTTTAATTAAAAACTAACTTAATTACTTTCGAGTAGATAACAGTATTTAACTAAAAACTTTACATCCTACTTGTTAAAAATCTTTTAATTATTTGATTATTTTTCCGTATATTTCATAACCGTATTGTAAATTAAAAAACAGTTTTTAGATACTTAGGTATTATATTCATCTTAATCTGATGATTTACCATCTTTATGTTAATGTTATGTTAATCAACACTGATATGGTTATGAAATTAAAAATGCCACCGATACATTTGTTATTGTCAACAGTGCTAAAATTAAACTGTAGAACTGCATTTTTAAGAACCAGTACATTTTTCTGACTGCACTTTACAAAATATTTTGTTTAATGACCTAACTAATTTTTCTTAGTTTGGTATGTACTACAAATAATTCCACTCATTTTGTTTATAGAAAGAAACGTTGTTTGCAAATCAATTTAAAGCTGTTTTTGACAGTATAATTAAATCCTAAATATTTACAATACTAATTAAATTTGCAAACGAAATTAGTATTTGAGGGCACTTGTTCTGTTTATGATACTTGTTTCCTCTATATTAGGAAATATATTTGCATAATTATACATAAGAAATAATTAAACTAATATATGTCATCAAAACAATTTATATATTTTTTGTGTATTCTTAAAATTAGTAAGAACCAAATTAAAAAAAAATCGTATCATATTCACAAAATCCAATAACGTAATGTAGTATAAAACGCGATTAACTAAAAGATTACTTAATGCGCTATACTTACCTATAAATTTTGACGAGTATTTTAGTTTAGTAATCCATCGTATATCTTCGTTATTAAGGGTGATTAAACAGGCATAGCTGCAACAAAATAAAGATATTTATTGTTAATACAACACAAAATAATCGTTATATCCAATAATTGAGTGCACTATACGTATACCAATTAAATTATATTGTTAATTTATTTAAGTACATATTTAATTTTCTTTATATGAATTATTCCTAACAATCTACACAAGCAAAATTAATTTATGTAATAAACAATGTAATTTATCATTAAAATATCTAGTCTAAAATTCTACATTTTGTTTAATAGCATTAACTTCTAGTGTCGTATGTAAAAAGTACATACGTAGACAATTGGAGTAGATACCGTGACCGGCATAAATTTGGACACAAATGGATGAAAAATTTAATGTTGATTTCTCAGAAAATTTTATTTTTGTTAAAAGTACCTGCTTGATTTCAAATTTAAAATGAACTTACAAAAATTTGAATGTCTTTTTTCTTATACAAGGTAAATTCGAAAACATAAATGCGACTCAAGAATTTTATTTAATTTATTATTTTTTAAGCTACACAAAAATATTATTTGACACCTATACGGTAAAAAACGTAAGTTTCATCTTCTTCATAAGTGGAAAATTAGATTATTCTCGATTATTTCTTAAAATAACTTATTTCCTGTGTCCAAACTTGAAAATCTACATACCTATTCCTCCAAAAACGTAAAGGAGTTATACAGTAAAGAACGTCAAAAAATTTAAATTTTATTAATACACTGGCCTTTAAGCGCGTCCTACGGACGCATAAATTTTGACCTGTAAATTTTGACCTTAAGGTCATAGGTTAAAATGATGTATACAAAAGATGTTTGTCTTGTCAAGACAAACATATATGGTAACAAAAACCAAAATTAATTTTGTAGTTTAGGGAGAGTGGGAGTGGCCAGCCCCTCAGGCGGTTAAATTAGAGTTTCAAAAACCTTTGCATCCAGACCGCTTTAAAATCCTCTATTGAATGGTGTATTTAGTTTTTTTTAAACACCTCGGAAGAGATGATAAACAGACAGACAAACAGAGATTTTTTAGGAAATTATAATAATTAGATTCTTTTCCAAAAAAAACAAAACATAATCTCCTTATCTTTAGGAATTCACAATTATTAAATGTTTTAGGATAACCAGCATTATTTGATAATGGAACAAGAACACAAACATAAAACAAAGGATTAATAAGTATGTGAAAATAATTATGAATAATGTACCTGTAACAATATCATTCAATGTGGTTCCCACCGTTCTCTATACAAAGTATTGTACAATTATGCATTTCTTTATGTACATTTTGAAGAATTTGTATAAGGTTACTGTTCCAATACAATTTCTAATTGTAAACTTCAAATGTGAAGTATTTCTGAATGGTCTTTCCTTTAAATATCTCCATAGAAAACATTCATAAGAGTTATATAGGGCGATCTTGCAGGACAAGGATTGTTAGAATATCTTCCTATTCAGTGATTCGGAAATTCTCGATTTAACCATGACCCTACCGCTACCGTTGAATGAATAGATGCGCAATCTTGTTAGAAAAACAGGTTGAATCTGATTTTCAGAGGAAAATTATCCAAATAATTTGATAAAAATGTCTGAAGCATTCTTAAACATCTTGCCGAATTTAAATTTTCTCCAAAAAAAACTGGTCTCTTAATATCATCATTTAAAATTCCACACCAAACGTTGATTTTAAACGAATATTGATCCGAAGTGCGGATTTTCATCTGCCCACCATCTTTATTATAATTATAATATTAATGGTGTGTACGTACAGACTTAAATCTAATATTACTGGTGTTAATATTAGATTTAGGGGTACTCTGACACATAACAGAGTTTTTCATAACTGCTACTCGTACCAAATTTGTAAGGTGTGCAATAGCATAAAAAATGTCTTTAAAGATTTGCCTATAAATTTGTTTAGGCAGAAGGTTGCCGCAACGTATATGTAGCTATTAATGCTAAATAAGTTTACGTACTACAGATTGAAGAATCTATCTTCTTTTTAGTATACACTAAACAATTTTTGTATTAATTATGCTTACTTTTTGTACTAAAGCATTTATAATTATTTTTTGTATTGATGTTTTATCAGTGGTAAGTAGAAGAGCAGTTAAGTAGACAGAACTTCGCCTTGAGATTTCTCTTAAAGTTTAAGAAATAATGACTATTATTATTATTATTATCTACAATTTTCGAGCTTACGATACCATTAGACGTAAAAGTGGACTCGTCAGGATAAAGAATTTTCTTGAAAAATATTTATCACTCTATTTCGCTTTGAAACCAAAACGAAAATTCTAAGCGTGCATCTGGGTCTCTTTCTTTAAGGGTATGAATAAACTTGGGATTGTATGGTTTGAATTTATTTAATCCCATCATTCTTCTAATTGAGGGCTCAGTTATTTCTAGCCGTTAAAATAAAGATGTTCTTGGAGTCTCCACAGTAGATAACAACAACAACATTCATAATATTGTCTTCATTGCCAGTTACATTTTTTCTGTCCTCTATTTTATGTTTATTTTTAACCGATTCATTTTGTTTTTATGATTTTTGCAACTAATAAGTGATTAACATTTTTATTTGGGTGCCTTGTATTAAAAATATCTGCAGCCTCGCGACAAGTTCGATAATTTTTTATTGGACACTTAGACGTGCACCCATCACAGGGATTAATTCTTTTCAATCACCAGTGAAAATTACACTCGTAAATGTCAAAACAATATTGTTGATTATTATCATTTTTATTTCAAAGCCAACTTTGCCAAATATTAAAGCGAAATCAAGGAAGGAAGGAAGTACTTTTCGAGGAATAGTTGAGGTTGTTAATTAAGAACAATACAATTTCTATTCATTTGCGGACATGAATTTATTAATAAAATTTAAATGTTCTGACGTTCTCCATAACCCCATCACGTTTGTTTAGTATATTTTTAAGAGATATGTAGTTTTTAAAATTTTGACACAGAAAATAAGTTATTTTTGTAGAATAATTGAAAATAATCTAATTTTCTACTTATGGAGCACATGAAATTTACGATTTTAGCGTATAGCTGTTCTATCAGATAAAAACTTAACTCCTATGTATTTTGTTTTACATTAAATACAAGGGTCGTAGAAAAAAAATTAAAAATGGTAGAAAATATTTTTTTAGAGAAGTTGCCTGAAATTTTATATTTATGCCGGTGACAATATATGAGAGTTTAAATTTTATCGTTCAAAACTACCTTACGTAAATGTAAAACACATTTAAGTGCCAATTGTTTCCCAAATTAAGTAGGATTAGGTGACTATCCTTGTGATTCTTAAAGACACAATTTAGGTAAAATAGTTTTTCTTTGGAATTTTCGAGCGTTCTCAGCAGAATTAACTGTTTATCAGCGCCTGGTTAATAATAATTGTTATATAGATAATTATGCAATCTACTTTGCAATAAAAGTTATTATTGGGTAAACGCAAACCTTAAAGTTTTCAATTGTTCTATATTTTGCCCATCAAATTTGTGCTTCTCCAGGAACCAAAGTACCCTTGTTCCTGAGGAAGCACACATTTGATATGCAAAATTTCTGAACATTCTTAGTAATTTTCTAAGACTAGCATTCATCCAATTCATTTCTTTGTATATTAAATTTTACTTACTTTCTTTACATTCTTTATACAGGGTGATTTGTGAGGAAATGGAAATATTTTAGAAACATGTTTAGAATGCTAAAAAAATACAAAATAAGCTCATATGTTCAAATTCGATTTTCATTTAAATCACAGATAATTAGGTTTTTATTTTTAAAAAGTTAAAGGAGTTTGCCCAAATTCCTTAGCAATTTTTAACGCTGATATGGTCTGAACGACAAAATAAGAAACACAGAAGAAAGAAGCAAAAAAATAATAAGTAAAAAAGAATTTCTCTGTAAATAATGGTTTATGTTAGATTAAGAAGAACAGGTTCGTCAAGAATATTTCGTTTTCTGTTAACATATGAACCAAACTAGATTAGGATTTCGCCATTGGTTCTGGTTTTATCTAAATTTATGTTAAATTACGGCCTAGTTTTCAATCGAAATTTTCGACATTTACTTGTTTAATATTTAGTTTCAATTTAGCAATTACGTTAACGATATTATATTTAAGTTGATTAACCTTTAAAAACAAAACCTAATTTCTCTGAAACAAATAAAAACCGTATTTGAACATATAAGCTTATTTTACTTTTCCATGTTCTCCCGAATCACTATGTATATAACCTAATATGACAATACAAATTATTCACAAAAATATTGTCAAGACGTCATACTCAGCACTCATTTTGAACAAAACTCTCAATTGTAAATATTAATCTTATGCTCTTTAATGAAATCACTATTTTATTTTAGTAAATATAGTCTGAAGAAATTGCTCTGAAATAGGAGGTAAATGGGAAATACGCGCGCAAATGAAAAAAAAAATTACATAAACTTCTAATCGAGTCTTTGCTGAATATAAATCCAAGTTTTTTGGACTCCTATCTCCCCGGAACCCTTCATAATCACTAAAGTGTTAAATTCTTTTGGTCAACAGTGTCGTGCTTGTACAAGCAATCCAAACTGATTGTTTTGCTTAGAATATTGTGTTCTACAAGTTTAATCCTATTTACCAAACCCGAATAATTGATATTTTTTGAGATGTATGCTCTAAAATTAGATTTTCAGAAACAAATAGATTCGCTTAGATATGCGGCACAAATCCACGAGTCTCTAAAAGCACCCATTCTATTTAGTTCGACGCCTGACATATCGGGTCCTATTCTGCAAATTAATTGCCCGATATTTTTCTAGTTGTGGCGTCGCAAAGGGGAAAACTTTTAACATTTTCTTCTTGCAACCCACTCCGGCGTTGTAAAACAACGTAAATGCTAAACTATTGCACTTAGATTGCATGTAGAAGTGTGCGAATATAATGCTAGGGTACTCAAATTGTATATTTTTTGACGCGCAAAAATTTTGATATTTTTACAAATTTGAGAAATTGATACTTTTTCAAAATTGAGTTGTTTTTTGAATCCTTTTATTGGTCATGAACACTTACCTGGAACAATCGATATTTTTTGAGAAATCGGAGAAAACTGCTCAAAGTGCATTTTCACGTGCAAAGCCTGCTCACCAACATTGCTAGTAAGTTTTTTTGAAATTTCTTTTCCACTTTCTTTTGCATTTTTTTGGTCAAAATTTTCTAACTTCCTTTAAACGATTTAAACGTTTTTAATATTAAAATCGACCGCAGTGGTTTCTCCTTTGCCCACTATATCTCAAAAGATGTCGGTCCAATTAATTCGTGGCTAAAACCAAAATGTCGAGCGTTAAAAACTAAACAGAATGAGTGTGTTTCAGAAACTTCTGGACTCGTGCATTTTCGTAAAATTCTCAGCAAAACCATTACTTTAGAACGCTTGTACAAGCACAAGTTATAACCGCTCAAAGAAATTTAACCCTATTCGCGATTGTGGGAGAGTTCCGGAGAAATGAGATCTCAAAAACTCAGATTTATACTTATCAAAACCTTGCTTACAAACCGTTGGCGCGATTATTTCTCAGTCAAATGATATTTTCGCTAGACTACAAGTATGTCGGAGAAATCCGTAGTTCTTAATTTAAAATAAATTAATAATCATTAAAAAATATTAGAAGCAGCAATTAGTAGAAGCCCGTGATAGTTACTATTTTGTTGTCTTCAAATTAAAAAATATTAGTGAAACTTATTTTTCTAGATTTCGACCCCCCAGGTCGGATAGTATCGGTACCTAAATCTTTTAACAAAACTCACATAACCATTTTTCTCAATTTTTACTAATATACCGATAATTTTAAGTTATTATTACAAGGTAAACCTGAGGGATCGAAATACAACAGGTCTTATGAATTTACTTATGATACTACGGTATAGTTTTGGTGACGTTTAGTGCCGCGTGTAAGGACTTCTTGAAGCCAATTTGAAGTTTGATGGCCTAAAGAGTTGCTCACCAGTCACCTGCAGCACAAAAACGTTAATAAAATTACACCGTAGTATGTGTTTGCCTCTCCTATAACAAGATTTAAGTTAGAAGTAATTCAACAGTTTGGTTTGGGGAGGAAATAAACTGTACCCGGTCTTATCGTATAAGATGCTTATCGGTTAGTTTTGTTATTATACATAATATAGTAATTTTAGAATAACATAAAGAAAAAGAATACGTAAGTATTTAGGAGCAGTGGATAGTATCTAAATAACACCGAAAATTTTAAGGGGTAATTCTTTGATGAAACTTAAAGTGGGTATTTAATTATAAAATTTTATTATTATTACTATTTATTACAGTACTTTTAACTTAACTTAACAAGTGTTAAGTGTTGTTCGCAACGATAGACGCGTTATTGTTATACTTACCTTTACCTTTATCTATAAGCATAACTATTGTTAAGTGAGTAATAAATTTGTGTTAGTGTGTACACATAATAATGTCTGTGCCAGTAGAAAAAAAAACTTAAAGTTATGGAACTAAAAAGTCAACTTAAGAAACGTGGGTTAAGTCAATCTGGAAATAAGTGCGATTTAATTGACAAACTGAAAAATTGTATGAACTCAAGTTATGTTTCACTTGATAACGTAAGTCGAGATAGTAGTATATATACAACACAAAATCTATTGAAAACACCCGTTCAAAAAAGAACAAAAATGGATCTCTTTTCAAAATTCAAACATAAGTCAATTAGAAAATGCGATTAATCTTTTAAATATCAAAGTTAAATATTTACTTAAGGAAAACAAAAACTGAAAAATTAGTAAATGATAAATCAACATCAAAAAACGCGTGCCAAACTAAAAAATATTCATCTGAAGTGGGAAGCAAACATACAAATTTAAAAAATACCAATGAAGCAAATATCGTTTCAACGCAAAAATCGTCTTCTATGAGTATTAAAGTTAACGAATACGCAAAAATTCCTCAAATTTTAATCTTAGCGGACAGCCATGGAAGAGAATGTGCGAATATTATAAATTCAAAACTCGAGGTAAACAAATACAAAGTGCAATCTATACTTAAGCCGAATGCTCTATTTGAAGATGTAATAATTGACATCCATAATCTGTGTGTACATTACGATAAGAAAGATTTTGTTTTCATAATTGCTGGTACGAATAACGTAATTAAAAGAAGGAAAATTAATCCGACAGTTTTGTCTACAATTAATAAATTAAGCGATAAAACTAACATAGTTATTGTAAATGTTCCATATGTCTACGATTCCCCAATGTTAAATTCACTAATATTTACATATAATTATAATATTTCGAAACACATTAAGAATTATACAAACAAAATACATTATCTGGATATCGCCCAATATTTAAAAAATTACCATTTAAAAACTAAAGGAATGCATTTAAACCGAAATGGTAAACAATTATTATGTACGTTGATAGCTCAACTCATTGAAGAATTAGAAAACCAACAATATGAACATTTAAGCGATGTAAAAACTGATTCGCGTTATGTAAATCGTGAAAACCTAATTAGTATTAATTGCGATGCAAGCATAGAGGTTCCCTTAAAGCATAAAGTAACTCAAAACTGTAAATCTCCTATACGACCAACTTCCAACTTTCAAACATCGAAATTTCTTCATATCGCCCACGAAGATAGTACACAACCTCAAGAACTAAATTACGAACAATTTTCATCTTTTTTAGGAACACAAACGACATGTTCACAGTGATGCATTTAAATATCCAAGGCCTTTTAATAAGTTGTTAGAGTTAGAAATATTTCTTGAAAGTTTTGGTTTTGTTGATGTTATATGTTTTACCGAACACTGGTTAACAAAATTAGAATGTGAAACTATCTGCATTCCAGGCTATAAATTAGCAAATTCTTACTGTAGGGAAAAGTATTTACGAGGGGGCGCTCTTATTTTTGCTAGGAATAACTTAAATTTTACTACGATTGATGTCGATCATGAAATAGGTGTAGACTTGGCATTCGAATATTGTATAATAAAAATTGATGTCTGTAAACTTATAATTATCTGCATATATCGCGTTCCACATGGGGATTTCAACACGTTCATTCACAATCTTGAAGTAATTTTAGATCGTTATAAACTTTGTACAAATGTAATTATTTGCGGAGATTTTAATATAAATATATTTGAAAAGTCAAAAAAGTTGAAACTTACTTATCTTTACTACAATCTTTTAATATATAACCAACAATTTGGAGTGCCACAAGGATTACTCCTAGTACCGCAACCTGCATTGATAACATTTTTACTAATCTTCATTCTATAAACTTAATGAAAACTGTAAATGTAGAAATTGGATTATCAGATCATAATGCTCAAGTTTTAACTATCTCTGGTTTGTTGAAAAGTCCAAAAAAAACTGAAGAGTATACATATATTAGAATATACAATTCAATAAACAATTCTACATTTACTAAACTTTTAGAACGTATAAAATGGAATTTTATACATAACATGGATATTACTGTAGCGTTAAAAATGGAAACGTTTTACAATCAATTAATAAACGCTTTTAACACAGCTTATCCTTTAACACGAAAAAATAGATTAAAAAATAAAACTGGATTACACGAGGTATCAAAATTTCATCAAAAACAAAGAGAGAGTTACATATGTGCCTAAAAATTTATCCCAATAGCGTATTACGACAGTATTACATAAGATACACCAAAATCTTAAAACGTGTTTGTGAGACGGCTAAAAAAATTCAAATACATTATTCTCTACTCAAATCAAATAATATCATGAAAACAACTTGGAAAATAATTAATAAAGAAACAAATAAAATCAATAACAATCAGTTCAACATTAAATTAGATATAAATGATAACACTTTAAATGAACCTATTCATGTCGCAAATACTTTTAACGATTATTTTACAAGTTTACCTACTATACTACAGAAAAATTTAATAAATGACAATAATGCATTTGATAAACTTTTAAAATACAAAATTAATAACAAAAATTCTATGTATTTTACACCCACAACGCCAAACGAATTAGAAGCTATCATTGGAAAAATAAAAAACACTAGTGCAGTAGGTCTGGACGATATTCCAATAAACGTACTTAAAATAAATGCAAAATTACTATGTAATCCTTTATCTGATCTAATAAATGTTTCCTTTAGTAACGGTTATTATCCAAAAGAGTTCAAGATAGCGAAGGTGATTCCAATACATAAAAAAATCTTAAAACTTCTATCTTAAATTACAGACCCATAGCAATATTACCAGTTCTTTCAAAAGTATTTGAACATGTCTTGAAAGATCGATTAATAATTTTTTTTAAAAACATAACTATCTGTGCGAGAATCAACACGGTTTCTGTAAAAATAAATCTACCTTTACAGCCATAAATAAAATATTAAGTCAAATATTAGATAGTATTAATAAGAATGAATTAGTTGTCAGTTTGCTGCGATTTGTCTAAGGCTTTCGATTTAGTAGACCATTCCATCTTAATAAAAAAATTGCAATATTACGGAGTTAGAGGTAATATGTTATCTTTATTAGAAGCTTATATAACAGGACGGGAACAAGTAGTTCAAATTAGACATTACAAGGATAAAACAACTCAAAATTATTTTTCCGATTCCAAACATGTTTACTACGGTGTTCCTCAAGGATCTATTTTAGGACCACTCCTTTTTCTGATTTATATAAATGATCTACCTTTTAATATACCTGCTCCAATTACTATGTATGCCGACGATACAAGTATTATCATAAGAAGTAATTCTGTAAAAGAACTTGTCCAAATGATATCACTTACGTTACATTCACTACAATCCTGGTTAAATTCAAATCGTTTAGTCATTAACTTTGACAAAACATTCTTATTACATTTTCTTAAAGCTAAACATTACGAAAGTTTTATAAATGAAATTGATCGGTGCAACATAAACCTACATATTGTTACATCTGAAAAACTGTTGGGTGTAATAATAGATAATAAGTTTAATTGGGGGAACAGGTCAACATTATAACTACCAAACTAAACAAAACAATATTTTGCCTACGTAGGTTAACCAGAATTTGTTCTATATCAACCCTTAAAATTGTCTACCACGCATGCTTCGAGTCAGTACTGCGATATGGAATAGTTTACTGGGGAAATTGCATTCATATCAAACAAATATTAAAATTACAAAAAAAAGCAGTGCGTATAATCTTTCAACTAAAGAGGACCGATAGTTGTAGGCAATTATTTATTGTTCAAAATATAATGACAGTAATTAATTTATACATTTACGAATGCTGTCTACACGTTTTCAAAAATAAATCGCATATAAAGATAAACGCAGATATCCATAGTTATCCTACCAGAAATAATTTATTACGAACAGACAAACCCCAAAATTATATATATAATCAATGCTATCTTTATTATTCGATAAAGTTTTTCAATCATCTTCCTCCGGAAATTAGAAACATTGAAGATATAAATCAATTAAAGAAAAGTCTACAAATGTATTTTTATAGTCGCTCTTTTACACAGTAAATGAATTTGTATGCAGATAGTTATTTCATAATTTTATTGTATTTATGTTTTTGTGTATTATATACCACTAGATGTTATTTATAGTTTTTAATGATACTACTTTTTATACTGTATGTGTCCCTAGTTTATTATATTCTTATTATTTATGTATTCGACGCTAATGGCACAGAAATATACATTACTTACTTACTTACTATGTTTATTTTTTTGGTATTGGGAGCGTTTAGAAAAGTAGTTGATTTTTCTATAAGATGCTACTTTGTATAACAAAAAGGCTCTAGTCATTAATTGTTAGTGAAATAACTGTATTTTGTATTTTCTAGTAAATAGAATCATGAGGACGTACGCACCATTGTGAACAAACGTTGCCACTATAAGAAGGTTAAAATAATTTAATAAAAAAAATTTAAATAACGACACATTACAGATATCTTAGAAAAATTATCATCAGTAGTTAGTGCCATATTATCTCCTTTTAGAACATTTATGAGCAATATGTACACTCATGAAATTTAAAACTTGGACACCACAATTTCTGTAAACAAAAGTTTGCACATTGTGAAGCGGGCTTAAGGGTATCATTTACAATTCTAACAGCAGGTAGTCTCAGCAGGGGTTATCTTATAGAAGGACTGTAGAATGAATCATTACACTAAGCACGTTTTAGAAAATAGGTAATTTACGTTGCTTACTTAATTTTTTCTTTAAAGAATATATTTGAAGGTATCGCTAATTAAACACCATAGCTCGATTAATTATCGAATCAAAATTTTGTTTAGGAAATGTTTACAAAATAAAATTAGAAATAATTTTGATTTAAAAAACGTCTACAAGCAATAACTTTTAAATTAAATCAAAAACTAAACATGGTTATTTGGGTTGACTGATTATTACTTATTTTTAAATAAATCTAACCTACTAATTATTGTAAGTTATTAAAAAAAATCATTAAACTCTCTATTCATAATATTTAGTCCTTACAAAATGTATATTTTATGACGTTTCATTTTTTTCTGTAGTTAATATAAAAAGTGAAAATAAAAACTAAGGCAATTCTTATTGTCAACGTATATATTTAGTTTTTGACAAGAATTTATTACATAATTATAATTAAGATACCAAGTTATAGTTTAAAATTAAATGAAAACTTTTTTTTAAATAAAGGTATTACTATATAAATAAATATAAGAAATCAATAATGGGTGTGACCTCCATTATTATTGATACATTCTTGGAGGCGTCTGCTCATTGACGCTATCAAGGTATCAATATAATTAATATTAATCGTTTCCCATGCGGTATCAATGGCTGCAATTAGTGCATTACGGTTTACTGGTATAAAATTTGGCCCTTGTTGTCTTCGGATAACAGCAAGTATTCGAGCCCAAACATTTTCGATAATGTTAAAATCTGGGCTTTTTGCTGGCCAGGGTAACAGCTCCAAGTTATTTGCTTGTATCCAGTTGCGCACAACCTGCGAAGTATAGGGTCATCATATCCCGATAGTTAATTATCGAATGTTCCAAGAAAATATGTGTAAATAGTAAATGGAATCTACTAACGTAACGTTAAGTCGTTAATTATAGTTACATAACTCTCCTTTCATAAGATATAGTTCATATTAATATGCTTATTGTAAAGCTTCGTAACCTGAACAACAAACCGAGGAACAAACAGAACAACGAACCGAACGGCAATCGGAACATTAATTTGGACGGTGCTACGTACGAATTTTAGAACAGATTCGCAAGTCCTGATTGTTCCACGAACGGTTTGCGGCGTTCCCGCAACTTGTCGGTTTTTCTCCGACATCAAAGAAAATGCGCGCGAATGCGTTTGCAGGTTTGGACGAATCTAAACAAAACGGCGAACAAACTTATGCGGGAGAATTAAATTATTTATTTTTTGTCCTCCCTTTTGTGGGTTTGTTGTGTTTTAGGTAATATTATGGAGTTGACAGAAGAAAAATGTTTTAAATTAATCAGTGTTTAAGAATGCAAGAAAAAAATGATGTCCCTATTAGCATCATTTGGGCGGGAAATTTCCAAAATAAAAAAAGCGAAGTAAATTATAATTTTTTACTCTTCTTTGTGCGTAAAAATTTGGTTGGCACTATCTTCTTGTTTTCCGCAATTTTCTCTTCTCAATAATAAATATATATGAACTGAAAACTACTGAAAATAATTATGGAACAGCACAAACGTTCCGTTTGTTGTTCGGATTGTGGAAATCATAAAAGATCGTTTGTCGTTCTGTTTGACTTTCGGTTCGTTGTTATGTTTGTTGCTCGGTTTGTTGTTCAGGTGTGTACGAAGCTTTACAACTTAAGCAACAATTTTTGGCGAATAAAGATTAGTTTGTGATGTAATATTAGAAACACAAATTTATATCATATCAAATTTATGACAACTTAAAAACCAAGAACGTGTATGTTATTGCTAAGAAATTATTAAGGAAAAAGCGCAATTGCAGTGTAAATATTTATAATTAGATATTTTCGAAAGTTTATAAGTCCTCTATTGTAATCTTAATACTTAAAAGAAAATCCTGTCCATTAGCATTATAAGGAAATGGCTTTTACTTTATGAATAAGTTTCAATAACAATAGAATATCCTTGCTTGTTTAATTTACTTCCTTTGAGTCATATTGCTCTAAGGGTTGTTACATTGGTCATTAGAAGTATGTAATAAATAAACAATTACCTACTGTTTGAGAAGGGGTAGTGTGAACCAATAAATAAAGTAAGAAATGTAAATTCCATTTTAGTTTAAAATTTCAAGTGTTGTGAAAATGCCACCTCATCTCGGTGCTGATTTGAAAGCGCGGATTGTTTCGGAATTAGCGGCGGGCCGTAGCGTGCGTGAAATTTCACGTATGTTAGATATACCAAAAGCACCGTAGGGCATTACCGAGTAAAATGGAATCTTGAACACACTTTGGAAAGAGCCATCGGAAGTGGTAGACCTAAAGTATCTACACGTGCTCAAGATCTCGAGTTGTTTCATTACGTAACAGAACAACCATTTGCTACATACTCCAGGGCTATAGCAGATACACATTTTCCCGGATGCCGTATAACTGCACAAAAAGATTAAAGGAGATGGGAATAAAGAAGTATAATGCTGCTGCGAAAGAAGTTCTCAGTGACGAAAATATGAGACGTCGTCTGGAATTTGCAAGGCGATATGTGAACGAACCTTTGGAATTTTGGAATCGAGTGATTTTTAGCGACGAAAAACGTTCAATAGCCGCAACGATGGACCACTAAAAGTTTTTAGAATGGAAGGAACTCGTTACGAAAATAATCACATATGTCCTAAAAAACGAAGTGGTTATTTTTCTGTGAAGTGTGGGGTTGGGTTAGCGCGCGGGGTCCAGGAGTTTGTTGGGCTATCGATGGACGTCTTGATTCTGCTGCGTATTTAGATATTTTGGAAACTATTATGAAACCTTCAGTCGAAGTGTTTTATCCAGACGAAGATTATATTTTCCAACAAGTAAGTATTCTTATTTCACTATACTTTCTCCAAAAAATAGTTCGGGATCTGTTGAATTAACATTTTCATAATGTATTTTTGTTGTTAAAGGACAACGCCCCTATTCATACTTCGCGGGTTGTGCGCAATTGGATACGAGAAAATAACTTGGAGCTGTTACCCTGGCCAGCAAAAAGCCCAGATTTTAACATTATCGAAAATGTTTGGGCTCGAATACTTGCTGTTATCCGAAGACAACAAGGGCCAAATTTTATACCAGTAAACCGTAATGCACTAATTGCAGCCATTGATACCGCATGGGAAACGATTAATATTAATTATATTGATACCTTGATAGCGTCAATGAGCAGACGCCTCCAAGAATGTATCAATAATAATGGAGGTCACACCCATTATTGATTTCTTATATTTATTTATATAGTAATACCTTTATTAAAAAAAAGTTTTCATTTAATTTTAAACTATAACTTGGTATCTTAATTATAATTATGTAATAAATTCTTGTCAAAAACTAAATATATACGTTGACAATAAGAATTGCCTTAGTTTTTATTTTCACTTTTTATATTAACTACAAAAAAATGAAACGTCATAAAATATACATTTTGTAAGGACTAAATATTATGAATAGAGAGTTTAATGATTTTTTTTAATAACTTACAATAATTAGTAGGTTAGATTTATTTAAAAATAAGTAATAATCAGTCAACCCAAATAACCATGTTTAGTTTTTGATTTAATTTAAAAGTTATTGCTTGTAGACGTTTTTTAAATCAAAATTATTTCTAATTTTATTTTGTAAACATTTCCTAAACAAAATTTTGATTCGATAATTAATCGAGCTATGGTGTTTAATTAGCGATACCTTCAAATATATTCTTTAAAGAAAAAATTAAGTAAGCAACGTAAATTACCTATTTTCTAAAACGTGCTTAGTGTAATGATTCATTCTACAGTCCTTCTATAAGATAACCCCTGCTGAGACTACCTGCTGTTAGAATTGTAAATGATACCCGTAAGCCCGCTTCACAATGTGCAAACTTTTGTTTACAGAAATTGTGGTGTCCAAGTTTTAAATTTCATGAGTGTACATATAGTAGTGCGCAATCTCAATCATGCGCCATAAGTAAGAATTTTAATGCGTCAAATGATCTTAAAATATCTATTAATTTTCTAAAATTTTACAGTTAATACCAATGTTTTGGTTTAAATTGGTATATAATAAGTAAGGCTGCCGTGGTTGTGATAGAATTTAGATTTTCTGATTATTTCTATTAAAATTAAATATCCTATAAAATTACAAATTCAAACACAAAAATAACAATCAGTAAACTTTTTAAAAAAAAAAACAATACTACAGCGTCAAAACCCCAAGTATTGTCTTTCATAAAGTATTTGGTTTTACTTCAAACAAATATCAAAATCCGCTATTTAGAGATGACGCCCTGCTAGTGTGTATTGTTTCTTAATATAGTTTTAAAATCTGAGAACTTCATAACTGACGACCAATAATAAAAAAACGCTAATATAAATTTAAAATTAAAAATAAAAGTCTGGTGAACTTACAAAGCTACTTATGTAAACAAAAATAAATTTGAATACATTTGTCCAATATGACACAATGTTGGACTTAAAAACTTATTTCTAGTAAAAAAAATTAAATGTGCACTCAAAATAACGTCAAAAATAACTTTTTGTTGAGTCGTCTAGAGGAGTGTAACGGGCTTCTAAAGCAAATACTATAAGTTTGTATTCAGCTATTTGACTGAATTATAGTCTATTCTTTTGTCAAGTCATCTGTATTATTAAAAATTATGTATTACAGGTATGTGACTAGACAGATTATAATTCAAACATGTAAGATATGAGATAACGTTTACCTAACAGTTAATCGTTTAGAACCTAAACAAATTTTTCTTAGATCCAGTTAAACATCAAAATTTGGTAAAATAAAAAACGGAAAAATTGTTCAGGTTTTAAACCATTACAGTATATTTAACAGAACTATTAGTTATGAGACTTTTTCGTTATAATTTTAACTCTAACCTAACTGTTTGTGGCGGTTTACAATTAATTTGACAGCGCATTGTGGATTGGTCGCCCTATAACAACAACAAAACGTAATTAAGATTTGCTATAAATTAAGTTTGGCGTTATCGTTCTACTGTTTAATCTTATTCTTTTTATTAATATTACTAGTACAAGCCAAAACACCAACGACCGGTCTAAATTGTATCCAAATGTGGTTTGGTTAATCATCCGAGTTGCTTAAAGTACATGGAGAGCCTTACCTACTTAACTGAAAAAGATATAATATGCTGCAATAACGACGACAATGAGAGTGAGGTTAAGCAGCTTCCACTGAAAACCGTAAGTAACTCTCGCAATAGTAACGTACTAAACAAAAATCAACTACTTGAATTACTCGAGATTAAGAAGGAGGTAATTCACTATCAGAAAGAATTTATCGAAACATTAAAGAAAGCAACTATTCTTTTATAAAAATTACTCACAAATGAGACCTGCAGTGACACCTATAAACCAATCTAACAGTAACAAATGTAACATTAACTTGCATGATATCTCTAGTACAGATAAGGATAAACTAATGCAATCATTATCAGAATGTACGATTATTTCTTCACAAAAAGGTCAATTGTAAATCAAATTTAATGAAGCAAAGAAAAATAAACTTTCGTACGTTAAAGCTTTACAACAAGCACAAGAAAAGAAATATCTACAACTAATAAACGTTAACAGTGATTTACACGACAGTGATCACATCAAGGGAGCAAGTGATTGAATTTACTTTAACCCGAATGACGTTGTTTCACCTTCCATTGCAGAATCTTGGGAAAAGGTTTTACTATCTACTGTCAAGCTTTCTGCATAAGACAGAACAAAGTAAGAGGAAGAGTATAAATGTTGCTGAAGTTATCACCACCAAAACTTACCAAGAAAACCTGAAACTAACGAAAACAAAGAAAAAACCAGCAAAAATACACTTCCAAAAAAAATTGCTTGAATTAAGTAGTAATGATGAAATATTAGAAAAAGTCATTTATGCAAACAGCGACGAATCATACGAGCCAAATAATAACAAACAAATAAAATATTATTTCAAGTTTAAGAACCAACTGACGATAATATAACCGCAGGAAAATACATCGTGGTACGAATAAAAAAAAAGCAGTGACTCATTCCATTGCGGTAATACTGCAGGAAAAATTCGATTAAGAAAGTCGTCATAAAAAAATTATTAAAACGTTCTTCGGAAAATATTTTCAAACTTCCTCTCGAAAACAAGCTCTCTTGATTTACTTTTCAGGATATTGTTGGAATTCTTTAAGTCCCACAAAAGAAAGGTTAAGGAACTGTTATTTTTTGTGAAAATTTAACAAAATTTAAAAATATTGGATAATTTTTCAATAAAATTTTTTGTTCCTGCTTTTCAAATATTCCATTAGTTTTAATCACAGTTATCTCTCTCATTGTAATGTTCATTTAGGTGTGATTTTTCTAAGCTGACCACAGTCCACAGATACCTTCATCCAACGGGTAACTGTGGACCCTAATATCAATAAAAAAAAAATAAAATACTTTGTCATTTCTAATTATATTTTAATTTTTATGAAGGAAAATACTAACACAAAAATTAGTGTATAGCCTCATACAATAAAAAAAGTTACACAACAAAATTGATTTCATAAGTGACACAAAATTTAAACTTATAATATTTAGTCCACAAACACCCCATTTCACCCTAATTAGATTGAGCTTTAACTTAAACAATTGTTCATCCTGCAAAAATACCTTCATAAAATATAAAATACTTACTTTTCTATTAATTATAATCCTAAGTGCGGTATTCTTTGCTCATAAACATAAAGACTACGTTCAAACAATATCTCAGAACCACCCATATGCAACACGTGATAATAGACTAATATTGGTGCTATCACATCGTACATCCAAATACACCCATATGTGATTATATAATCATGTACCATCTAGATAGAACTTATCATACAATAAGTTTAAAGTTACAATAAAAAAAATTATCAAAAAAATGTTATTACAACCTCAATGAATTTTATTGTACTAAATTGTAAAACGTATAATATACATAGCATCTCTATATTGACAATGTCTATTTCTATCTTGTATTAGATTATGAACAATATACATTATTATTATTATTGTTGATGCGCTTGCGCACAAATAACAATACCCGTAGATATTGTTATTTTAGGTCATCTAAAATCTCCTTATTATTTTAAACATCTATTAAATGCTAATAAAACACCATATAAAAAAAATTAAATCTCTCAAAGCAAAATAGTGTCACCTTACCGAATTTAACAGACAAATGTAATTTCAAAAAATAATACGAAAGCTTATGACATAAATAAACGTTAATAATCCTATTAAAATAATTTAAAGATAAATATGAAAAGTGTTTCAATTAGTAAATAAACATTTACAATATTCTACCTTATACAAACAGAAATTCGGAAGCAAGTGTAATATTTTCTTTTCAAAATGAAATAAGTATTATGTTTTATTGCATTTCTTCCGGTATTGCAAGTAAAAGGAAAGGAAAGCACATAGAGAAGTAACAAATAAAATTGCGATGTAATATACACTCAATACAGTGTTTTATGTTATTCTTCTTTTGTTCAATTTATGTTATCACGATTGTTTGCACAATACATCCGTTCAGCGTTGCTATAAAATGCTTGAATATATATAATAATTTTATAACAGTGTCAAAAGTAACAAAATTACCATAAATAAATTTTATACCCTTCCAAAAAAAGCAAATAAAAGTTAAGCAATTTAAGAAAGCTACACTTGTCTACTAAACATTTTTTTTTATGTGTACGTTTAGTGTTTCAGTTAGTAACAAATCACCCACTACGTTAGGCCTATTCACACCAAGTAGCAGAGAAAAGGGCAGTCTGTCCCTTATAAAAGTAAAAGTTGTTGTAAATAGTTGTTGTATAACAGCGCTTAGGTAGAAATGTTAGATTAACAGTTTCAATTAAGGCGTATCGCATGTACAATTACGTAAATTGTTTGCCAAATTAATTTATCAATAACGAAGCATTCAATTATAGCAAAGTTCTTTTGAATAAACAAAAGCAAATTTAAATTTTTCATTTTTGCAATCAAAGAAACGAAAATTATACGATCCATTAGAGTTAGAATGTAGAGAATTCCAAATGAAAAACCGTCAGACAGTTGAATGACGTTTGAACTCGAATGTTTGGGATTGTTGATTGATCGATGGCTGGCAAACGAAGCTTTTAGAAGGGAAAAGAGTAGGCAATGTCAATACCGGAATAAATAAACAGTTTTAAAAAAAGATGTTTTTCAGTGGGATCACAAAAGTTTCTATTTAAAGCGTGGGAAATGAAAGATAGAAATGGCAAGTACATGCAAGTAGAGACATTCTGGAAAATTTGTAGTTCTGAGTAAGAAAACGATACAGTTGCTAGTCACGTTTTTCAAACACATCCGAGGTGTAAAACACCGTAATGGCCGTAACAGTTTTCAGTGAAATGAAACTAGCTCATTGTGCATTTGTCGCTTTATTACAAAACCTTTGGTAATTAGAACCAAAATAATTTATTGGTTCTCGTGTAATGCAACACTAAACTGCGATTTCATCTAATCGTGTAACAAACTTTTTTGCTTACGATTAACAAAGAACGAGTCAAACAACTGATAACAACTGTGTGAGCCATAACTTATTAAATTCGATTTCCGTCGAACTGCAACAAAGTTGTATTTATGCTTATAAATATGGATCGGTTTTCTCGTAACAATATTTCTTGCCTTAGTTGTTTTATATGCTTAATAATTCATGCGAATACAAAATACATCAACGCCATCATCTAAAAAAACTAATAGAATTAAAAAAAAACTTTTAAAGTTTGCACATCAAAGCTCTGTCGTGAATTATATATGTATGCATAAAAAAATAACCGTAGAACACAGCATCCCAACATAGTACTTTACATATTTTATTTAAAAACGGCGCCACCGTTTTAAACAGACACACATAAATCATTTTAAAAAAACTCATCGGCATAACGTAAGTTATGCAAAGTTTAAACAGATTTTTTTAAAAGGTTATAATTATTGCAAAGTTAAGTATTTAAAAATATAGGTATACTAAAACTATCAAATTTAAGTGTCTAAGGTAGTTTTCGGGAAAAAAACATTGTTTATGCGTAAAAACGTATTTTTTATGAATTTAGGATCATTACTGTTTATGAAATATTTAAATTCAAAATTTAACTACACCTTTTTCATACTTCAATACAATATCATTGTTTGAAAGTTAAGGCAACAAACTGTTCACAACTAGGTAGACGAGGTCAGCAAATTCTATTCAATGATCACGGTGGACCTACTCCATATGTAAAATCAAATACGGTTTTCGGCAAAATGATACTTGGTGGAGACTTGCAACAAAACTTGGCCTCTTATAATTGACGATATCAGAATAGGTTCTAATAATTGAAAATCTAATATCTTAAAATGTATGGGTAATAAAAATATGGAGATGTTTTTATCTTAAATGCAAAACACTGTAATTACAAATAATCTAACTGTAATTAAAACTTAAAATAATGAAATAGTTCAAAACATGTTGTTTTGGAAGATAGATTTATTAATGTCCGGGTACACGTTTAAAGCAGGAATTGTGAAATTCATGTCAACTTCTGCCGTTTCATGCCTGCTCCAAACCTCAGGTCAGCAGAACCTATCGTTCCTGAGATAATTCAAAGAAAAGTTTTGTTGCTGACTTTACACTCTGCAACAGTTTGAAAGCAGGAATTGCAAAATTCATTCCTGCCTGTGGTGTTATATTCCTGTTTCATCCTGCTTTAAGTTTTAATTTAGAAGCAAGTACCGTTGCCGAGAAAGAATACGGCAACACAGACAGGATTGAATTTTGCAATTCCTGCATCCAAACTATTGCAGAATGTAAAGTTAGCACAAATATTTTCTTTAAATTATCTTAACAACGATTGGTGCAGCTGACATAAGGTTTAGAGCAGGATGAAGCAGGAATGTAGCAACAGAAGCGGGCATGAATTTCACAATTCTTGCTTTCAACGTGTTGCCAACTTCCCGGACATGATTTGTTATGTATATTCCTGCCCATTGGTTGTTGTTATTTTAGTGTTTGTTCTCTTGTTGTTACAAATAACATTAAATGTTCAACTATAGATAGATATTCAAAATTTTGAATGTTCTAGAATAACAATGCAATAAACAAAGTTTAAAAATTTGGTGTGCATTCATATTTCCAGAATGGCAAATACACTATATGTTTAAATATATGTATGTAATAATTTCATCAAATAAATTGACTAATCTAGAAAAAACATCTTGGTTTTCCGTATAGTTTATATTGGCCAATTCGGAAACTATAATAAAATTAAAATAAAAGTTTACAACTAGTTCCGACTAAGTAAATAAATTTGTAGTCATTATCAAAAAGTACAAAAACATTGATTAACGCTAAATCTTGATGGAACTTAGTGACTTCCTAAACTTAAATTGAAATTAAGTTAAACATTAATTAAAATTTTTTTTACGAAAAGTTCCATCTAAAGATTAATGTAAAATTTTAAACAAAGTTTTAAAATGTTGACTACGTAGGTCAAGACTAATATAAGTAAGTTGAATCAATATTTTTTGGTAAAAAGACATTGCAAAAGCGGTCAACATTTTAAGACCACATTTAACAAGAAACGCAATAGAAATTTATAATCAAGTGAAAGAGGTGTCGGTATGAATTAGAATATAGAATATGGTTACTGAGTAACCAAAAACTGTAAAAGAACTTAAATAGTAGATTATACACCGAGAGAAGCAAATGCATGATTTTTTTTCGGAATGCGCCTAAAAACATTAAAGAAAAAAAGCACTGATTCTTGAGGTATTTTTTGCACGACCCGACAGTTTTAATTAAAGAAAACCTCGGAAAATTGTTATGGTCAACATGACATTCACATTCCCAAAAATCGTTGTGTTTGATCCGAAACAAAAAATAAACTTGTTACCATTTAGGATTAATAAATATGCGTAGCCATTATAGTATTTTGTGAATGTCGAAAAATTGTGCTCGTATTTTCTACGTTGTTTTCCCAAATTGTTTTAATTATATTACAAAAATGTGTGATAAAACTATTGAAGAAACTGCAGAAATGGTTTATTACCAAAAAAATAAAAAAAAAATAGCAAAAGTGCTTTGCGGAATTTTGTTATTGGTTTTTGATAAAACAAGTAGATGAAATGCATAGCGAGAATGTGTAATTAATATATTTTGCCAAACGAGCCAGAAAGTTTAAGGCTTCCACTCCTAGTCAGATTATTTCATGCTGAAAGTGAGTCTTGTGATCAAAAATAATGTTGAAATTTAGAAGTATTCAAGATTAGTAGCATTTCTAAAAAGGAAAAATGTTGGATATTAGCAAAAAAATCAAAAATCCTTACTAACAATCAAGTTCATTGATTCTTAACAAAAGCTCCGGATGAAACATTTAAAAAAACTAATATCAATTAAAAAAACAAATATCAAATATTTTTGGTAGCAATGATTATGTGCATTGCTGGAGTTTTAAGATCTGACGAACTGGTAAAATTAAGCATTGATGATGTCCAGGATTTGGGATCAGCATATTGCTATTTGTAAACAATACTAAAAATTATGAAAATAGTGCATTTACGATAGTCTCCAAAAACAACTCTACGATTGATTTTGATGGCATTTGTAAAAAAATATATGGTTCTACGTAATGAGAAAACGGAGCATAGACAATTTTTTGTGAGTTATAAAAACAGATTTGGAGGATTTATCTGATTCATCTACTTGCACAAGCCACTGCTCTTGGCGCTCATTAACATCTTTCCTGGCCGATACATGGGCGGATATTAGCGTTATAAAACGTCATGGTAGATAGGAATCCAATACTGTCGCATAGGGGTTCGTTGAAAATTCATTAGCTGATAAGATAATCGCCAAGACAATTCTTCTGAGAAAACACTCGGATTTTAGTTTATTTTAAAAAGTTTCCAAATAGCAGATAAAATAGCCACTACTTTATCGCTTCGTAGCCGTACTTTTACCGCATAGTAGTAGTACTATACCGCATTGTGTGTAAAAGTTTCAACACAAGTATAAACAACTAAACAAATTGGTTTACAGTTTAAGAGGTCATTGCGATGACAAAATCGTCATGCAAATAATAATTATTAAAATATTTATTTTAAACCTTTGGTTGTAGAAAATATATAATCTCTTACACAGTAAGAATTAAAATTCACGTTTCGTGATTCCTCACGCTCGCCCTCCGACTAGCGCTAGAATTTTATTATTATCTTAAAACCGAATACACCATTATTTAGGTTTATTTTATAACCATCACACCTCATTAACAAATAATTGTGCCGAAAAATGTAAAATTCTATGTAGAACTGCAATCTAAATTAAACTGAACTTTCATTCATAATCACTTTTATTGACAACAATACTAGGTAACCAACCACCATACCATACATGTTAAAATTATTCTGGTAATTTAAAATTTGTTATTCAATATAACATCTAATTGTTTAAATAATTTTTATTTTAAACAAAATTACAAAATTTATACATAGGATGCTTAAAAATAAACTGTTGGTTTAGATACTTTCATTGAAATGATGATTATTTTTTTGAACTAAATTCATTAGCTACATTATTTTCCACAAGCAACAATTTTTACTTTATCTATTTATTTATCTATTTATCTTCTTAAGTTCAACTTAAAAGTTCAAACATTATCGATATGTGTGCAATTGTTCCGCTTAAAACGTTATCTAGATTTCACACGAGTAGCTAACATATGATTGATTGATTTATCAAATTGTAAAAATAGTTTAGATCCTAATTGTGGTGTTATTTGTCCATACTGAATAACTTCATCTAAACTTTCTTGTAGAGTGTGTCTAATGTTAGGTTTCTATATAATTCGTAAGACATACTATTTGATTTTATTGTGTATTGAGGAAAATTACTATTAAATCAACCATATAACGACAATACCACCATATTCTCTATCGCTAAAGAGCCGATTTTTGTATACGCTCGTTTTAGAATACCTTAGTTGGTCAGTATCTCAACCATGCTACTAACGTCTTCACTTCCGGAATGTAAAGAAATTATTCTGCTACCTTCCAATCAAGTTGAAAAAGATTGTTCTCTTTTATAGTATCTACTATCATTCGTGTTTGTAAGTTATTGTAGTTGTTTCGCCATGTTAATTAGTGCTAAAGTTCAGAAACGTACTTCTTGTGTCATCTTCGACAATAGTGCTTAAATTCAATATTTTTAAAAATGCTAAGTTGTGGTTTCGGTATTTTTGACAGGTTTGGATCTGCATTAATATTAACGGTCGATCAATTAATAAGTTTAGCAAACATTGGTAATATTAATCAGGAATTAAAAATTCATTCTACTTGTAAACAGCAACTTTCTTTAGATGATTTTTGCAGGCCTTTATCCCGGTTTTCCAGAGGCCACAAAAATGGGGTGACCTTGGAGGTATACATTTTTGTTTTATTCTTTCACTGATCACGGATTGTTTTATTGTTTTACATTTAAAAATGATTCTAATTAACTCAAGTTTGGTCCCACATACTAATTACCATTGATAGAGTAAATTGTTAAAGGCTCTTCTCTGCAAGACAAAAAACGACTAAATAATAAAAAGAAGAACTCAGTGAAAAGATCAGCCATCAACTAGAAAAACACCGTGTTTGTTACAAAGCGTATAAAAATAAAAATATATAATTTTATAGTTTTGTAACCACTACCTTAACAAACCTTAATCATTAGTAGACATATCACTGTAACATATAACGGAATAAAAAATTTTTCGTTTACCTTCCGGCAAGTTCTCCTTACTGTTTTCTGATTTACACAAAATTATCGTACACATTTATAATCAATTTGCTTTTCAAAATTTTGTCCCGCTAAAACTTAAAAATCATCACGAATTGTGATAAGTAGGTACTGGAGTCAAGCGTAGATCAAAACGTATTTATCTACTTACCGGGTACTGGTTTTAATTCATTAGAATCTAAAAAAACAATTCAACCTATTATATTGCTATTAGATCAAATTGTTTTTCCTTTTCCTTTGCATAAAACCAACTATTGGTAGTTCAGTGGGGTCAAAACCTCTTGATAAAAACTTAACGGAATTCGCCTTTTTGATTTTTTTTTTAAATTTTGTGCACTGCGTCATAATCAAATTGTTTAAAAAGTTAAGAAGAAATATTAGCCTACTTAAAAACCACAGCACTCAAGTTCGATATAGTTTGATCGGCGCTACCTTCGCCTGGCGCATAGCAAATTGGCGGATACAGAATCGTTCTGATCAACAAACCTAATTTACTATGTATGATGTTGCTTCGTAAGCATGATTAAACGCATCCGATATAGATCTGAAAGGATATGGGCTAAATTATCTCACCAAAGATTCTGCAATAAAATTTTTGCCGCATTGTACATAGAATACTTCAAACTCAAATTTTGGTTAAAAAAAGTAAACCCAAGGGGTTCTCCAAAGAACTCCTTGTAATGCTCTTTAAATATGACCTATAAAATATGAAATATCCGCTGAAGTAACATAAGTACCTCTTCTGAATGTTAACAAAATAATGAAAATCTCAGTATGCAGAAGAAGAATTCTTTTAAATATTGGCTTCAGAAAATAACAAAAGCTGTAACGATTCTTGTTTCTAACTCTCAGAATCTAAATAATTGATTAGTTTAACTAATGTGTTTGTGAAGCTCTTTTAAAAAAAATTATTGGTAGGTATACTAACAAAAAAAAATGTTTTTTGGTAATATAAGGACTCAAATGCGTAATGATTTTGATCTATACACAACAAGCTTCAAAAATTATTAGCACCAAACAACATGTCTATGTTACCACAAATATCAGAGATTGAGTAAGCTAGATTAATACTCACTGAAATACTTAAAAACATTACATTAACCTAAAAGCTAGGTTATTTCTAAGAATGAGCCGATTATTTTGAAATAACTTTAATACGATATAATTTATGCCCGGCACTCAAACAAGTTTTAGAAGGTGATTGATTTAAGTCCTTGACAATAAACTAAAACTCAATTATTTTTTGATAAATAAGGTTACGAAATGCATTTATTGCTTTACTAAATAATTACTTAAAATCAAACACAACCGGTGTCTTATCAAGTTAATACTAACAACAACTTCGTGACTTTTGTTATCTAAACATAATTTCCTTTAGTACTTTACCCTTTTATTCTTAATCAATTATTTTTATTTTTAATTTTTAGCAAAAACTGGATCTAATAAGATTAAGGTGCAAACCTAATTCTAATAAAATTCAAATTTAAGGTAGCTCTGTATTTGAAGCAAATACCTTTGTTCGATAACTGTTTACAAAGTGGTTGGTATCCAAGGTTACTAGTTGGAGAAAGTTGCACTTCTGTTCATTTACTTTTGCTCACACGCTTTTTGTTTTGTTTTTTATCACATTTAGGCGATCCATCAAAAATTATTTAATTGATTCATATAATATTTTAATAAAAAAAATTTTAATCAAATTTGCACAACCAAGACTTTAAGGACAAACACGCAATTCGAGTGAACTAAAACTTTACCTTCTTATACGTAGTGTTAATAACTATTGGTAACTAACGAAATTTGCATTAGATGATATGCAATGTCTAATGCTTCTGTTGGTTTGTTGGGAGGATCATCAACTTCTTTATACAAGATCTGAAGGTCTAATAATAACGAAAATATAATCCTTCAAAAGTAGCCTAATTTTACCAAAAAACTGTTTTTGGCTGTTTTATTTTTGTTTAGCTGCTTTAGAAAGCTCACACAGGATTAATCAAAACGTCAGCTAATTAAAACCAGGATGGTGGTTTTTATTTTATCCTCCACTTCGAGAAATCCTTACGAGTATATTTAGCCATAAGAAGATTATTAGATTTAACTCAATAATCTTTTTTTATTTTCAGTAGTTTTGAAAAATCTAAAGATGACTCATCAGTTTATTTATTAATTTATTCCTAAGTACCTTCATTACATTTTAGTTTTTTCAACAATAAGAGAAATTATTTTACATTATTTTAAACCATGTTCTCTTTCGATAATCCACAAAACTTTAGTCTAAAAAACCAGATGTTCTTTTCTATCGATAAAAACGGATTTCGCTATTTTGATATTTTGATGATTTTTATCAATTTAACTCAACTAGATCTCAATTCTTGAATTGTGGGGAATTATTTTCTCATGCAAAAGACAAAAATACTCCTAAAAACTTAAAGTTGGTGTTTTTGAAAATTTTCCTTTTCCTATTCCTTTTTTCACGACGTGTAAGGACCATAGACGGAAAAATTTTAAGAATACCAATTTTATACGAGGGCAGTATAGAAATGATCTGACCTTAAGTAGAAAAACACTTTTTTTGGGTTTAAAACGATTTATTTCTCAAAATAGCCTTCTTTAGCTCGATACACATAGTAAGACGATTTTTCATTTTTTTCATTCCATCCGAATAGTACTCTTTCTCAAGCTCTTCAAAATAGTGCAAAGTTTCAGCGATGTCTTTATCGTTTGATGCAAAACGGCGTCCACCGAGCCATTTTTGGAAACAGGAAAACGTTGCTGGCTGCAAGTTCTGGAGAATACGGTGGGTGGTCAATCAATTCGTAACCCAATTCGTGTAATTTTGCCACTTGTACGCCGGTGCGTTTTCTTGGTGAAAAAGCATTTTTTTTACTTGCCAAACCTGGGCGTTTTTGGCGCAATTCGGCATCAAAACGGTTCAATTATGGTGCGTAGTACGCGCCAATATAAATTATGGCTTTCGCATCCAAGAAAACAGTCACCATTACTTTACCGCCCGACCGAGTAGTCTTTGTTTTTTTCGGCAGCCCTTCTCCGCTCTTGCGCCACTGTTTTGACTGTTTGTTGGTTTTCGGTGTGTATTAATGCATCCATGTTTCATCAACGGTAACAAATCGGCGTAAAAAATCTTTCCGATTATGCTGGATCTGCTCCAAAAGTTTCTGCAAAGTCATCACACGTTGGCGCTTTTGATCGATTGTCAGTAAACGCGTCTCCCATGGCACGGAAAGCTTTTTCATTTCCAAACGTTGGGGTACGATGTTCCAAACACGTTCACATAAAATGCTTAAAGCTTCAGCTATCTTACGGAGTTTGATTCAACGATCTGCCATAATCCTATCGTGCACGTCATTGATCATTTTTGGCTTAGTGACCTCAATTGACCTCCCGGTGGATGGTTCATCGAAGACACTTGTACGATCACGAACAAATTCAGCATTCCAAAATTTTACTATTGCTAACGATGGTGCAAACTCGCCATAAACTTTATCCAACTCGGCTTTGATTTCTGCATTGGTTTTTTCCTTTTTGTGAAGGAATTTAATCACCAAACGATATTCGACTTTTTCCATTTTATCGAAACCAAACTAATAGATTGTTTTGTCTGAAATTTTGACAAACGTTATGTATTGGATAGCAAATTATAAAACCGAGAGGAATTCGTTTTCAAGTAACGCCATCTGTCAACGGCTAGATCATTTTCAAACTGCCCTCGTATTTTCAAAAGAATTTTCGTCCTTTTGATGAGAAAATAATTCTCCACAATTCAACGGATTCAAGGCTCTACTTATGCTGAAATGAAAAGTAATAAAATATTCTATAAGGTTTAAACCATATGAATAATCTCACGAAACGTCATTGACGCATATCTACTCGTAATTCAAATCACGACCGAAATATCTAAAAAACAGTCTGTCTTTGAAAGGTCATATTTCAGTTATTCTTAGCCCTACCAATCTCAACTTATGCTCAATTTAAATACAGTTTAAAAATGCTAAACGTAGTTATAACGCATAGTTTAGGAGATAGTAGCCAAAAACTGAAAAAGTTCAAGAAATTGTAGTTTTTAGACCCTCCTAAAGTTAGTGGCAGAGTTTTGAAAACAGCAAAAGGGGACATATCAAACAACATAAAAAAACCTACAAATAAATTTTTTGTGAAGATCATGTTTAGTTCTACTGATCTACGATAGCATGAGGTAGTACGAAAAGTAATGTGATGAAATTTGCTAGGTACCATCATAGTTTTACATAAAGACTCAGAAGATGTAAAAGTGTTAATTTTAATTTAAAATTTAGATTTATTTTTGTTGTAATTTAAATAGGAAAAAAATGTATTTTTTTATTAATATACACAACGTAGAATATTACTTTCATTAAATTTTAATTAAAATTGTTAGTAATTTAGTGCATATCGCATTAGATGTTTGTATTAGATGTTATTTAATTAAACGCAGGTATATAGTTATTTTTCATATGCTTCAAATAAACTAACATATTTGAAATGCGTTTGTAAAAATTCAACAAAATTCAATGCGCGTAAACCGTACAAGCCTTATCTTGATATTAAATGTCTGAAGTTAATTTCAACACAAAATAGCTGAGTTTAAAACAGTATAATGCAACCCTAGGTTTATGCCTAAACCTTACAGAAAGCGATACAAATCCAGAAGCTCACGTAACATCATGTAAGCAAAATCTTTGTATAACTTTATTACGTATGTACTCATTTTTTCTCTACGATTGGTTTACAATAAATTTAAATTAAAAAAATTTCAAAATACGTGTTTTAAAAAAAACATACAATTTATTTTACACTGACACTTATATATTCAAAAACACAAAATTAACATTAATTAAACTTTGGAATTTTTCTTTTTAAATAAAACAAATTATTTCTCTTTTAATTGGATTACTTAACGTTTTTATACTGTATGAGATACAAAATTGTTTGTTAAAACTGTATTTAAAAATAAAATCTTTTAACTCGTGACGTTTTTAACTCTAGAAATAATATAAAGTAGATTAATTGAATGCTACTCATTCTTTTGTTTTAAATTGGGTAGCCGGAGTAGAAAGAAAAATACAAAAGTCAAATGAAATGTTTAATTAAATTTTTTATTATTTATGTATTAACCTATTTTTGTAAAACCAATTAATTTTTACAATAAATTTTATCGCTGGATTATTGGATGCTTAATCTCAAAAGTAATACCTTAAAAAAATGAAATCAAATGTACATAAAATTGAATTCAATAAAGGTTTGATGGCAATGAAAAGTTTAACGTCTTGCAAATGGTTTGCATATATGTTTGGGATGTATAAAATAAATCCATTTACCCGAATAATGTTATCAAGCATAGAATTAACATCTACAATAAAAGTTTTAATTTGCTTAATACACTCTCAAAAAAAAACACGTTTGGGAATGTAGACAATACTGGATGCAATCGGTTTTTATGTGAGCTTTACTTTGAGTCGTAGTTATTTGGGATTTGTTAAACTCGATTGTTTTGCGTTGAATTTAATTAAATTGCAGGGTACGTTTGATTCATACAAATCCACTTTTTATTTTTTCAAAATAAAAAGAAACGTATAATCCGGAATACGTACATTCTCAACAATATTATAAAGCGTGAAGAATATGTTTAGTTGGATTTAGAAATAAGAAGGAAACTCTGTCGCACACTTACTGAAAAATTGGTGTTTTTTTAGATTTAAATTTATGTTATTCATGACTTTCTAAAGACTTTGGTCAGTTTCCAGATCTTTGTAATACTTAAACGGATTAAAAATCCTAAATGTTAACAAGACAATATAGCACGAAATCAATGAAACAAATAAGAAGGATTAAGAAAGGCTGTGAAAATATTATTATGACGTAGAATACATCCACGAAATGACATGTATAAAACGTTTGAAATTTGACATTTTTCTGAAAACAAAGTTTAAGAACTTAAATTGAAACTTTCCCTTTAGTTTTAAACCGGTTTTTGGATCTGACTATAAATCATAATATACTTGGTACCCCTTATTTTATCTTAACATGAAGCCCTAAGGTAAAGTAATATCAGGAAATTACAATAGTGTCGAATTGGCACATGATTATGTCTTCATAAGAATGCTGGCAAAAGGACATCTGATGATGGGTCACAATAACAACAGGTGCTTATATGTTCTCTTTGGGTCTATTTGACCCAAAGTAAAATTCTCGTTTTTATAAGTTTTTTGTTTCGTAATATTTATTCACGAAATTTAATGACTTTGTGTTTTCTTTCTTGAAGATTGTATTTTTTGTTATATTTACTTAAAAAATGTTTGTTTAAGAGTTAAAATGTAAATGTTACATAGGTAATACCCGAATCATTATGACCCGAAGCAGATTTACCTATTATTACTCATATTTTGAAGGATAATAGTTGGGCTTTCTGTTTATGTAATTATTGAAAACAACTGTTAAGATTTATCAGTTGTTCTAAATTTAAAAAATATAATGACAAAGCTGATTAACTGTTGTTGATGATTTTTACATTAGTTAGATCATATTGAACTAATCTCTGACAATATCAACCTTTTTGTAATTTTTGCATCGAAACGATTCGGAATCGTAAACATTAAGTTATCTGAATCAGCCTACCAAGAGAGACCCAACGTTTTTGTACATTCGTTCTTACCAAAGTTTATAAAGTTCGAATGTATATCAGACGAGTTGATGTTACTGAGAATACTTGAATTGTTCGATATCCATTTGCCCAGATGAAAGCATCCTAATACAAGGATTTAGGGTATTTTTTTGCAAATTAATTCAGCATCTTGTAAATTGTTGCAACCAGTTAAGAGGTCATCGACGTAGAAGAGATTGCAGATGACGTTTAAAAGATAAGGTTCGGTTTCTTTGCACTCAATTCCTAACTGAAATAAACTACGAATGTCAAAGAAGCTCGCTGCATCAGTTCCATAGGTAACAGTATTTAAATCATAAGATAGCAGTTCATTGTTTGAATTCTTCCTTCAAACAACTCTTTAAAGAAATCATTGTGAAGGGCAGACCAGAACCTGTCGGTACATCTTTTCAACGTCTGCCGCGATTACGTAGGTAAATGAACGGAAACTAATAAAAATAGAGAATAAATCTCTCTGTATGGTCGGACCGACTATTTTCAAATCATTTACTGAGTATCCGCTGCTAGAAGGGAATGATCCATTAAAAACAATTCGCAATTTAGTGGAGACGCCATCTTTTTTGTACATGCAATGATGTGGCAGATAGTACAAGGGTTTAGAATTCCCGGCAAGTAACAGCGTCATATGACTGAGTTTAATATATTCCCAAATGAACTCTGTATATTTGATTTTTGAAGGAGTCACCCAATAAGCAAAGAGAGTTTTTGAGGGGTAGGATTTTTGAAGGAGTCACCCAATAAGCAAAGAGAGTTTTTGAGGGGTAGGATTTTTGAAGGAGTCACCCAATAAGCAAAGAGAGTTTTTGAGGGGTAGCTTAACTATGAAGCAACCGGTAGACTCATGTCTGGAATTTTTTATGAAATGGTTTTTGCAATCAGTCTCTTCGGGTGAGAGAGGTTTTTCAGACGGTATCTTATCAATTTCCCAAAATTTGCAAAGTTAGTTTTCAACAGAAACAAAAAAATGGCATTGTACTTCGGTTTGTACTGTAGAATCATATGAAATTGGGCCACCTATTACTCAACTAAATGGAGTTTTTGTAATGTGGGTTGACCAAAACCAATGGACCTTTGACCCACGCATTGCAAGCTATAGAAATGAGATGCGCCAAAAAGAATGTCAATAGAACTTGGTTGCATAAAAGAGAGGTCAGCCAATGCAATGTTGGGCGGTGTTCTTAAGTGGCTGGCGCAGATTTTGAGATGAGGCAGCAAATCCGTATTAAATGGAACTTTTGAACAAGGAAAATTTAAATTGTAGCGAGTGTGCCTGGCGTATAATGACACATTGCACTAGAAATGAACATTTGTTGCAGAGTCCATCAACCCCATCACATTTATATTAATAAAGTGTTCATTCAATTTTAAACGTTTGAATGAATCTTTTGTGATATAATTGCTTTGACTCCCAGAATCTAATAAAATCCGAGCATGGTGAAGATTTCCTTCCCTATCAGTAATTTTGACAATTGCTGTCGATCAAAGTACACCACTGTAATTATATGTAAAATACGATAGGATTAAGTTCGGTTCTACTGAGCCGAAATTATCTTTGTCACTTTGACTAGCAACACTAGATTCAGCAGAGGCATTTTCGGTGAAATGGAGAACCGAATGATGTCTACCCCTGTATTCACGGCAATTAAATTGTAATTTACAGTTTTTGACATATGACCTTTAAACAAGCAATTGGAACACACTGATTTCTTTTGACGTAATAAGTTCTATCATTTATTGATAGAGCAAGAAACTCTTTGCAGTTGAATATCAAGTGCAATTCATTACAGTAACGACAATTTTGTTGGAGCTATTTGACACAAAGGAACGGATGGCGTGGTTGGACTTACTTGGCGTTTTCAAATTATTGCGCGCAATCTTTGCAGTGTCGGCTTTGAGTGCTTCAGCTACACTGGCCTTTTGTTTTCTAAAAATTTGTCAATTGCCGGGCAACTATCTACATCTTTAATTTGTTCCCAATCGCGTTTAGTAGTCGCGTCAAGATGTGAGGTTAAATGATGAATGACTATGACCTCCCCCAACTTTGATTCGGGAACGAGCATGTCTAAAAATTTTATATGCTGTCTAGTATTATCAATAATTTTTCTTAACTTAACACCAGATTTTTTAGCAACATTGTCTACGGAAAAAAGGGCGTTGATGTGGTTTGTAATTAGGCCACGTTTGTCATTATAGCGTTTGCAAATTATATTCCACGTAAAGCTATAGCGGCAAATGTTTGAGTTTTTAAGAGATCAGCAGCTTTCTCAACTAAAGAAGCTCTTAAATAATGAAACTTTTAAATTTCTGAGAGAGTATCATGTTTGTGAATTAAGCTTTTAAATGTGTCATAAAACTTAATCAATATTGTTGCACGACGTGTTGTGTTGTGTGATTTTGATTTGCACCAGCAGTAGTTGTGATCGAATTATTTGAATCAGACTTCTTCAAAGGGTCTTTTTCGCTCATTAATAACTGAGTTTTAGCATTGACTGAGTAATAATGTGTGTTGAATGAATCGCGTTCGGGGTATTCCGTTTCTGGATTTTCAGAATAAGTTTCAATTAGCAGCTGTATGGCATCAAGCTTTCAATACCTTGATAACGTTTATTCAATTGCACTGCCTGTTTGTCAGTAAGTTTAGGATCTTTAGGTAAATCAGAAACAAATTTTTCAAATATGGTTAATTTCCTCCGCTCAAATTTCAACGTTTTAGCAGACGCGACCATTTCAATGAATTCTAATTGCAAAACAATTTGAAAAATTCTTATAAAATAGAAAAATCAATCGATGCTTCTACATCAAACAATGCAACGCAAAGTGCCGTTGGCAAGCAATTAACATACGCAAAGTTGAAATAGGATGAAATAATCCAAAAATAAGGCAAAGTAGGCCTAAAACTCTGTACTTAACCAAAAAAATGAACGCACCAATCTGAGATTATAAAACCATTTGTTAGAGTAAGAATGACGTGCGCAATCTATACAACTTTTCAAATCAATTCAATGTGTTGTATTTACCATGAAATGCAAGCATGCCTAAAAAGAAACAAGCAATTTTATAAGAAAATAAGGTAAAGCAAGGAGAGTCACGTTTTTTAAACAACATCCCTGGTAATGGCGGATAGGCGACATGTTTAAAAAACCGTTATTTTTTCTTTATATTTTATTAAATTAAAAATTCGGCTGAAGGACCATGTTTGTTTGCATTTGGGTCGATGGACGCAGATACTTTTTTTTTGTAGTTCAGAAGAAATTGAAACTGTACTGATTTTTTAACTTAACAAAAATTTTATTTAACTTCAACATGCTTACATCTTCGCCCAGCAACAATTTGCTTCATTCGCTCCCACCAAGGCTTGATGAAACATTTCTTTTCATTCGCTTTTCAAAGGTAGCTGGGGAGAATAGACAACTATCCAAAAAGAAAGCAAAAAAGATTTATTTCCACAGCAAGGACGAACAACTAGTGCACATATAATAAAGCTGCACCCGGGCCTACTAGATTTGCAATTTCAAGAGTTTGTGACATAAAATCTGCGTTCTATTTGTTTTTCAACAGTATTTTGCTAAACATAAATTTGAAAATGAATAACATTGAACGCCGAAAGGTATATGATGACAAATGGAAAAAATTAGATCAAGTTGCGTTACAAGCATATTTAGGTTTACTGTCGTTAGCTGGTGTTTACAGATCTCACAATAAATTTACAAGAAGTTTATGGAATTCACACACAGAAATACCTATTTTTCGGTCTACAATGCCGTTAAAACAATTCTACTGCTTATCACGTGTATTATACGGTTTGACGACAAATCCGATCGCCAGCAAAAAAGATTGCGTGATAAATTGACTCCTATAAAAGAATTTTGGGACAAGTAGTAGGAAATACTTCCAACTTTGTACAATTCCGGAGAAAATGTTACTATAAATGAGCAATTAGTTGGTTGCCCTTTAAACAATACATTCCAAGCAAACCTTCCAAATATAGCATCAAAATATAGACACTCTGTGATGCTGCAAGTTCTAATGTTTTAAATGGTCAAGCGTGCACTGGAAAAGCACCTAGAGATGCACCTGAACGAAATCAAGGATTGCGTGTTGTATTAGAACTCGCTTATAGACTAAGAGGACAGAATATCACTTATGACAACTTTTTTTATTTTATACAAGTTAAGTCAACGACTTTTCAAAAGAAATGTGGACTATGTTAGAAACAGTTAGAAAGAACAAATCCGAGCTCCCTATCATAAAAGTAAATAAAGATGTACATAGCTCCAAATTTTTCGTCAATGAAGATATACAGTTATATCATATATAACAAAAAAATAAGAATGTTATCCTTATGAATACAAACCATAATTCGACGAAAGGAGCAGTTGACACACTCGATCCGCTAAACGCTGCATACACATATAAACGATAAATGAATAGGTGGCTTATAATATTGTTTTATATCTTAGATACAAGTGCCTACAACATTTTTGTTTTGGGGCGAGAAATAAATCCTGACTAGAACAAAAATATTTTATTCAGGAAAAGAATTTTTTGGAAGAACTGAGTAAGCCTTAGATAAATCCTTAAATTGTGTCGAGACAACATCTTCCTTGCGATGATAACGCTGCTGCCTTAGTAATAACTACTCAAAAATTATCAATAAGAACTATGAGACCAATAACAAGAACAAACAAGTTAAGTGTAAGTTTTGTATGTACATCTAAATTTGAGAATAAGATTAATATGTGTTATAAGTGTTCAAAATATATTTGTAACGCGCACGTAGCTTATTACTGTCCGAATTGCAAAATGTAATAACCTAGTATTTTTTTTTTCAACTTTTTTGTTGAAATTTTATGTTATAAGAACTCCTGTTCAAAAAGAGAGTTTAATTATGAAAATAAAATTAATAATTCAATATCGGGTTACTGTGAATCGAAGGAGTAAGGCAAATTTTATAATTTAAGAAGCAGTTCTACGATTAGAACCTTTAATTTTAAAATAAGGCATTTCAATGGTCTGTCAGATAGCTGTCAAAGACCTTTAAAAATGGCTGCTGTAGGGCAAACTTACGTATAATTAGATGGATTTTATCATTGAGTTATAGGATTTTAATATAGTTTATTCGTTAAATTGATTTGCAATGTCAGCATTTGGTTGTGTAGTGAACTGTGGCAGTAGAAGAAATCGTGACAGTGTTAAGTTTTTAGAATCCCTGTTATTTGTAATTTTAAACATATATTGAGTTAAAATACTCTTTCACAGTTCTATAACTAACTTAATTAAAACAACCACTAAAAGTACAAGAAATCAACAGAAACTACACACATTCGAATGAAAACAAAGGTTTGTTTGCCCTACAGACGCCATTTTGGCAAAAGCGTTGAAATGCCTTATAGGTTGTTACTTTACCCGCACTTAGGTTTAGGTGGAAACTACGGTTACACATTATTTATTTATATTTGAAATATTATATTTATGACAATAAATTTTAATATCTTATAATTAGAAGCACATCCAATCATTATACTTATACTTTTACTTGTTCCCCAATACATAAGTTCTTGGTAAAAATACTTGTAATTTTTTTTCGATTTGTATGTTTTTATTCATATTGATTGAACAGCATTAATAATATTTTTGTAGCCAAATGCAACGTTGTGTTAAGAACTACATGATTGTTTTACCTGTGCTCATTATTTCTTAACAAAGAAAAGAATATTCTTCAACAGTGTTATAGAATCAAACTATTCAGTACTTAAAAATTAATCCAGAAAATTGCCAGGTCAAACTTTCTATAAAATGAACTAACATAATTAAACGAAAATATTTTCTTAATTATATAATATTGATGTCAGTTATAATAGTAGTAGTTGTCTTTTGTTGCACGTTAATTAATATTAATTTAATTAGTAAGGTATTCTTAAGTTGGTAATTAGTGATTAAGTTATTGTTGATGTTACGTAATTTTTAAAATATGCATTATTATTATACACATTGAAAAAGTCAACATTTTTCTAAAATCATGTTCGATATTCAAAATCATTGCTTAAAGGTAGAATCTTGTTTTTCATTTGTGTAATATGTAGATTACCCAGCATCCTCACTCACTTTTTTGACAATAGTGTATAAATTTTGTCCATTTCTTATCCCATTTATCTTACTTTACAACTATACTATAAATACAGAAGAGTAACTATGGAAATATTTACTAACGAACATATTCATTACCCTTGAAAATTAACTCATTACGGAAAATTTGATTTAAGTTTGAAATTATTTTATTTTTGTAACGTTGGATGAATGTGGATGCTACTTTCATAACTTTATAGGTTCGTTTCTAAGAAATAATTTGTTGTAGCAATCGTTTGTGACTTCAAAGTGTTCCTTGTCCGTGTTTTTGTGTAAAACGTTACATTTCAATTGATATGTAGTTAATTTAGTATTTTTTGCCTCATGTTACACCATAAAGACAGAGTCTTCAAATGTACGCAAAATAGGGTCGGAAATATCCGACATTGATTAATCGAAGACGAGCTCTTCTAGTAATGTACACACCCACACACACTGCTTACAGTTCAAATGTTGGTAATTTGAGAATCATTTTTCCCATCATTCTTGTATTTTTACGTGAACATTGTATAATTTTGCTGCTATTGAAAACAGGCATCAAGAGAGTCTTTATACTTTTATTTTTTTTTTATATATATATAACATTAATGAGAATTAACACGATTTCGTAATACCTTTTCGATAACCGAAAGATATGTTTAATGTTTACTTATATTACATATTTATTTAATACTGCGTTTATGCTTATAATTTTAAATTGTTAAGTACGACTCAGTCGCTTCATGTTTTCTAAGCACACACACTGCTGCACAAAGCATTACCCTAAAAACGCATTAATAGTTTGTTGATGCCCTTCCTTAACAAAAAACTAAAACCATATTGATTATCAATTACTAAGGAAAGTAATCGCTTTTGAATACCATTTAAATGTTTTTTATCATACATGCAAACTACATTATTGACTACATCTCAGCCCGCCACACGGAGAGTTAAAATAATTGGCTTATCAGTAATTTTAATTCGTAAATGCCAGCACATTACTAAGTTTAATTTATTCTTTAAATAAAACTTTTAATTGAGCAACATATTTGTACTTGAATAGTTTAATGTTACCAACTCGCACAATACAAGGTGTTCCGAAAAGAGTATGGAGGGGCTGGATCTTGAAAACGATAAATCATAGATATTTAAGGAAAAAAATCCTTAAAAATGAAGAGGGCAAGAGAAATGTCTAGAAATTATTTTCAAGTTCGAAAATTGACCACTAGGGGGCGTAACTGCTAAGACGAAACATAAAGTTCATGTTACCTTGAAAAGTTAGGCGATAAACCACAACTTTGAAAACGTGATGTCATAGCTTGTGTGTTACGGTATAATTTTGATTTGTGACGTTTTTTCGTATCTATCATAATAAGGGAAAAAAAATTTAATATTTAGATTTAATTATCTCTTAAACTATTCAAGGTATTTGAACATTTTTGGTCTCGTTTGAAAAAACTCTTATGTTTGTAGAATTACAATTAGTTAATTTTAATTTGTTTCATTTTTACATTGTTAGTTGACGATATTCAGATGTTAAAAAAATTGATAAATAGAAAAATAGTTTTTGTCTAAAAAAAGAGTCGATTTTTAGTGTCATAAAATCTTAAAATAAAAGGAGAATTTTTATTAAAATAATATTTATCACACGGGTAAACGGGCAGTGAAGTATGCGAGTGGTTCATTCGGAGTAGTCTTACTGTTAAAATTTAGATGTTGTACCGAGATTGCTGTGTTTTCTTTATTTTGAAATCAAAGAAAGTATTTAATATAATGGATAAACTAGAAAAGGCACGAACACCACTTCGACGACGATTTGATAAAGAATATGCGGAGTTGGTAAATATGTTAGTTGCTGATTATGTCGACCAAAACAAAGTTGCGGTTTGTTATTCGGTGTTCCAACAAACGTTTGCAAATATGGAAAATGTTGACTGTGATGCAAAAACACAACTTCTGGATACTAACAAAACAGATGCGGAAATTGACGATGAATAAGAAAAGTTGGCTGAATATTCAAAGAAATATATAAGTATTGGCATGGAACTCACTACCCAAACTTCTGCACAGACAGTAAGTCCTTCAAGCATTGAAAGTTGTGTAAGAAAATAGAAGAGTTGTCAAAATTAGAACTAAAGAAATTTGGTGGCGATCTTAAAGAATCGTTAGGATTTAGAAGATAATTTCAAAACATTGATGAGGACAAGGATCTTTACGACGTGGACAAGTTTCAATAATTAGTTCAAGTGATGGAAATTGGATCAAATGCTAAAAAAATTGTCGGTAGTTATTAGCAAACAACCAAAAAATTTCCCTCAAGCAGTGAGTACTTTAAAAGAAAGATACGGAAGAGATGTGTATATACGAGAGCTTTTAAAGATGATAAGGAACAATGTGAAAAACAAAAAAAAATATCAAATGTATGTAGAATCTAGCCTAAATAAGAAAATGAGGTAAGAGCGTAACAACAAATAAAATTAGCTAAACATGGATATGATCTAAGTTCATCTGAATCAAAGAAAAAACTGAGTCAAGTCTACAAAAAAATTAAGCATACACTAGTTACAGAAGCAGAACAATTTTCTGGTCAAGCCACGGACTGCTTGTTTTCCGAAAAAAATCATCAATCGTCAGAATGTCAAAGGGCAAGTCATCTTTCACTAAAAAAAAATAATATTGTTTGAAACAAAATGGCGTATTTTCGGTGTTTAAAAATTAGACATCGTAGTGATAAGTGTCGTCGTCACGTTAAATGCTTATTGTCAAAAACGACATTTTACCGTAATGTGTCCTTCAATCCACAAGACGCAAGATGAGAGAAACGAAGAAACTAATATTTTAACAAAAGAAGTGTTATCGACTACAATTACTCAATCAAATATTACTGGCAGTAATGATATGTTATTGAAGACAGTTGTGGTTTGAATTGAATATTCCAATGGGGGTGTAAAGAAAAAAACATGTTTACTTTTTGATGATGGGTGCCAGCACAGTTTTGTGACAAAGAGATTTGCACAAAAATAAAATGTTTTCCTGATAGTAAAAAAGCAAAGTGTGTTATTTGATGGATTGATGACAAATTATATTAAGAAGTATACTTAACAACAACTGTTAATACTTTAAAAGTTTGAGAAAAACCGGTTTTAGAAGGTTTAATTTCACGTTTTTCTAGAAGAATATTACTGGAAGAACTAAAAGCAAAGGGTATTTATGTAACAGATTGTTATGAAAATTTGTTGTTTTCTCAAACGGTAGACATTGTAATTGGCAGCAAACACTGGGGAAAAATTATGACCGGCAAAATGCAATTTTTGGACAATAGTCTTACAACCACAGGGACAATTTTTGGGTAGACATTGTGTGGACCGGTTTTAGTAACATCTGATGCAACTGTGTCAATTTTATTGTTTTTAGGCCAAAAAGAAGTAACAAAATTGTAGAAGGCTGAGGGATAGAAAAATCTGCAATCTCATTCAAAAAGCAAGAAGTAGAAGCTGAGAAAATTTTTTTAACTAGTAAGCAGAGATGAAGAAGGATTTTACTATGTAGCACTTCTTTGGATCAACAAAATTACCAATAATCAAAAAGAATGCATTTAAAAGATTTTAATCTACAACAAGAAAACTAGAAAAAAGTTAAAATTTAACGACTATGTTTATTCAATGGTAAAAAGAAAAACTAATTAAACGGATAACAAAAAATACAGAATCTGGAAATTTTTTGCCCCATCACACCGTGATCAAGAAGTCTTACTACTCCTGTTCGTCCAGTTTTTGTTACCAGTAATAATGACGAAAAGTCCTCAAATTTGAATAATTGTCTTTACAAAGACCCAAATTGCATTTAGTTAATTCCTACTGTCCTCTTGTGTTTTAGAGTAAAAAATGGAGTTATTGCCGACATAAGAAACGCATTTCAAATGGTAAAAATCAACGCGACTAGTAGACAATTTCTTAAATTTGTAGGATTGTTAAGTAAAGAAAATTGAGAACCAATTATCTATTAACATCGTTTTGTAGTTTTTGTAGTAAATGCTAGTCCGTACCTTTTAAAAAAAGTTATTGAATTTTATCTTTCCGACGCACAAGAAGACAAAGAAGTTGCAAAAAATATCCTTCAATCTTTTGATGTGGGCAATGCTATTATTTCTGTTGGTTTAGCCGAAAAATATGAAATCTTTTAAAATACTTCTGTAAAGTACTGGCAAGTGCAGGAATAGACTTACAAAATTGGAAAAGGACAATTATAAGTACTGACGTTAGAGAAGCAAACAATCGATGTTGATACATAACTAGTGTGTTAGGAATAAAGAGGGACAAATTTGAAGATATATTGTTGTTAGATATTACTGATAATCTTTTACCTACAAAAATTACTATGAAGAGTATGCTGTCAATAGTGCATACAATTTTTGATCCACAGGAAATAAGCGTTTTTGTTCTTATTGCCCCTAAATTGCTAATTCAATCCGCAAATGGAAATGGTATTAAGAAGTTCCAAAAAATATACAAAAAAAATTATAAAATAGTTTGAAGAAATCAAACTTCTACAAAATGTAAAAATTCTAAGATATTTTCATACGCCAGGACGTTTTGAGGAGATATATACACACTTTTGTGATGCTAGTCAGAAGTATTTAGGCAAGTGTTGCGTTTTTGAGAAGTGGTTATCCAGAAGCAGTAAAAATTCAATTACTTATTTTAAAATGGCGCGTTGCTCTAATTAAACAAATATTATTTGGAAAGTTAGAACTTATGTCTTGTTTAATTGGAACCTAGCCTACTCATTATGTGAGGCAAGCTCTAGAATACGACAATTTCTTTTCCTATTTTTGGTGTGATTCCATAACTGCTTTAGGGTGAATTAAAAAAAATGATGAGTAGAATTCGTATGTTGGTAACCGAGTAAACAAAAATTATAGCGTCGACCATACCCCAACAGTAAAATAAACTCAGCGGTCTTACCGTCAAAAGGATACTCTCCAAAGAAATTGGTTGAGTGGAAATTTTGGAAAGGACTCATTTGGTTAAAAGGCTTTCCTCAAAACTAGCCAATTAAGTAAAACATACTAATTGATAAAGATTAAGTTTTTAGAGAAAACAGGAGAACGGTATTAGCAAAGCAAAGTACAGAATTTTGTAGTACATATTTAACAAAGTTTTCATCATATTTGCGTACTGTGTGTGGATGGATTTATTGTTGGATTTCAAATCTAGTCGCAAAGAAAAAAGATAAGATTGAACGTTTGCCAAGTATTTGTCAATGAAAGAAATAAAAGCAGCTAAGAGTGCAGTGTTAAGAATTGTGCAGAAAAACGGTTTTAATTCAAGTCTTAATTTTGAAAAATTGCATATTTTTAAATCAAAAAATTATATTTGGAGAGTTAATAGTGCACTAGCAAATCGTGTAAACACAGAAGATTTAAAGTTTCTTATTTTGTTACCAAAAAACCATCATTTAGTACATAGTTTGATCTTTAAAATACACAAGTTGTTTTGTCATGCTGGACCACAATTTGTGTTGGGATATCTACAAGAAAAACATTAGATAGTTAAATCTCGACGTACGATCACCAACGTGTTAAGAAAATGTATGTTAAACTAAGAAAAATGCCAACAGTTAATTGTAACGACATGTGTGCGTTTAAAGTGCATAGCGCTATTTAAGTGACAGCTTTAATGCTTGAAACACACGTGTGTCACACATTGGATGCGACAATTTTTTCTTCTTTCGGTGCTTATCCGGTCCGGATGTTAGCGATCATTCTCGCTATTGTGATTTTGTTTACTGCTGCTCTAAACGGTGCAGTAGTTGTTAAGGACAACCATGTTCTGAGGTTTTTCAACCAAGAAATTCATCTGCGGCCCAGACCTACCTTGCCTTGGATTTTTCCTTGTAGTATTTGTTGTAATAAACCATATCTCCTTTCATAAGGATTATGTGGCCCAGGTATTCTAATTTACGGGTTTTTATAGAGGTTGTTATTTCTGTGGTTTTATTCATTCTACGAAGAACCTCTTCGTTGGTCACATAGTTTACGCAAGAAATTCTCAAAATTCTGCGGTATAGCCACATTTCAAATGATGTTAGTTTTTTAATGGTGGCTTTTTAAACAGATTTTGGATATTTTCGAAATTATTTACATTAAAACCGCTAATCCTAATATTATTCTTAATGATCAAACCAAATTTGAAGATCTGATTTTTCAATATAATGATAATTCTAATTGCTAACAGTTGAACCAAATTCAGAAATTTTACAACAATTTGTAATTAAAATATTTCATGTTCATTAGATTATTAATAATTAAATGTCATATAAACGTCATATTTTTTAAATAGTTTCATCTGACGATGACTTTAACGTTTATAAAGTCAAAACTATAGTCAATATATTATTATATTAATTGATTAATTAAAGTATTAGTAATTACAAAAGTTATTTTTTTATATATATACGAGGATATATTAAAAAATTCTTAGCCTACTATAGAACCAAACAAAATTTCAATGTCAAAATATTTTATTACTCAACATATTCTCCTATTAATTAGATACATTTATTACAGCGAACCTGCAACGTTTTTAGACCTTTCAAAAAAAATGTTTCTTCTTCCTCTACAAACCAGACCTCCACAGCTTTTATTACCTCCTTGTTGGAAGAAAATGTACGACCTTTTAAACTTTTTTTCAGTTGAGGAAAGAGGTGATAGTCGGACGGAGCCAAACCGGGTGAATAAGGGAGGTGCTCTAGTAATTCAAACCTTAAATCACAAATTTTTTGCATGTCAACATGAGATTTGTGTGCAGGGGCGTTGTCCTGCAAAAACAAAACACCTTTGGATAGCTTTCCGCGTCTTTTCTCTTTAATATTTTCCCGTAGAGTGGTCAGTAATGTCGAATAGTAATCTCTTGTTATTGTTCTACCCTTATCCAAAAATCAATCATGATTACTCCATGGCAATCCCAAAAACTGAAGCAAGAACTTTTCCAGCAGATTTTGGACACGAAACTTCTTAGGTCTTGGAGAACCAGAGTGTCGCCATTCCATCAATTGTTGCTTTGTTTAGTAACAATTCGGTTTAAGAAGTCTACATCGTTTTCAAATCGAGCACAGATCGAACGCGATGCTTCTATTCTTGCACGCTTTTGGTCAACATTCAAACATTTGGGGATCCATTTTGCAGCAATTTTCTTCATGTCAAAATTGACGTAAACCATATGATGAACGCGTTTGTATGAAATATTCAGTGCTTCAGATATCCGTTTTAACCCAATTCGACGGTCTGATAAAATCATGTCATGAACTGCATTGATATTTCCGGAGACTGACACAGAAACTGGCTTTCCCGATCGGTCATCATCTGCAATGGAAAATTTACCTCTTTTGAAGCTTGGATTTCAATTTTTGACGGTCGCATACGATGGACATTGATCACCAAGGGTATTAAGCATATCTTCGTAAATCTGCTTACCTCTTTACCCTTTTAAATACAGGTACTTGATGATGGCTCGATGCTCCAATTTTTCGATTTTCACAATTTCGGTGGACATCTTTTTCATTTAATTTATTGCGTGACTCTGGTTTACTTTTTGACGTCAAACTTTACACTGACACTTCTAATAAGTTATTGTTCGTTGCTATGGTAACGCAATATTTTGTTTATGCAAGGAACTGGTCTAGGCTAACTAGATATCAATACATCCTCGTATATAGTATATTTACTTTAGATTATGTAAATTTTTTAGGATTAACAATAGATTCAAGTCTGAGTTTTATTCAACATGCGAATAGCCTATCTTTAAAAATTAACCAAAATATACTTATATTCGTCGCTTAGCTGATAATGTTTGTTTTAATGTTTTAAAAACCTCTTACCTTGCTATTATACATTCTCACTTAAATTATTGCAACTTGATATGGGGCAATACTGCATCTGCAAACAGGATTTTTTTCTATCCAGCGCAAAGCTGTTCACGTATTAGGCGGTCTAAGTTATCTTGATGATTGCAGAAACTGTTTTGTAGAATTTGAAATATTAACATTACATTAACATTATTGTTATCAAGGGCTTTATTAAATATATGTTCAGAGTAAACGTTGAACAGTAAAGGTGATAATACGCATCCTTGTCTCACTCCTCGTAATATATCTATTGTTTCAGATTTGTCTCCGTCTATGTTTTGTTCCAATATAGATGTGTAATTATCCTTAGGTCCTTATCGTCAATCCCTACCTCTTTTAATATTTCTATAAGTTTGCTGTGTTTAACACTATTAAAAGCTTTACGGTAGTCAAAGAAACACGCGTAAACATCACAATTAACATCTCGGCATCTTTAGAATAGCACTTGAGTACTAAAGAGCGTTTCTCTTTTTCCCATTGCATCCCGAAATCCAAATTGTGTCTCTGACATCTGTCCTTCACAAACTATGTAAATCTTTTTATGGATGATTTTCAAGAATATCTTTAATAAGTGGCTAATGAGACTAATCGTTCTGAAGTCTTCGCATGTCTTTGCTCCTGTTTTTTTTGGGTAATGTTATAAATTCTGATTTCAACCATTCATGAGGGATATTACCTGTTTTGTAGATTCGATTAAATATATGTGTAATTTGCTTAATGCCATTGTCATCTAGGATTTTTAAAAATTCCGAATAGAAGTTATCTGGTCCTGGGGCTTTTCCTTCTTTCGTCTGTCTAATAGCTGCTTGGACCTTGTCATTAGTAACAGGGGGGCTTGATTTGCTCGTAATCTGTGGCATTTGTGGTCGCATGTGATCAAAAAGTTCTCTAATGTAGTTTCTCCAAACATTTATCTTTTCTTGTTTTTCTATGATAACATTACCTGTAGTGTCCACTATTCTGTTTGCTGTTCTGGTTTTGAAGATACCGGCTGCTTCTTTAACTTTCTTATATACATTAAAGCTATCATATTTTTCTTGTAATACTTCTATTTCTTTACAATCTTCCTCTATCTTCTTGTATTTAGCTTCTTTTATCTGCGACAATTAAAACATCAAAATTGTTGCAGACTGAAATGTGGAAGGAAAAATGATAAACCCAATTTTTTTTATCAAACACTTAACGAAGAAGGTTTTAAAAATTTTCTAAATTTTGTTTTCACCACAATTTAGAAAATACGTGGATACTAGAAGAAACATTTGGTTCTAGTTTGATAATTGCCCGCCACATTATAACTTAAAAGTACGTCATCATTTAGACCATATTTAAATCGGGCTATTGGAAGAGACATTGCCGCTTCTAATTAGTTATATTTTTACCAAAGGAGTAGACTGAGAAAACCTGGGTTTTCAAGAAAAACCAACAAACAATAAATATATGTTAGAAATGATTGCAAAACACCATTAAAATCTGGTACAAGTCTAAAATTAAAGCAGCAATTTTTGCTACAAAAATTAGAATAAATAAATGTATCAAAAATGGTAGAAGACATTTTGAACATTCGTTGACTATTTGTGGCTAAACATCTAACCGTTTTTGGATTTCTTTATTTTATTGTCATCACTTATGTTTTGTTAACCCCTTTGTATTTGAATACGCTTCAAAACTAATTTTAAACCATTGCCGTGATTTGTTTTTCTGGCAAACGTAACTTAATTCGACTGACATTTTTTAACATTTTTTTCTTTAAATAGTGAACATGTGACGTTTGCTGCCCAATTCGGTTAGTTTCTGTAAGTAACAATAGCGGACGGATCTCGGGCGCCAGATTTGATGACAAAGTTTACTCTCCGTTTGTTTGTCGGGCAGCTACAGTATATCTGCAACATTCGGGTCAGAGAGAGAATAGCCAAAGCGGTATCTTTGGTGGTTAAATTAGAAAAAGCAGACTTACTCAGTATTAACGGCAGGACCAGGCGGAACAGGTATTCGAAACCAACTAACTGTTTAACGCAAGAGCTTGCTTAAGTGGGGCAACTGGCTTACGGAAAAGGACTGCGTGCGTTCGAAAGCTTAGCGAGACGCTATCGTACTTTGCTTTGGGTTCACAATTGACAATACGTAAAAATTAATAACAGTTAAACACATACCAACTCGGCCGTATCCTGAAATTAATTACTCTAATTAATTTAGTGACGGTGCGATACTTAGAACTAAAAACGCATTGTTACAAACAGATCCCGTTTTCTCTAAAATTTAACCAATTTTATAGCCTGCTAAGATTTAACTGTTTTCCAAAAATCTCAAAAATATGTAAATAGTGTTATTTAGTGTATTTTTTTAAACTAATCAGTTTAATAAAAAAATTTTCTTGAAAGAACATAAAATAATTTTTCAAACGAGACCAAAAACATTAATATAGGTTAAATATTTTGAGAGATATTACAAAGTAAATGTTGAAAATACAATGGTCTTTTTCTCCCTTATTATGACAAATACAAAAAAATATCATTAAGGAAAATTATACTGTAACACACAAGCTATCACATGACTTTTTCAAAATTGTGGCTTATCGCCTAACTTTTTGAGATAGCATGATCCTTATGTTTCTATATAGCAGTTACGTTTCCTAGTCGTCAATTTACAAACTTCAAAATCGTTTTCAGACTTCTCCCTCACCCTCTTTATTTATAAGAATTTTTTTCTCAAACCTGTAGAATTTACCATTTTTGAGATATGTACTGCCGCTCCGTACTCTTATTATTTATACTGTATGCTTTCAAATGCACTTTTATTAAGCATTGCTTTATTAGTACCTAGATTAGGTAAAATATAATTTTAAATATTATTCATGCAAATAAATAACAAGATTTAAGTTTTTCGCAACGCTATCAGATTTACAAAATAAACTGTCACGATTGCAACAAATGCTATGTAGGTAAGACAGATTAAAGAAAGAAACCAAACTAAGAATATTGAAGAAGATTGTAGTTTTTATTTCAACAATTTTGAAAAGTGACTACAAAAGAGCTTTATGGTTTTTATAACATAATAAACTAAAATGCAGCAACATTCTATATACAACTGTTAGTTAGTTAGTATCCTTAGTCATGAACACACGAAACGTGGAATTAAACAGCAATTTTTTATTGATTAACATCTATTTAATTTCATATACAAGTTAAACATAAATATTTATCTTCATTAAAACAATAAATTTTTTGAATAAATTGTCAAAATAAAATAAGAAACTATTTGTTTTCTTAATATTGTTTGTATTATGATAACACTTTTTGTGAACAGAATTGCTGTATTTACTTTAGAGGTAAACAACACCAATATTATTTTTGTTCTTTGAACCTATATAATATTATTAAATGTGTGCTTTAAATTTGAAATCAATAAAATCAGGTAGCTTAGATTTTATCTATTTCTCTAGAGAACTGCGATGAACGGACGAATTTACTTAATGTAAAGACTTCGAGAGAAAAACACACCTCACTTATGCAACTGCTTAATCATATTGAAGTTTTAAAGTTCAGAGCTTAATAAATAATTTTTAATTTTTATTTATTACGTAACGTATGAAAAATGACAAACCCAAAAGGTATAATTATGACGGTCCGTATAAAGCAAGCTTTTGTTATTCTCATAACATACATTTTACAAAGCAACGGCTACAACATCAGCAGCAACAACACCGTCATTTAATAACAACGCTTTATGGGACATCTAAAACTGTGCTCGTAATTAAATTTACAAAAGCCGAAGTTTTTGTAATATATCCAATAAATTCGAACAAAGTTACGTTGGAGAATTCATAAATTGCATACAAACTTCCATATGAGCAAAGAATGTTTTTTCAGTCGATAACTTTTCGAATTGAGGTTTATATCGCAACGAGTTTTCCACATTAAATTTTTAAAAATCGAAGACTTCCGCCGCCCAATAAAAAGATGCTTAAAAAATTGCCGAGTTTAGAAATTTCATTTCTAGGAATATGCAATTTGAACGCTTTTCATTTGTGGCAGGCTGTCAATTTAAAGTGTTAACGTCAGAATTTACTATTTAGTTTCCTACTTCAATTTGTGAACGTCATGTCAAATATTAACAGTAAATTTTCTAATGCACAACAATAATTAGAATTTAATAAAAGTGAAGTAGTTACGTAAATTTAAACTTTACAAGCATAGAGTGTGTTTAAATTCAGGGGATTTTTAAATTTTTATTAGCGAATAAACATTACTTGATTTAATAAAAATTTCACCTTATCAATAACAACATAAAATAGTGGAACAAACAAATAGTTTTAATTTGAGTTATTAATAAAAAAAATGCATATTAATAGTTATTTAACAAACGAGTGTATTAATAAAAGGTGATTAACTATTCAGATATGTTAATGTTTGAGATTGTTAATCGTCCTTTAATTCAAGGGTTAGTTACACAACTTTTCTGTCGACAATACTTTGTAATTTTTTGTGAGAAGGATTGGTGCTTAATCAAAATAATGATGCACCTACAAAGACTACACCAGAAGTGGTTGATAATGTTTGATAAATCAAGGACCAAACTCAAACTCATCTCTACGTTGGCTGCAGCAAGTTGAACTTTCTACAATGCCTTGTCACATCATACCGAAGAAAGATATTAATTTATATACTTATCATGCAAGCGGCATTACTTTTCTTTGATTTGATTTTACAGCCCTACTTAAAGAATTTAACTTTTGAACAATGGGTAAACAATATTCAAGAACTGCGTGAGAGAAGAGTTTGTAACATTGATAAGCTGAACACTCTTAAACGTTATTTAACGTTATCATCCAAATGTTGCGTACAGTGTAAAAATGTATCAAAGTGTAAACAAATTCAGCATTTATTATAACTGTAGGTTAATGTCGATTTGTTATTATTAAAGTTTGCTTTGCTACAAATTACGACATTTTATTTACGTTTCCATGTTGAACTTCATTAAAATTGGCAAAATGGCTTTATTTACTCACATGTATGTTTAGTTGCCTATACCAAAATCGTTTATTAATAGAAAATCGTTCATTAATAGGTGTCATTAACGATCAATTTTGTTTGCGTTAATGTAAGCCATAAACGCACGGTTGACGAAAAATTAGTACTTTAATGAGAACATTATTCTAAATTCGAGTAATCGTAGTAATTGGATTGCTATGAAAACAAACATCAAATGTTGCAAAATGTTTTCCAAATCTTCGTACAGCGATTTAGAGTTAACTTCAGATGTTAAAGAATCTAAGTCACAAAAATTTGTTGGTATAAGAGAAGTAACCGGCTCCAACCCCTATTAGTGTGAAACTTTTTTTGTAAACTAATTAAAGTTGAATGGTGCTATTTTTGAAGGGCGGATCAACCAACACCGCTTACCCCGATCACATAAGGATATGTCATTTTTTTAAAGAAAACAATTGTAATAACAAACCGTATAGTACTAATTTTAACTACTCGTTAGGGTCATTTATTGGTCAGTCCGGACCATTCAAGTCAGAACATTTTATTTAGTTTACAAAAAAAAAGGTTTCAGATCAATAAAGGTTGGAGCTAGATACTTCTATTAAGCCAATTTTTTTTTTAGATTTTGGTGTCATCTGTTAGCTACGACGTTACTCTAGCTTTGTATATATTTCAAATAATAAAATATGATTCTTAGTCCATAGAAATAGGTGTCGATTCTCAGGGTTTTTGTCGTTACACGAAGATTCTTTATTACGCCGAAATAATCGATAAATGCATTACATATTACATTTCTATAACTAGTTTGCAGGTGTAAGAGAAACTTGAAGTGTTCGCAAGCGTTGTTTCGAGTTTAAATCAAAACAAATCTTCTATTCATTTTTGCAAACGAAATTATTCCTTATCTTTATTATTAATATAGTCTTAACACCCGTATATAAATCACTTTCAATAATTTGTACAACTTATACAAAAATTGTTCAATAGCTAGCGATTGTTAAAAATAACACTTATAATTCGCTACAGTTTTGTACTTGTATTTACTTACATAGTACTTCGTAGTTTTTAATCTGCTTACAAACTAACCTCAAAAATATAAAAATTCAAACTTGGGGTGTGTGTCCCACTTTCAATTTTACATACACAAAGAATCCTACAAAAAAATACGTTAACAGTTCTCAGAAAAATAAGCAATCTACAAATTCAGAATTTAACGGTGGATTCTAATCATAGTTTAGACAAAAAAATATCAATTTTTTTTAAAAACAACACTATTCATGCTGTTTCTTGAACCAAACAAAAAGTTCATTGAGTCAACAACGCAAAGCGGCGTAATGTGGCAAATAATTCTATTAAACCTTTTATGAAAACTGTCGAGATAAAAATTTTTTTAATAGTATAGTTCTCTTCCGGCATTAACTTACAAAAAAATACAATTTGTAAGGAACTTTAGATAAAAATCTGTAATTCTCAGAGATTATTATATTTAAGTTAAGGATCAATGTGGGCTAGTTTGTCAAAGGGTCGTCCATTACCAGAAGACCTTAATTCAAAATTTTTGACTTCCATACATTAACAAAAACTTTCAAATAAAACCTAGATGTGACAGAAATTTTAGTTTTTATCTGTGCGATTTAGATATTTTAAAAAATATTGAATTATTAACAATTAACAAGTGGTCGAGATTTTATGATTTTTTTAAAACAATTTTCGTTTACATGACTATATCAAGAAAATTATTACACTTATCGAATAAGAAACCTCTTAATAAAATACAAGCCAATATTTCAGCATGGTTTCAGTCTTTTTACTTTAAAATTACATCAACCGAAAACAAAGATATTCAACAAATAACAACTAAATAAATATTCTCCACTTTGCGATCGTATGGATGAGTGTACTATAAAGCTTAATTGTGAGAAATCAAAAATAAGGCATTTTACGACACCACAACTAAATTAAACTAAAATGACAAAAGTAAATATTGCAGCGACAATGATTACTAAAAACATACGTGCTTAATGAACACGAACAAAATATACTTAAAATATAGTTCAACCCACTTAAAACGAATACTTCCATAAGACTAAAATCATTTACGCGTAAAAAAGTAATTTTCACCAAACAGAGTAAAACAAAAATTAATGTCAAATAATTAAAATTTATTGGAGAGTACAAGATTGTGAAAACTTGTAAGTAAAAATAAATAAAACTAAGAGATATGGAATTTTTTTTATAAAAATATACTAACATTCAAACAAGAGTGGTACAGTTATAAGTCTTACCAAATCTGGCGATTCAAGTAAACGTTTGATTAAAATAACTAGACATACAAATACCAAATCAATAAATAATATTGCTGAAAATTAATAAACAATCACGCAAAAAATCTAAAAATAATAGCATTGTATATAATGACTGTGTATTTCATATAAATAATATGAATAGGTAGTTATTATTTTGTGTTGTAAATTGATCTGTTTGTTAAATTCTAAATAAATAATTTTGTTATTTTTTATAATAATAAGTTTGGGTTGGTCTTATCTAATCATATATTAATCTTGTGAAATGCACATGAGGGTATTTTTTTTTAAACCTAAATTTTTTTCTATTAAAAAATTATTCTCAAATTAGGAGACATAAGAAAAATCAACCTTTTGTGTATTAATAACAATAATATTTGAAAACTGAAATACTGAGTTTTTAGTATCAGTTTCTGAATTTATTTATAAGTTTGTTTATTTTCAATGTTTTATTTGCGACAATTGCTAATGCAGTATTATTGGTAAACATTAAAAATTCTACAGTCCCATATGCTTCTCGGTAAATCATTTGCAAATAGTGAAAATATAATAGGACTCAGTGTACTCCCTGGTGGTGTTCCACAGTTCAACTGAAAGTGATTTGACAAATATTTGCTATTTGATAAAAACGACATTATCCTTGCGTTTAGATTACTTGGAATGTCAAAGTTAAATTTTTTTGACATTCAAATTCAATATCCTATCACATAATTGTAATTTCCTAATTTAGTATGTACTGATTTTATAAGATCTATTGTCGCCGTTGTGGTCGAACAGTTTCCTTTGTGTGCAAGCATATTGATTTTTTGTAATTAAATTGAATTTTTTAAGTAAGTATATAATAAGAGCGAGTATCAAAGTTTACCTCCTAAATTTTCTCCCTTCCGTTAGAGTATTACTGTCAGAAACAATAAGGGTCTTTGTAAGACTTTGTTTAATAAATCTATCTCCATTCAGTTAAGTCTTTCAAAAGTTATTGAGAGAACACACAGATACATGAACACAAAGATTCTACTTTCAACTTCTTTTTACACGTTTTCGAATATTTTAGAGTAGAAATACAATATCTTATGCTAATGATAAATTTACAGTTTAATGACAAATCACTACTACAGACGTATATATACATAATAGTTAAGTTGAATATCAAAAAGTTGAATTACAGAAACAAACGTTTGATATCAAAAATCATGAATGAGACACTGTAGGTACAGAAACGGCGAATTCTCTAAAATAAAATTTTGGATCACTGAAAATAAAACCTTTACCAATTATTACAAAAGTTTATTTAAAATAGAAAAAAATGTTCATATCCAAGGTACTTAGTAAGCATGCTAGAATGAATTAAATTATACAATAATTGTCACATAATACTTGGTGTATAAACTAGTTTTCTTGTTTGTTTGAAATGGATTACCTTTGTGGCGTCAGCGACCTAATTACACAACATAAGTAAATGTATTATTCACAAAATTTGCAATAAAAGCAAACTTACATAACGCTTGCAAGCAATCTTCTGACTACTCAGTATATAATAAGTACCCGTAACAGTCACACTTTGTTTTTTAATTTAAAGTACATGTATATGACATATTAAAACAATTCAATCCTTTATTACTTAAAGTATCCTCATATTCAACATATTTATGAAGTATTTTTGTCAAATGATTTGGTTTAAAAGTTTTTTTTTTTATTATAATGTATGTCCAAAAAGTTTTCGGAAAAAATTAAAGCAAGTATTTTATATTCTGTAACAAGTTTGGAATACAGCATATTCCGCACGAGTGGTATGTTCTTTGGCTCGTGTGACGGTTCAATGAGTACAAAATAGCCATTCCAAACGTGTTGCAGACTATAATTTTTATACGACAGAGGAAATATAGATCAATAAAAGAATATTAAACAAGTTACAAAAATTATAGTTTTGTTCTCTATTTTAAGTTGGTACCTTAATTGTTTTTGCTACTGACTTTGAATTAAGGTTAGAAAAGAGCAATGTTTTTTATTTGCAATTTTTATTAACAATAACACACCTAATAGTGTTAAGTTGGTTTAATTTTTTAGTTATTATTTTACTTCAAACGTTTATTAAATAAATTTACTTGCGTAGAAAGTTAATGTTGGCACCTTTCGGTAAGTGTATGATTAAAAAGTTATTGCGTATTATTGAGTTTTATTCTGATTCTAGAATTGATGCAATAAATAAGGTTTCACCGGAAGCATTGTACCCTAGAGAAATACAAAAGTGTGTGGTGTGGCATCTGATAGAATTGTTGCCGAGATGCATTGGCAGGTCTGAAACAGGTTCACAATAATTTGTTTTATTTAAGCAAATACTTGAGGTAGTGCCCAATTTATTATAATGTGGGAAGTCGATATTTGCTTTATGTTAATAGTTACTCGCACGATAGAATAGGGTTTCCATTAAGTCAATAACTTTATTTTTTAAACGCACTAAAGTAAGCTGGAATAACTGTTTCGAGAAAGAATTTACACAAAATAGTAAAAAAACCAACTCACTGATAGAAATCTTTATCACCAAATTGTAGATCACATTAGCCTTAGAAAAAATATTTGAAATATGTACAAAACCTTGAACATCAGTCTATTTCTTTAAGTAAAATAATTAAAATAACCATATCTAACAAAAAACTTATTCTTCTAAAAAAAATTTGGAATGTGCTCATGTTACCCAAGAAGAATACACCGCTTTGAATAAAGCTGGAGAAATAAATAAATGAATTTGCAATAAATGCAGTAACAAAAATTTAACCTCAAACGTAAAAGAAACAAATATTTCATTAAATGATGAACAGTTAACCCAGTTAATTCGAGATACTGTTAACATAGCATTAACATAACATTTAAAAAATCAAAACGAACAACTACTACAAAAAATTAAAACACATGGTAGCTTTCCGATTTCATCAAGAAATGTAGAAATACCTAAAACCTATGCAGTTGCTGTAACAAAAAACAAACCAATAAATAAACAAACCGGGCCAAAAAATAAAAGTAAAATTTTTGAAGCTGTCTCGGAAATTCCAAAAAGCCCATTAAACGAAATTGAAGTACTAAATATAACAATAAATAATAACCAAGGTTCTTCTAATGAAATACCGTTCAAACCTCTCATTAACATTTCTGAGTGGCAAAAATTAAATCAAAACGCAGTAAAGCCCAACTTTACTTACTGGTACAAACAATACCAATGTTACCTTGAAAGGCGTAATTAAAAAAAATACTTTTCACATGTCAAGATTACATCCAAATACGTCAATTTAAGACATTTTTGATCATCTAATTACTAAGGACATATCAGATACTCATATTGAGCAATTATCATCTAAGCACCCTGAACTGTTTTCATCTTTCAAAGAATTTATTTGACTGCAATTCAAGGAAACGTTCTTATCGCCTAGTACTTGGGCTAATGGTACTTGTGTCAACCGTTTTTTATGGAGGTTAAGAAAAACAACCATGAAAAGCAAATGAAGTTTAAATTGCTACATTTAAGTATTCAATGCATCAGAAATATGTTAAATCTATTGAAAGCGTTTCTATGTGATAAAGATTATAATGTAATTTGTGTTAGTGAGCACTGGATGTCAAAATCAGAACTAGCAAATGGTCTAACAATTAGCAATTGGAAAGTGCCTTCGGCATACTGTAGAAGCAACTTTATACACGGTGGGGTTCTAATTTTAAGTATATTAGGAAATATTTGGGTTACTCAGTTAACTAACATCAATGAAATGTCAGTCGAACTACATTGCGAAGTTAGTTCGGTTTTATACAACACATTTAACGTGGCAATTCTTACCGTGTATCGTTCTCTTTTAAGCAACATTTAACTATTTATAAACAATATCGAACACATTTAATTGAAGTTAGTTAAATATCCAAACACTATTGTATCTGGCAATTTTAATGTCCGATTTAATACCACGGATTACTGCGCTACACAATTGTGTAATTTATTTAGAACTTTTGGATTTATACAAACGATTTTCAAAACCACAAGAGAAAATAATTGTTTAGATAACATATTTATCAATTTTAATTTAGACAACTTTGAATCAGACATTATCATCCCAAATTTATCAGATCATCTCTGTCAAGTAATTACAGTTTGCTGTACTATTAAAAAGCATACTGTGGTTGCCAAGAACTTATGTCGGCCCATCACTAACTGTGGAAGTATTTTCCTGTACAATAGGTACAAAAATTTAAATACCAATACAAAATATCAAATGTTTTTTGACGAGTTCTATAATGCGTTTTGTGTAGCATTCCTGAAAACGAAGTTAATTTTAAAAATAATAGTACCAATGTAAAATGGTTCATACAAAATTTGAAAACTTTAATAAATTCTTATCACTTGATCTGTGAACTATATAAAAAGTATCGCACAACCGAGCTTTTAGAACAAAAACGTAATATGCACTGTGTGTATAAAAATGTTATTCAAAAAGCAAAAATTTCTGCAAACAATCTAACGATAAGTTCTTCATCAAATCCTATAAAGACTATGTGGAATATTGTCAACTCACATAGACGCTCTAAGAGTTTTACTAAACATAATATACATGCTAATGATTTCAATAAATATTTCGTCAACATTTCGAATGAATTGCCCAATAATACTTCTCTTACTAATATAGACCATCTTGATGCCAGTAACACTTACGTTCCAAAGTCGTTAAAATTCCCGTTAGAGCTAACGTCGCCAATAGAAATTAGTCTAAAAACCAGTAATGCTAAAGATATCTTTGGTATTAGTGTCAACCTTATAAAAGGTAACTCAACTTTTAAAGTTAGTTAATTGTGCACTTCTTGATGGTATACTTCCAAATATTTTAAAAATTGCTATTGTCTAACCTATTTTCAAAAAAGGCAACCCTAATGACGTTCAAAACTATTGCCCAATATCTATACCTCCAGCTTCCTTTAAAATTTTTGAAAAAGTTATATATGTACGCATTTCTAAATATTTTGAAAATAATAATCTTCTATACTTCAATCAGTTTGGTTTTTGATCTAATAAACGCACATCTGATGCAATTCTAACTTTTATTAAGAACACCATAAATTGCTTTGAAGACTGACAGTATTGCATGGCTACATTTGTAGATTTTTCAAAAGCTTTTGACTCTATTCTTCATGACACTCTTATTAGGAAGCTCGAACTCATCTACAACTTTGATGCTACTAGCTTATCTTTAATCAAATCGTATTTGTCTAATTGTTTTCAATCTGTTTGAATAAATAACAATTGCAGTTTAACGCTCCCTTTGAACAAAGGCGTACCACAAGGAAGCATACTGGGACCATAATTTTTTTTCATACTTATTGATGACTTTCCTCACTTCATTCCTGATGAATGTTTATGTTTGCTGTATGCCGACAACACTACCTTGTTATTAAAAGATATCAGTCTCGATGACTTAATTACAAAATGTAATTCTTGTTTAGAAACTGCAACTCAATGGTTCGCAGTTAATGGTCTAACTATTAACGATACAAAATCACAAAAATTAGTTTTATCGATGAAGCATTTTTGTTATGATTATCCAGATCAGGTAAAATTCTTAAGCATTTATCTTAATTCCAAATCATTTAACAGTCACATAGAATATGTTGTCGCAAAACTAAGCTCAAACACTTTTGTACTACGTAGATTGTACAATAATGTATCCACAACGACATTACTGAGTGCTTTATTTCATAGTATAATTTTATACCCTATAATTGCTTAGGGTCACAGTCCACTTATATTGGAATGCTTGTGTCATGCAAAAAATAATAACAAAAACTATTATTATGGAACTTCTCTTTACCAGTATAACACCAGAAACAAGAAAATATACGAATTCCTTTCTGTAGAATTACCAAAACGCAAAATTGTCCGGGTATACTTTCTCAAAAATTCTATAACTTTTTCGATCAAAGGAATGGAACACTAAACTGCAGCCAAACTGAAAAACACCAAAAAACTGCACCAAAAAAACTTTACTCGGACACGTGTTTCAATAGCTAAGTTATCATCGAACCGATACTTTTTCGAAATAATATAAAATCACTGTTGGCTAGAAACGCATTTTATTCATACAAGGAATTTCTTAATTTTAAGTTTATAATTTAAAGTTGTTCACATCTACATTTAGGACGCGTGTAAGTAATGTACATATTACAGGCACAAATATAATTAATATTATTATTATTATTACTACGGGTGACTTTTTAGTAAATATTCATATACATAGGAATTAAATAAATATCGTTTGAACTATTTACACTTTATATTTTTCTCTCCGTTGAGTTTCTGACTACATTAAACACAATCAGTTTCTAATTGTAGGAAAAATTTCATTTCGCTTGTTGTCGCTAAAGGTGATTTTATGTAAGCATACCTAGAGTTCACGTGAGGTTATGGAATGTAATTTCTGCACTTTCAAAGAATTGTGAAAAATTTACTACCAAGACCGCATGAAACTTTTGTTGATTTAATTAATATGCAAAAATGCAGTGTGCTTGTAATAAAATTAATGCTTAATTCTAGTACCCACTTTTTTTGTTGCCTGGGTATGATTGTGTTTTGGACAATTAAATTTTTTAGTTTTAATTTTAATTTTATGTTTTGTTTATTGTGTTTATGATCGTCGGTGTCACAATTTTTCTAATTTATTTATAAATTAATTTTGATTATTTTTTTTTAATCAGGCAAATGACATATTTCTAAATGTTTGTGATTGTTGAGTAAATGTTAATTTTTAAATTCTCTTAATAATTTATTTGACATTAAAGGATGGTAGTATATAATTAGTTAAATTAGTTTCTTGTTTAATTATTATGAATTTAAACAAAAAATTACATTTTAAATTTAGACGTAACTTTCAGAAAAAAAATTAAGGTGAGTCCAATATTTATTTAATTTTGCTATCAAAAAAAAAATTATTCCCTCACGTGCACCTAAAGCAAAATTAGTAATTACAATTTTGGAGGATCAAAAACATTATTTCAACAAGTTAAACAAACTCAACTTAAATAACGAGAAATGCAAAATAATTACGTTTTCTAGAAAACTCAAACCAATATTGCATAACTATAGAGTTCATGATGTATTGTTTTTCAATGCTATGAAACTAAAGACCTTGGGATTTATTTTGGCAGTGAATTGCTTTTTATACCCATGTATTAAACACAGCGTCTTCTGCAACTAAAATGCTTGGGTTTATTATTCAAAATTGCAAGCAAATTTCTAAATGTACACTTTGAAAACGTTATACTTTTTTTTAGTCAGAAGTCGTCTTGAATACGGTGCAATAATTTAATTGCCTTATTATGAGCACTTTAAAATTTAGATTGAAAAAGTTTAAAGAAAGTTCTTAAAATACCTCTGGTTTAAAAAAGTATAATTTTGATCCTGAAATGTAATACTGTCATCAACATCTACTTAGAAATTACGATTATTTTGTTACTTCTTGACCTAAGAAGACGTAAGATTGGTTTGTCTGTGTTATTACATAACTTAATTGATTCTGTTTTTATACTAAGTAAATTAAATTTTTACGCACCTATGAAAAACACTTAAAATAATTCTACTTTTTATATTCAATTGACTAAAACCAATATATTAAAAAAATCTCCAGTCATGGCAATGTGCGGTTATTATGATTATACTAGTCTTACGCCCATTCAAACCAGAGAATAGACCTAGAATAAGTCGAAGTCAGATAAGAGCGTTAGAATGTGTCTCTAATCCAATCTCTACCTGAAAGACTTTGCAACCTTTTTAGGTAGTCGGAATAGAATAATGAAGAGAAGTGCAGAGAAATGGAATAAATAAAAAGTATGATAAATTAAAACGGTCTTTACGTCCTGAAAATAATGACATATCACATGCCTACATTTCCTTCAATTTTCAAAGATTTCACCACACCAGCTCAGAGTTCAAGGGACAGGCCAACATGTAAATAGTTCACCTCTTTGACCTCCCGAACAATATAAACCATCAACCATCAAACTCGGTTGAGTAGTTTCAAGATTTGACCACACCAGCTCAGACGTCAAAAATCAAGTCAACATGTAAATAGCCTTAACTTCACCGTCTTGACGTCCTGAAAAAAATAAGCCATCAACTATCAAAATCGGTTGAGTAGTTTTAAGATTTGACTACACCAGCTCAGAGGTCAAAAATCAGGTCAGCATGTAAATAGCTTTAAGTTCACCGTTTTGACGTCCTGAAAAAATGAGCCATCAACTATCAAAATCGGTTAAGTAGTTTTGGAGGAGAAGACGGACAAACAAACAAACAAACAAATAGAAAAACAAAACTCGATTTTATGTATATAGATTAGTTGCAATATCGATATTTTTCATTGTAACCTTAGACGCTTTTGCAATGATTATTATTTAAATAACTAGTGGGTCTTGGGAGCAGTATGCTCTAAACATAGTCATTCCACTATATTGAGCTTGTTTAGCAGTGTGCCCCCTAAAAAGAATTATTCACATTTTTCGGCTGAGGGTTGGAATTCTATTGACATGTCATAAACTCTCGCTATATCAAACTACATCCAAACTTTTTGACTCATAGCATATCTTATCATGTTCCTGATGTCAAGTCAAAACCACAATTGCATTCATTCTCCTTGTATTACAATGACAGTTTATTTTCTCAAAGTGAAAAACGAAGATAAAAGTGAATGGCTCACCCCACACACACCGTGCATAAAAATAAGAAAATGCCTACGACTTAATATCGACAATGTATCTTAGACTGTGTTGCATCAAAGAAAGTCGCAAATCATTGACCTCTATTGGTTTCAGCAAGTGTCAAAAAACAAGAAGTGCGCCGTCGGGGGTTGGTTGCTAACATGCCAATCAATAACAAACTTTCACACACAATTTGTTGGTTGCTTGGCGATTGGAAAGCAATGAAGTAACTTAAACTGACAGTCGAATGCAAAAAACAAATAAATGAAAGTTGTGTTGGTTTTCTTCTTTGCCTGGGTATTGGGAGATTTTTCTTGTAATAATGAGGGACAAATAGAGGTATAAGAGAAAGAAAAAAGAAAAAGTGATAATGATGAAATTTTATGGTTTGAAGAAAAATCTTAAGCACTCCGCAAACAGATTCAAAATGGGGGGCAGATCAAGTCCAAGGTCATTAGGTTTTATAAAGAGGACATGGCTCCGGAACTTCTTGATCCGTCTTTTTGAAGCTCAATAGTTTTAGAGTTTCCCAGTACCGAGCGGATGCCATTAAGTTGGCAGAAAGAAAATCAAAAAGATGGAAGAAGATAACAAGAAGAATCCAACAGAGTAAGAAGAAAACAATAACAAGAACGGAAGAGGAAGAAATAAGAAACATTAAGTTTATTTTAGTTAAGATTGACTAACAGGTTTCTGTGTGTCAAATACATTAGATGAGTTGAAATATCTAAAATATTTAGTCGCGTGTGAGATATTGGCTGACGTTAGAATAAAATTAGATGTGAAATTAGGCTGTTGCCAAAACGTTAACGGCAAGCATTTTCAACACATAATTATTTGTTTTGTTTCTTATCCAAGAAATATACAGTTTTATTTATAATTGTATGGAATATGTGTATAGTCAAATAATTTTATTACGTTAATTTTTGCAATAAATCTGAAAACAAATACTAATTAGTATTTAACTCCGCTGTACCAGTCCCAAGCCTGGGGCCTTACATTTGAAAGAAGTATAAAAGGAGGAGAGATCAAAGAGTAACACCTCGCTAAAAAGTATAACATAAAATAAAATTAACTACATCAAGTCGCAATAGCAATTTCTGTTAGAGGAGATGGGCTCTAACTTGGTAAAAGAGGCATTTTCGCTGGGAAGTTTACCAGACCTAGTCTAGGGAAATGGGCGAAGACCTCAACAGTTACATGAACGGAAAAGGCAATTTTTCTAATAAAGAATACATTAAGAAGCTAAACGTTAAGCCTAAAGATGGCAGCCCCAATAGATGTCTTACTCTGCAGTATGCCAGTAACATGCCCAGAGGACATTTCAACCGACTAAAAAGTTTCATGATTTTGAAAATCGGACAGATCATAATATGACAAACACAGCGAGAAAATGGAATAAGAGATTAAAACGAGCAGGAATAATTGAAGTAGGAGTATGAAACGTAAGAAGACTCAAGCATAAAGAACTAGAATTTGAAAAAAAAAACTAATCGATAAAAATGTAGATGTAGCCATAATCACAGAAACAAAAAATAAATTACAAAGTTTATCAGAATTAGATCATTACATACTATTATACAGTAGGGTACCTGACAATCAACATGCAGCTGCTGGAGTAGCAATCCTCATAAATAAAAAATTTAAATACCATATAGACGACTACACATTTGCAAATGAAAGATTAAGGCCGCAAAAAGAACACTCAAGAATTCTATGAAACCCTACAAACAACTTCAAACAAAGTAAACAAAAACGACAACATCATTATAGCAGGAGATTTAAACGCCCGAGTGGCAAATACACCAATTGAAAACATCCTGGAATTGCAGGGAAAAAATACTCTGAACAAAAACTGAGAAGAATTAATTTAATGTGCAACTCTAAACATTTTTAAAATAACTAACACATACTACCCACACAAAAATATTCCAAATATACATGAGGTGCAAGAGGCAGACAATCAATAATTGATTATGTACTTGTAAATAACAAGCTTATATCACATTTAGTACAAGACACAAAAGTCCTTAAACTCGACACTTCTTACTGATATCCAAAATAGCTATACTCTCTAAATGGAAAAAACAACCCACAACAAACAAATCTCAAGATCAAACTTTTAAAATTCACCTACTACAAGATAAAAAATATAAAATTATTATACCATAATAGAATACTGCTATACCTACAACAAAAAAACTGTTACCAGAAATATAAACCAGGAATGAGAAGAAATAAAGCGCTTAATTACTCAAGCAGCTACAGAAGCCTTAGGAACAAGAACTAAAAGGATCAACAATAAGAGATTAAAAATCTAGAATGCAGAAATAAAGCGACATATACAAAACAAGAAGACAGCATATTTAAATTATCTTAATACAAAATCAGAAAAAGCTACAACAGAATATAATTATAGAAATGCGATAGTAAGAAAAGAGGTACGAATAATTAAACGAGAAAATTGGAAAAGATACATAAGCGATATTGAACATGAGATTCATGGAAAACAAAAAAAATATATAAAATATTAAGATACCTCAATAACAACGAAAAGAACAACAAACAAAAAAAATAAGAAACTTTATAAAAACTTATGAACACAACAAGAAGAATTACAAGAGACCATTCAAGCATTTATAAATGAAGAGGTGGACTTTATAACAATGAACGGATTTCTCACAACATTACACCATGCTAACAATAAAAATCCTATTTGGAACTAATAAAATGTACCCCGACTGCTCTTCACATACGACTGTTAGATTTTTTAAACACCTGTTGGCGTTTTGGTCATATTCCAAAAATAAAATCACTATTAACATAACAAATGGAAACAAAGATAAGACAGGCGCTACACACATTAAACAACGTATCAAAAAAAACTCAAATTGGAAATCTCTAGCACAAAAGCCAAAGTTCTAGCTTTTAAAGGTGAAGCACCAATAAGAGCAAAAATTATTATAGACGATGAAACTATTGAGCAAGTAAACACTTTCAATTGCTTGGGTTTCAACGTCACATCCACAAACAGTAAAGATGTTTACAATAAATTAAACAAGTTTAGACAAATGTGTGGAACCATCACAAGACACCTGAGACTAGTTAGCAAAGACACAAAGTTAAAATTTTGCAAAGTAATAGCTGTCCCATTACTCCTATACAGATCAGAAACTTGGACCCTCACGCAAAAAGAAAGAAACGCAATTAAATCTGCGGAAATAAAGTTTCTAAGATGGGTCACTGGATATACACTACTGGATTATGTAGCGGTCCAAAACTTTGTTGCTACCTTATATTTAAATAAAGCGCGCATTTCTCCCGCTAGTTTGCATTCAATGTATGATGACCAGTAACTTTTTTTGCATGAGAGAAAGAATATAAATGGCGACGAAGGTGGTCAAAGTGAGACCAGGCCGTTACTAAATACGTTTACATTTTATCTGTTTCGTTTTTAGTAAAACGAAGTTTTAATTAATGGGTTAGCTATCTACGATATATTATTGTATACGTTGTACTCAAAAAAAGTTTGATTCAGAAGAATAAATAAAAACGAAATTGAAGAATATTTGTTATCTTTTTGTGCGTTTACTTTGTACGTTTCTGTCGATGAAAATTCGATTTTCAAACACGTTGTTAATTTATGGGAGAAAAGTCGTTTTGAGAAAAATTCCGTATGCAGTTTCGATATGCAAAAATTTGATTCCTTTCACACAACAAAACATCAAGGTCAGCCAAATACTTGCTCGGGTTTTGACAAATTCAACGTTTCTTATTAATACAAGGAACTTCAAGTAAGTGCTTTCATAATATTAACAATTCTTCAAACTTTCCGTACATTAAAGTTAATTGTGACAAACTAAAGTTGGCTTAAACTGTTCGCAATTAAATGCAATTGTAGTTACCTTTATTTTAATGCATTAGTTTTTGTTTGCAATTAATTGCATTCGTTGTTGCACTTTAAAAACTGTGGTTCTACCTTACGTTGCGCAGTTTTAACGCTTGTAAAGGATCATCGAGTTATATGTTTATAGTTTTAAGTTCATTGAAAGAAATTTAATCTTTTATTTGATACTGTAGTTTGTAAGTCTATTTATTACTATAGTAGACGAATTTTAATGTGTTTTGTTTATTATTTAATAATTTAATGCTAAATATGGTTTGATTATTAGATTTATGTTTTTGGTTGAAATTTGTTTTATTCCCTTAAAGGGTTTTGCTTGTATTTTCTTAATAAATAAGCTGGCGCCGATTTATTCGTTATTAATTATGTTTTTAGCATCTCAATAAAGGTAAGCAACAAAACATAAACCAAACTGCAAACATTACCATGATCCCTTATGGTCTACGTAGCATTTCTCTGAACTTTAGCCGGTGCATTTAAATACCTTCTTAGATTAAAGAGTATTTGTCATTACAATCATAAGGGAATTAAGAGATACGTCAAGAATTAAAGATATTTAACTTATTAACCAAAATTGACCATTACAGATATTTCTGGAAGTAATATATATTAAAAATGGACGATTGTCGTATCACAAAGCAATTCCTGTATTACCAACCAAGAGGAAAAAGGAGAGTAGGACGACTAAGAAAGAAATGGAGTGAACAATTCACGTGAGACCTGAACAAACCACATTGGTTTAAACCTGCAAGTTGATGATGATGATGATGATATTAGTATTTCCTAAACATTAAAAATTTTAAGAATATACACAGTGTGTAATATGTTACATTTATTTAATTCAAATGTATTCTATTTAGCCGACACATATACAGTTTAATACAATATTCTTTAAACAAAACGCGTTTACAATTGATTTTTATTTAATTCAGAAAATTAGATTCTAGTACAAATGCACGAGAAATGTTTTAAAATGCAATGTTTGTACACGGTCATCGCAATCAATACAAATCGTATAGCAGTTTAAAGTTTTCGAATGACTTCTAAAACATTCATTACTTTCAGTGTGATAGTTGTGGTTTTAGAATGCAATGCAATTTGCAGATTAGTGTATTGAATTTCGAAATCATTTTCAATGAAATCGAATAAAAGAGCTTAACACCCTCTATAATTGATGAATAGATTTTGACTCTTAGTTGGATGTATTATTTCAATTTAAATACTTTAATGAAACTTTATAAATGTAAAACATTTCTTGAGGTACAAGTTTAAACAGAGCTTTATACTATAAGTAGATTACAACTCAATTTTCTTTTACGTTATTCTGTCCGACTGAAACCAATTATAAAAATTGCGGTGTTAAAGGATTATGTTTGTAGTAGATAGAAATTACATCTTTAAAGTTAAAATTTTTTACACATCCTTAAAATGAACATTAGCGCGAATTGGAATTATTAAATAATTTCTTAAAACATAAAATGTTAATAATATCCTTCTTTGTACACTTTCAAATTAAAAAGAGTACACTTCGATGTATTACTTAAATAATAAACGTAGTAAGTTTATTTCTTTTAAACACACTAAAGTTTTAAACTGGGTGACCGAAAGTTACGATACTCAAATACGGGAGCAAATTTCTATTTATTGAAGTTAGTTCATCTGTTAAGCCTGTGCAGTCACTAGATACTTGAATGTTGAGCTTCAATGCAAACGTTACATTTGCTTCACTATATTTTAGATGTGAAAGCAATGATGGATAAACACGGGCAAAATTGCAACATCGTCTAATCAAAGAATATTCAGGCGTTAGTAATCAATTGCGACACCCTAGTTATAGAGCACTAAGTGCATTGTAGAACATCATGTGTAGGTACAAGTAGTTAAAATCTATTTATACGTCAATCGATGCACGAAAATTAACTAGTAGATACATGTATAGTTTGTTTTAATTAAGTAATTTGGCTAATTAAATATTGATTGCATTATATTGCAATTCATAATCGTTCTTAATGAATGAATTTTATTTACGACTTTAATATAAATAAATGTGTATCTTTTTGAATTGTGAGGGAACTGTATCAAATCATTGCTTTTTAAAATTGACCAATGAACTACAAAAATTCATACATGTATAATTGAGAAGGAACCCATTTGTCAAATATTAGAAGATTGTATTCCAATAGTAATTATTGTTCATATACATCCTGTCTGAGCTTTGATATTGCTTTTAAAAAGGAAAATTTATCAAAAACAGTTTTGACAATTTTTTTAAGTTTCTTAGTGGCTACAATTTAAAAAATATTTAATTATACAGAATGGCCCACTTTAATGGACCACCTGTCAACTTTTTACATTTTATATAGAAATTATGAATACTTTATATATACGAGTCTTACACACACAAAATTATCTGTCTTTAGTAATTTCCATTTTTTAGGTTATTATTTAAATTATCAAATTAAAATTTTATTCACATTTAGGGCGGTAACGACCCTACCTGTACATGATTTAAAAAAGGACATCGATCATATAGAGTATGAGAATAAAAATGTCAAACTTTGTAATTGAAAATGATAAATAACCCTGTATATTTTTGTCAGATTGATGTAGAATTAATTTTGTCTAACAAAAATCTACTGTTGTCCGCAAAACTCGTTTTTATCAAAATTCCCCAAAATTCAGAAAATTCACTTTCAACCAGATAAGCCGAATTGAAAAGCAATGTTCGAATTTTACATAGAATACCTAAGTATGCAACATTTTCGGCTGTCAAAAGTCTTGATGCAATAATAAATAAATGTGTCAAGAAAAATAATGAACACTCTTAGGAAAACCTACTTCTTTTCGCTTATGCTTCTTTACGCGTTACACACGAAAAGAGCAAGAAATTTCTATAATCAAAAACAACATTTTTTACTTGTCCATCTCTCAACTAGAAAGTAGAAATAAAACATCAACACTTTCCTTAGCCAATAAAGTTGAATAAAAGTTGGCGATTTTGACATTAGAGATGCAGTTAACCTTCTAAGTTTAGATGATACCTTAGCTGCTAGATATGGCAAAACACTTCAGATGTTAAAATTATAAATACGCAGCCATCACAAATTCTACAGTTTCCTCTTTCACCCAAAAATGATGACACCCTTTTAAAAACTAATAAACTTTGTCTATGCGCTGCAATTAATTCATTTCCTTCTGGAATAAAAAAAATTGCGTCCTCTGAATCTAAAGGACTTAATTTCTTTCTCTGTCGGTGATGCAGAAAAATACACACTGCAATTTAATTTTAAGTGGCAAAATTAAAAAATTTCTATTTGTCATATTTTATATGGTGCAACAATTTGTGCGTTTATCTGCTAAAATTCGCGTTCAAACTGGGGAATAATTACGTCAGTTGGGTGTGTCAACCAAAAATTGTTGCAAAATAACTATTCACTTTACTAGAACTTTTCTTGCATCTTCATGTCGATTATAAAAACGCATTTAATTCAGTAGAGAGTTTACTTCACGAAATAAGAAGCTTAATTTTATTCTATTTGTATTTATGTGGCAATATTACGCCAATCCCAACAACTTGCTTTTTGAAAATAATGTGATTAAATCTTCAGTTGGTGTGCAACAAGATGATTCTTTGGGCTTTTAGTCTATCAATTCAACAACAGATATTTTCCTCAAAGATCTGCAAACAATTGTCCTAGAACAAAACTTCTCAAAATGTGAATTAGTTTTTTGTTTTGAAATGGCTCCAAATATCCGCGTGGTTGATTTAAATAATTTAGAATTACTTGGAACTCCTATTTTAAAAATGAATCACAATTCCTAGTTAAGAAATGTTTCGATTGAAAACTACTTTTATGCAGACTGTTACATCTTAATTCACATGTTGGTTAATAATTATTAAAGAATTTTTTCTCAATTCCCAAAATTACATATTTGATGAGGACTTTAACTTAAAATAAATTGTCAATAACGTAGTAAAGAGTTAAACAAAGCAAATAATTGATGATAAACAGTTCACTTTCTTAGTAGAAAAACTTGACTAGTCAAAAGTATACAATTTTAATGATGTAAACGAAGCCACCAATTTATTTTTGACCAATATCACTTCCTGCATTGACAATTCTACCATGTTAGTTAAACAAAAATCAAAATTATACAAAATTAGAGACTCAATGCCATGGTTCGATAATAAAATTATAAAGGGTTTAAGAAAGGGAAATCATCTCATCAAATTAATACAAAAAATTACCAATAATAGATTGATACATTTTTTAGATAACATCAACTTTTTTCCAAAAATTAATTTGGTTTTAGAAAAGGTAAAAACACTGAGCAAGCATTATTACTACAATTTTTATGTACTATCTACACAGGAATTACTAATAGTAGAAAAACTGCGGGTTTATTTATTGATTTGAGAAAAGCGTTCGATAGTGTGGATAAGGATATTCTCTTAGAAAAATTAGAAAGGGCAGATGTAAGAGACCTATCCTCTGACTGGTTTAGGAGCTACCTAACAAACAGGGTGCAAAATGTAGGGATAGGATCTGCTTGTAGTGATTGGTTGGAGGTAGAGTGCGGAGTACCTCAAGGTTGTGTACTATCATCAACGCTTTTCATAATATTTTGTAATGACTTGTGCAACGCTAAATTGAATGGATCTATCACGTTCTTTGCTCATGACACCGCACTCTCCTATAACTGTGCTACCATAAAGGATCTTCCTCAAAGCATTTAATATGACATGAATCACCTAAATATATGGTGTACATACAGGGTATCCGGAAATTATGCGCAAAAACTTCGGGTGCTAATTCTAGAGTAAAAATAAAGGCTACAAGTTTCTATAACATTTTTTTGAAAACTCAAAGGTAAAGGATCTACAGCACTTTAAAATTAGGATTTTTAAAACATTTTTTTTAATTTTTTTTGTTTCTTAACCGATTAATTTGAAATTTGGCTGATTACTCATGCTCATGCGCATAAACGTGCAAAATTTGACGTTCATCCATCAAGCTTAAAGGGCTGGAACCGCCTCTGTTATGCATTTAATTGCTCGAAACTTTTTGCTTTTGACTTTTGCTAAATTCATTTACATGTAATGAAAGATCATTTAAAAACACGCAAAAAAGGTTTACTTGTTACACCTTTGTAAATCAAGCCATTTTTGAGAAAAACGATTTTAAAGTTTGTCTTGCAACAGCATACATGATACTGATTTATTTTATTTTTGACATTTCAACGAAGTGTGCCTTGAGAACAAGTGCTATACAGCGTTTTATACTCCTATGAGATCAAAAACAGGCATTTTGAAATAACAAATTATTTATTTATTTTTAACCAAAACGAAGAATAATTTTTAATAATTTTTGGGCATCAATACCTCGTAATTTAATATTAATGACAGCTTTCACTTTTTAATAGATTTTTCAAATTGCCTCCGTTTCCTCAATGCACAAATTAAGTCTTCTCAAAAATTACGACGCACTCAAAAAAAATTCCCTCCTTTTGTCTAATTGCTTCAGATAACGATAATTCGCTCCCTCAAGTTTTCTACGCTGTTTACTGGCGTCTGATACACTAAGGATTTTAAATGGCCCCTAAAAAAAAGTCCATTGGGTTTAAGTCTGGCGATCTGGGAGCCCCTCTACATACCCACCGCGTCCTATCCACCCGTCAGGAAACGTTTCGTTTAAAAATCTCCTTACAGCTACGCCATAATGTGGAGGAGCTCCATCTTGTAACAACCACATTGAATTTCTAAGGTGAAGGGGCACATTTTCCAACAGAACAAGCAACTGATTTCTTAAGGAATCTAAGTATGCCTATTCAGCCTAGGTTGCAAAAAATATGGCCCGATTAAATGATCTCCTACTATGCCAGCCCACAAATTAACGGAAAATTTGTTTTGAAAATTGCGTTCCACTGTCGCATAAGGATTTTCATCAGCCCAATAATGTTCATTGTATAGATTTATTACGCCATCAGTAAAGAGCAAATTTCCTAAAAAGTTTTCATCGCCGTTGTAAAGATCAAGGATCTATTGCACATGCGCACTCGAGCCATAGGATCTTGAGGACTCAAGGCCTGAACTTTTCGGCAATGGTAGGGATGAAGGAGTTGTTCTTGTAATACCTCGTGCACTGAACTTTTGAAATATTGCCCAATTGAGCACCAATTCTTCTTACACTAAGTATAGGATCATTTTGGATGTATTCTAATATGCCTCGTTCAACTTGAGGCGTTCGGGTTCGTCTCTGTCGACCTGCGTATGTCTCCGTTTAAAAGATCCGAATTCTCCTAGCCTTGTGTGGATAGTACTAAATAGTCTTGATTGCGGAATCCTTCTATTTGGGAATGCTGCACCATACAAGCGTTTTGCTTCCGACGCATTCCCACCAGCTACACTGTAATAATAGTGCATATCCCTTAATTCATTGTTGGAATATGTGTTATCCATTTTACTAAATTTAAATTCACCAACTGAATTTATTTAAAACAAGTTACTAATAATCTGTCGAAAATGTTTTTATATTATTATGACTTTTGTTCCCATAGGAACTCATAGCATTACTTTGTTCTCAAGGCACACTTCGTTGAAATGTCAAAAATGAAATAAATCAGTATCATGTATGCTGGTGCAAGACAAACTTTAAAGTCGTTTTTCTCGAAAACGGCTCGATTTACAAAGGTAAAACAAGTAAATCTTTTTGCGTGTTTTAAATGATCTTTCATCCCACTTGAATGAAATTAGCAAAAAATCAAAAAGTTTCGAGCAATTAAATGCATGACAGGGGCGGTTCCAACCCTTTAAGCTTAATGGATGAACGTCAAATTTTGCACGTTTATGCGCATGAGCATAAGTAATCAGCGTGCCAAATTTCAAATTAATCGGTTAAGAAACAAAAAAAAAATAAAAAATGTTTTAAAAATCCTAACTTTAAAGTGCTGTACATCATTTACCTTTGAGTTTTTGAAAAAATTTTATAGAAACTTGTGCCCTTTATTTTTATTCTAGAATTAGAACCCAAAGTTTTTGCGCATAATTTTCGGACACCCTGTATTTTGTCTCTCAATATAGATAACACAAATGTTATGTTCTTTAACTTATCAAAGATTTGCAACAGTAACTTTTAGCTAAGCAATATCAAATACCATCAAACCAGCTGCAAAAATACTTCGAGTTGCTCTTGCCCTAGTATTAATGTTATAAGCTCTCAAAAATGGATCGTTTTGAATTCAAAATTGGGATGGAAAAATCATACAATTAGTTTATCTCTAACTCTATCCAATTTATAGACACTTTTATCTTTTAAGAAATACATTAACTATGGATGCCATGAAAATGTTTTATTATGCATTTTTCTATTCCAGAATACAATTTGGTATTGAGTGCTGGTGGTGGTGGTACATCGGAAACGGTTCTCAAACCGATTAAAAAAATGCAAAAACAAATAATTAATATACTAAGTTTAAAAACACAAAGAATCCCATCCTTTCCACTCTTCATTGACACAAAAATTTTCCCGTTAAGATACTCATTTTTATTTAAAGTCTTAAAACATTTTATGATATTTCAAACTCAAATAATCAGTTTACCCCAGTTTCTTGAACACAGAATTTTAACACATAAACTAGAGCTCAAAGAAAAAATAATTAAACCTACCTATAGTGAATAGAAGCGTATTTCTGCAATATTTTCAGTATCTGGGTCCAAAATTGAAAAACATTTTCTCCTGTCACGTTCCAGACCAATTTAAAAATAGGAAACAGTTCAATGGGCTTATCATAAATTAGACCCTGCAAAACATTTTACTTTTAGAAAGTAGCTTAATGATTACCAGGTAAGCAGCCCAATACTTGTTCTAAAATTTTCATTTTATTTAAACGATCCTTTATCCTCTGACCACATAAACCAGTAATTAGAGAAAAGGCAGCTCAGTATCTTAGGCTGACATATTAAGTTTAGTTTTTGTTATTAAATCAGGTAACATTGCTCAGTCAATGCTACCTTTTTCTGTATTAATGTATATAATTATAATTATGACAAAGTTTATTTTATGTATATTCTGTAAAGTTAATTAAACATGTAACCAATCTTATATATTATAACAATTATTTAGTTCAACCTTATCATGTATTTTTTAAAAAGGAATAAACATTGACTTATATTATATTATTATACTTGATTCTGATCTTAAATTATGTTTAGAATCTATTTTTAACCTTAATTTTAATGTTAGACAATAGACAAGAGCGTCGCTCCTTATGCCGTTGGAGAGTTACTAATAAGAAAAATATTTTTCTTGTCCTAAATTTACTTTGTGTCGTATTTTGCTAACACTCTTTTATGTAGTTCATTATCGGAAACTCCAGTCTTTTTAAAATATTAAGCTTGAGCAAGTTCAAACAATTTCAATTTAGAATTACCTTCTATTTGCAGTATTTAGAAAAATTGGGATTCAATAAATATTCAGCGTATTACTGACTTAAACTTAAAAAAAAAAAAAAAAAAAAAAAACTTTAAATGTCGATTCGATTTCATGTTCTAACCGATGCGGTGACTAGAACACATAACAGTAGTTTGTCATACATGTTACTACATGTGCGACGGTTTCAAACCAAACATTTTAACACTTTTTTTTCACTTTTTCGACGAATTAGAGTGAGTATGTTATAATGAAACAAAAAAAAATTTATGTCGGACGGCCGGCCGGCTTGTTCGAACAAATTGAAACTTGACATACAAACTAATGACACATGTGCTCATGCAGGAAACAAAATTGTTTGTCGATTGCAGCACCATCTGTACATCAGACCAAGAACAATTCACCTTACCCTTGTGTCTGCTACTGCATTTGTCAAAAATTTAACAACTGTTTGACAAAACGTAAGTAACCCTCTGGATTCTTTAGACTAAGAAACTGTGCAATATTTTGGAACATTCCTCTGAATAAATGTATTTCAACTCTTTGGTTAATACATTGAGCATTTTATAGCCCAGAAATTATTCATGATGGGTGGCATTTTTGAGGCACAAATTACATACAAAATATTGATTCCGTTTCTTTAATGCAGTTCTCCTTCTTTATCGTTTTTTTTAGGTAAGACAATCACCTTCTGGGACCAGTTCCTTCTACATTTACAAGTATCATGCCGTGTAATTCTTTTTCTCTTCTGTAACGCTCTGCTTTTCTTATCATGACAGCAACCTTAAATACACAAATACCAACAAGAGCGAAAACTTCCTTTGGTACTGAAAGGTCTTTTAAACCAACGATTAATAATAAATGGTTGACTTTAATTTAAACGGATTTATAACTATTATTTTTAATTTACTGCTCACAACAGTTAGTTTTGTGTTTTTCATTTATCGTTGCTACTTTTATATTGCATTTTTAATTTAAATCGATTTATAAGTCTCTGACTCCAATCGTTGTATACTTGTAATAAAAAATAATAATAATAATTGTTTATTGACGTATAATACATGCACGTGTTTGTGAAATTATAGAACGGTAAATGTAAAACCAAACTTCATCGATAAAGGAGTCTTAAACAAATATGTCTCTGATTAAAAGTGTTGCAAAGCTATTGACCGTATTGAATATGTGCAGGATAAATTTTGTCTCAATAAGTTGGTAAACTGCTTGCACACGGTAAGGATATAAATATCTTTCTTCGGTATGATGCGACAAATCATTATATAAAGTTCAACTTGTTCGAGATGTGCTTAAGTTACATCCATGATATATCAAACATTGTCAAAACGCTTTTGGTGTTGTCTTTGTAGGTGGACCATTATATTGATTAAACACCAAATCCGTTCCCAAAAAAAATTAGTCTTCATTGTTTTACTGTGATGAAAACTATTTTATTTTGACAAAACAATCGAAATTGAGTAATTTAATTCTCCATCAACTTGGTGAGCTTATATTAAAATACTGTTGGCAATAAAAGACAAAGCTCTCACAAAAAAATAGAAACGATGAAGTTAGGTTATAAATGATTAAAAATCTCAAAACATTATTTTGAAGATAGCAAACTTTCAACAGCATTTGTTGATAACTTTATTAGGATATCAACTACTCTACGAACATAGCTTTAAACCTAAGAAAAAAAAACACTAGATCATGTATTAACATTTATTTCTTGAAGTAAATTTTTGCAAAATAGAAAATAATAGTATGAAAAACACGTAAAACTCCGACAATTGCAGGGACCTCCCTTTGGTCGGTCTGCAAACTTTGTCTTTGTGCGACAAAAAGTGTTGTTGTGACACTTGTTTTTCAATATACTATTATTCATCCGATAAGAATGAGATTAACCTGTATTTTTGTGAAGCTTTTAATAAGCTGTTTTATCCCACAATGAATAAATGGCAATTTTTTTTTGACGTCATTGAAATATTTCATTAACACGACTTCTATCGCCCCAAAAACATTGATTTTTGGTTTTCAGCCATGTTAGTCGTTGCAATAAACGTTTTTAATTTATCGGCAGTTTCTTCAAAATCATTTCATTTTTTTGAAAGAGACCTTATTTTCGATCACTATTATGAGTGCAGAAGCATTTTTGCATAATTGTTCTTAATTAACAATTTTTTCTTATCAAATGTGGTGTTGGGGTGATGTTAAGATCATCAAGATTGCGAAGTGCAAAACGCCGTGTATGTGATGAACTTGAAATTGGATAGTGCATGCTAAGCGATGCACTTATTTATGGATCTGACTGTTTCACTTGCCTTGGTTTGATTTGAATACATTAGACTTAACACATTGATGTGTGCAATGCATATTTATAGTAAAAATTGTATAGGTTGCGTATGACTCATTCTGAATGCCTGAATTAATTTTCATAAACGTATTTTGACGTTAGTATGATCTTTTTATACAGGTTTCTGTATTACCGATAAAATGTAATTATAGTACATTTAATTAGATGTCGCTCTTTTACTTAATTTCCTGTATTAAGTTTTTATGAATCATGTAGTTAAAATTGCGTAACATGTACCTAATATTGTTCGAATTCTTGAAAACAAGAATAAAGTTAAATGCAGTTACGTATGCAAGAAAAATTAAACCAACAATAAAAAATACGTCAAAATGAGGAATGTCAAAATATTAATTAAATGTCGACAAACGATTATTACAGTCGCATATTTTAACACGGCAAACTTAAGTTCCTTGATTCTAGTTTTTCTAGCACACATTAATAAAGAAAAACAGAATAAAATTATTATAATAAAGCACATACGCAAGCTTAACTAATTTTAACTAGGTCGAGTAGGTCGGTGCTGAATAAATTGCTACAGTTTGCGTTTTCTTTTATACATTCTTTATACATTGTCACAGTTCCTACTACGATTGTTCAAGAGTTGCTACAAATAATTCTTCAAAACAAACAATTTGTCATTGCAAACAGATTCATAAGATTCCAGTTTTTAATTCTATTTTTTTTTGTTTTATATATATAATTTAATATGTTACAGAAAGCGATGTTGCCTTAACAGCGAGGAAACATTTTCTTCATGATTTATTGGTTATATAAGGCATTTGCATAATAAAGAACTATTAATAACCATTTTTGTAAGGTCAAATTCGCTGAGGGTTGTTCAGTGTAAACTAATCAGCATCAGAGGAGCCTTCCTACATCTGCTAGCTAACATAACTAACACAAACACATCAGAGCATACCGCGATCGTTATAGATCAATGGCTGTTCTCGCCGCCATAAAAATTATCAACAGGCCTACTAATCTTGTTATGAAAGTTTAAAAACTGGCAAGAAGGGTATTTGAGAAAACATCTCCAACTGTGCTACACTAAATATTACGTTGACAACGCCTCCAATAAAAGAGCTGATACACTATCGGAGGAGGCAGCCAAATCCGAAGATTTCGAACCTGCTATATCTCTTTGAGAGGAAAACGTAATGCAACGAAACAACTCGAATTGGGCAGAATATTATTTAGAACTTAGTTATTGTCGATTTTCTGAAACTAGACACAATTTTATATTCCTAAATCAATACGAGTGGTATTTTTCAAACAAACTTAAATTAAAAAAAAACATTGGTGGCTCATAACATGAACCGCCGCACACTAATTACTATGAAAGATTTTGAAACAGTCATTGTTTTTGTTGAGGTATAAGGCAACATTGCACACAGAACACTGCCAGTTTGATGAAATACCCTCCTTTTTAGTGCTGCACAGTGCACAGCGTCTTCTGGTGGTCCGGATTGGTTTGTGTTCCGAATTTGATAGTCTCGTTTTTCTTGGTACACATGTTTCTTGATTGGTACAGGTAGTACTTGAGATATATTAGAAGGTCAAGAAGATCAAATGTCTTCTAGACCTCCAAAATAATTTGACAAATTTATTTTTTCGTAATTAAATTTACTGTTGTAAATTTATTATTTATTTATTTTATTATTTATTTATTTATTTAAATACAGCCGCACCACAGCAAAAGCTAATTATGGGCGGAAACAGCAAAATACAAAACTAAAAACGAATCGGATAACATAAATGTAAAATTAATTAGACGCAGGTAGTACAGCTATAACGCAAAACAAATAAAAGTAGTAACGTTAACGTTGAACGAGGTAGATAAGGTAAACCGATCAACCAACTAGGGAGTCGCTACTGAATGATTGTATGAAAATTTTCAAATTTACGTGTAGCACTGCTACTGCATACAGAGAAAATAGGATATGACCCAACACACGCGTACGAACAGTGGGTAGGTAGAAAGTGATAGGAAAACAAGACTCAGGTTGAGGAACGGAAAAAGATAATTTTGCCAACAATTCAGGACAATCAACAAGGTAATAAATAAGTTTGTATAGAAAGAGAAGAGAGAGGTGGCGCGACGACTACTTAAATCAGAATGGTTGGATCTAGCCAAAAGATCAGATTGCGGAAAACCTCTAGGAAGGTAAATCCCATCAACGTGATATACTAGAAATTTTAAGAATTTGCACTGAATCTTTTCTGAATGTTCCAAAGTACCCAGGCATACTCCAGCCGAGTTTGGATGAGGGTTTTGTACAACAAGAGAGATAAGTCAGCGCTTAAAAAATCTCTAGAGATTTTGATAATAAAACCAAGAGTTTTATGTGAAGATGAAACAATAGATCGAATGTGCGAACTAAAGGACAGAGACGATTCAAAAGTGACACCCAGATCTGTAAAAGGGCTAGACGTCGGAAAAAGAATAGATTAAAAGAATTAAAAACTTTGCTTTGGTATAAGAAACGATGTGACATTTAGAAACGTTTCGATCTAAGTGGTTAGACCGACACCGTTTATCAAAAGATCAAGCCTTCTTTGAAGCACAAGAGCATCAGACATATCACGTATTACCTGAAATATTTTCATGTCATCCGCATACAGTAGACAATGATAATCGAGTAGGTGCGACGTCATTGACAAAGATATTAAATAATAGGGAGCCAAGGACAAAGCCTTGGGGTACACCTGAAGGGACGCTTGAAACAGGCGTCCGAAAGCCAAGCAACTCAACAAATTGGGTTCTATCACTTAGGTAACTCTTGAGTAATTGTACTAAGTTGTTACTCAAACCAAAAGCGTGAAGCTTCAAAATGGATGGTTCAACCGATCAAAAGCCTTACTAAAATCGGTGTACACAACGTCGACCTGGAAACCAGAATCAAAGATTCAGCAAAAACTGGTGCATAACAGTTAAATTGGTAATTGTGAAACGGTATCTAATAAGGCCGTGTTGACAGCTGTAAAACTTTTGGAAGATTCTAGAAGCAATGTGGTTATATAAGCAAAATTCGAAAAGTTTTGAGAAGTTACAGAGAAGCGCGATGGGACGATAGTTAAGAACATTAGATATGTCGCCTTTTTATAAACGGGAACAATTCAAGTAACAAGTAACGGCGTTGACAACACAAAAATGCAGTCTTGCAAGAAGAAAGCAGGGATGAGATCAGGGCGTGGGCTTAATTTTTTTATAGCAAAAAGCAGATTAGACTTGACGAAATGTTGAGGCAGAGAGATCACGTCAACAACCTGATGTTGAAGTACAAAAGAGTGCTGGGCATGTACGTCGCTAAAGCAGCTACTAAAATAAAAAGCAAATAAGTTGACAACATCATTTTGGCCGTTACTGTGAGCATCAAGATAAGTCATATTAGAAGGTATACCGGAGGAATTACGGACTAGATTTATGTAAAACCAGAAATGATTAGGGTTAGACCTAATGTCGGTTTCAAAACGTCTCAAGAAGCATTTATGAAAAGTCTGAATATCAGTTTTTATTTTGCTCAGCAGCAGTTTAAACCGATGAAGAGAAGTAGGGTTATTAGATGATTTATAATTCCGCCAGAAAGAGTACTTCAGCTTGATATCAGAGATGATAGTATTAGAAAACCATGGCGAATATTTTGTTCTGAACTTTAGAGAGGATAAATGCATTGAATGAGACATAGATAACAGAATATAGTTTCTGTAAAGAGGAATCAACGGAGGAGCCTGTCAAGATAGGGGTCCATGATAGGAAAGAAAGATGTTCGTATAAGGAAGCGTAGTTACCTTTTCTAAGTTTTAGGACAAATAAAGATTATTTTCAGCAAATTTGTGAAAATTGCTAGGTAAGCTACGGGAAAATCTTATGAGAAGGGTAGGATGATGGAGGTCCTTGTCAACTATTGAGTCGCAGTTCCTGTCAACCAGACATAGTTTGGATGCCAATAGAAGATCAAGTAACCTATTGTGGTAATTGCTCAAGAGACGGTAAGTTGCAAAAATTATTAAATTTTTGAACACGTTTGAAGATACAGCTAGAAAGGGACGAGGCATATTTGACAAAGTTAAAATCACCCAACACAACGAGATCAGGTCTATGGGTAATGTGAAACAGCTCAAATGCTTCAAACAGTGTGATCACGTAATCATAAGAGACAATTTGGGATATGTAGACAGCGACAAGACAGAATCTAGCACCAGAGGTACTTATCAATACAGCAGAAATATCGATATCGAGAATAGACTAGAATAAAGTAGAGATTGAAAACAAATCTATATGTTGCACGTGAAAGTTGAATTTTACCGCAATGAGAACTCCGCCACCTCTAGATCTGGATGTGGCTTCAAGTGACCAGTTACATCTAAAGATGTTTATGTTTTATGTTTATAATAAAATGAATCGTTGTTTTGTTTACTATATAAAAATCATACGGTCTTCTATTTTTTATTCCGAACGTTTTAGGTTCGCATTTAACAAAATAATTTGTAAGTAATATTAAAATAAAAATTTCAAATTACATACATTTAGAAGATAAAATCTAAATATTTATTCTGCAACATTATTTACATTATATTTTAAAAGTTTGTGTATAAGGTATATATTAATTAGTTTGAAGTAGCAAAAGCAATACAAAAGAACTCACAAGAAAAATATATAAAAAAACTTTTTCGAAAGTCTTAATTTTGATACCCAGATTGAAACTTCGTAAATAAAAGTTTTATCAGATCAATTTAATGAATAAACAAATATACAACCTTGGAAAGTATTTTTCATCGTGCAAAATTTTCTCACAAAAGTAATAATATCAAAACGCTTCCATACAAATGCTTCTGAAAGTTACATAGTTAAGAAGTAAGATGTTTGAATAATAAAAACAAAAATTGAGATAAAGATATCAGCAGAACCATTACATGGTAATACCGGTGAATAAATGGCTATTTGCCGTTAGTTCTGCATCTCTTAATGCTTATCGATAATGGCCAATCCGTATTCATAACGTGCTCGGTTACATTCAAGCACCCTTAAGTTTAAGGTATTATTCATTTTTAGTCCTACATTTTCAGATAAAACTGAAGTCAGCGTTTTCTAACAAAATTCCACTAAATCTCAGCTTGTTTGGGACTTGAAGAAATTACTTTTGAAAAAGCAAAAGTTGCTTTTATTTCTTTTAAACATATTAATTTTTCTAAAAAAAAACCATTTTGGATAAAATATTGAACAAAATAAATAATACGTAGACGTTGACTAAAAGGTTTGAGTGGAATAAATGATATAAGTTCTTTCAATATGTGTTCCCCATATATTAAAGCGAAAGTTATTATGCAAACTGCTGTTGCAAATGTTTCAGCAAAATGAATTTAATGTTGCCTTCTTAACATATCAAAATCGTTGAAGTGTTTTTCATTGTTACTTGTACATTGCTTTTTATTTATTATTGCTTGATATGTAAACTTTTATTGCGAATGGTGCTAATAGTAGGAATTTCTTTAAAATAATGTCTGTTTATTACCCTTTTCGTAACATTCAAGCAAGAAAATTACACATTCTACAAGCAAGTTGTGTTATGCACATATAAAAACAACATTAACATCTTCTATGTATACATGCTTGAATACAAAAAGTTTTTTTAAAAGAGACTCACTATATTATTTTATTAAAGTCTTTTTGTGTACAAACTTCGAATTTCATACAGTAAACAACTTTGAAACCTTCTTAAAACCTCAAAGGTATATGAAAATTAATAATATTTTCAAAGATATTTGAAAACGCGTTAAGAAATGAAATTACAATACCGCAGAGTAACGTTTCGTTACCGAAATGTTTTAGGTATTTGACTTATACTTTAGCGAAATTAAAATTAGTGAAAAGTTAGGTAAGTACACAAAGAATTTTAAATGAACATTATGTAATTTAAGTACAAAAAATATAACAATTAAGTACACGAAAAAATGCTTAATTTAAAATTTTATGTAAGTAAGGGTAGCATTGCATTTTTTTAATTTGCATATTTTTGAATAAATTGTGGTAAGATCCAATTTTGTAAAAAAATGTTTTAAACTTGAAGATAAAAAGCGATGACATCGAACAACTCATTTTTTGTTATTTTCGAAGTGAATATGGCAAATTTTTTTTTATTTAAACTATAACGGATATGTTTGTAATAATTACACGATTAGAAACTTTATTATTAGATAATATACGTGTACGCAACGTTATTTTCATAGTAATTATGAATAGTAATTGCACAAAAATGTATTTTGTAGTACTAAGAAAATTATATTTTTAGTAATTGGTACAAGTGCAATAAGACTAGAAAGTCTTTTATTTGCAGTAGCAAGAAACATAAACAAATTAAATGTTACAACATTATTACATCAGTAAACGTCCCTTGGGCAAGAAGTACGTGGCTGGCATCTGCAGCACAAAGTCTGTGATCTAAATTCATCAACTGCTAAAATTTATCTCTATTTCTTTACTACTTTTATTTACCTGAAGTTGCTTCAAGCACATTACGTCAAGTATAGTTTTATTTAATTTTTATTTGAGAATAACATGTTTACATCTGAATTACAACACATAGTAAATTTTAGTCATTTGCCATACTTTTATTTAAATATAATTCGTTCGCTTATACATGGCAACATATGTTTACATCAATTTAGTGATAATTATTATCTAAGGCTACAAAAGTTAACTTTTTCGTATCTACTCTTATTAAACATTCTTAATTAATGTAAAGCCATGTACAGTCTTTTCGCGTTTGTGTGGGCAGTTAAGAGCAGGTACAAACCTCTATAAAATGATAGTTTTGGGTAAATACGGGAATTGAAGTATACTAAAGACAATTTGTAGACTTTTGTTTATGACTAACAAAAGGGCTTAAGTAATGAAAAATCCTTGAATTTAGAAAACGCGATTTTGCTGTTAATTACACTTTAGTAGTGGTTTACCTGCCAAGAGGTTACTGTGATATTTAGTATTTACTGCGTTCTGTTCAATTTTTATTATAAATTGGAAAATGCCAAAACCAAATCAAGCGGATTCTTCGTTGATTATTCGATCCCGAATAGCTGCTCTAGCTGTTGCTGGTTGGTCCCAAAAGAATTCTGAAGAGTTGATCTGTAAGTTAGTTAAGCTTCAGAGTATATTTTCTTTTGAAAAATGCGTCAAAGGGGTGTAATTTTTAAAAGACGTATTACTGTTCAAAGTTTTAAAAATTCCATATTTTTGTTTATTAATTAAAGGTAGCATCAAACTATTTAAATCTTTGCAAGTAATCTGTTATGTGTTATTAATTATCTTATAAATAAATATCAACGTTTTAAAATAATTTAGCCACAGTAATGCATTAGCATTGCCATACTGGTTTCACTTTACTACACCGTAATATGATCCTCATTGGTTTATTTTGTAATATTTGCGTCTTTAAAAGTGGCCTTCGGAAGATAAGAAAGTATGGTTGATATAAAATTAAGTGCAATAATAATCAAAAAAAATCTGCCTTAAGTGGCTTTGTTGTTCACTCTGTATATGAAGATGCTATTTATTTCTTACTTATTCATTACTCATTTAGATCGATTTTATTTAATAAAATTGTTAAAAGTATAGTGATTGTCCGCTAGATTAGTAGGATCTGCTGGTTATCGAAAATTACGTCTAAGTTATTTATTATTACGTATTTAACATTCTCTTTAATATTATTTTATTAAATTCTCGTAAACTACGGTTAGACGTTGGATTGCTCGAAGTGAATCGGAGAGTTACGTACTGTTCGTCCTGGAAGAGCTCGTGTAACGCTGAAGCCAAGATGATGCCTTCGTCAAAATGCGAATGAACTAAGATTGTATCGTCGTCCATACAGAAAATCTAGGACTGGGCTGTAGCGTTAGAACCTCGACGTCGGCTCATGAGGGTGGCATGCTAATCGGCCCAGCCGAAAAATATTTAACTCCTGCCTGCTGCTGCGTTAGCTTCTGCCGTATTGACGAGACTGGTAATGTTATATTTACCACGAAAAATCATTTTCAATCCAGGAAACCCCGTGCATTATGGCGAGCAATGGAAGCGCTATGACGTAGAAAACGTCCTTCCTAACAAACGAGTGGTCGATAATGCGGGTTTTGGGGTTGGATGAGTAAAATGGTCGGGAAATACTCGAATTGTTCCACCTAGATTAATTCATAGTACTACGCGTATTAGAGGATGTGTTATTACCGTCCGTAAGAGCTATTTCCGGAAGAAATGGAAAAATTGTTTTGGTAGGATAATTGTAGTATCCCCCGCTCAATTGTGGATGAATGGTTTAACGAACCCCTGAATACAATTGCTACCATGGCCGCTAAATCGCCCGACCTAAATCGTAGAATCTGTGGGCTGCCTGGTGAAAAGTTGGAACGACGTTGGCTTCAATGGCGTAAGAGAACTTAAAGAACTAACCGATATGTACGGCTCGTGGGAATTTCGAATTCCCAATTTGTGAATCTTGTAAACGTATGAGAAGGCGTTTAGAAGAATGTATAATTCTAATGGTACTATACTAAATATTAAACATAGAAAATTTACATATTCTATTGTATATTTTTGTTCGTATATAAAATTATGTTGGAAAAATATATGTTGAATTTTTAGGTAAAAATGGTTACAACTTTACATTAAATTATTTTCCGCCGATTGCTTCAAGCAACTATTTGAAAAATTTTTATCAATTGGATGAATTTAGAATTTTAAGTTTACTTTATCAATAATCTAACTAGAATTTGCGCATTCTCCAATTTTAATTAAAAATTTATTATCCAATAGTTCCTTTAAGAATAACCGGAAAATAATTTAATGTAAATGTTGTAACCATTCTAAATATTTCAAATTAGAATAATTCTTGATTATGTGCATTGCGTACCTATAAATTAAATATTCGTAATTAATGTATCTTTACCTTTTCATTCCCTAATTTAAATGCTTATTTTGAATCTTTAAAATTTACTGAAGTAAACGTTTAATAAGCCGTTGTAATTGTTAAGAGCTTACCTGGGATTAGAGGATCGTAACTCTGTTTTGTTTATGTAACTTTGTTCACCAAACTTTTCTAACTTTGTACATGTATTAGTTCTTCCTCTTTAATTGCATACATATAAACATAAGCTCGGTACCGAATTAACAAAACTGAGGGCCTGAACTTATAATTTGAAACTGTAAAACTACTATGCATATTATGATTTTATAAAAGTTCAACCTTCATCTACAGTTAGATTTTGTAGTTTCATGTAAAATAGAATAAATTACTTTTCATAATAAAAAAAACTACAACAGGATATTTTTAAAAGTGAAAGTTGCGATGTTATTTGATTTACAAATTAACTTTTCTCTGATAAAACAACAATTTTGTGTTTCATCTCAATAATTTAAGAGGTTAGTCACAGGCAATTGTTCGAAAATTAATGTATTATTATGGAAAATATTTATTTTTAAGTCAGAAAAGTATAAAATTACTGCAATAAACATAACAATTGTTTTTGTTTATCAACATTTACAAATGGCTAATCTGGTATTTGCACATTTAAAATAAGACCTTGTTTATTTAAATAACGTTTAATTTCTAATGTTTTCAAAATTTTAGTTTGTTATATTTAGTTAATTAATGGTTTGATTTCAAAATATATTTTGCAAAATATTATTCCTTTAGATAATGATTTCTAAAGGCAGGGAGCAAGAGTTGTCCCCTATGAATTATTTTAATTTTTAAATTGTAAATTCCTGATTATTTTAAGGTGTTAATTTTGTCCTTCCCTAAACGTTTACTTGTTATAAATATCCAAAATTTTATAAATCAGCCTTTGCAATAATTTATAGTTTCAAGTTATACCTTCAGGTCCTAAGTTTGTTAATCCGGTATCGAGTCTACTTATACAATTATAGCAAAATATATCCCATTTTATTGTGTTTATGTATCTACACAATTAAAGCCGAACGGCTAATTTATGTACCTACTGTAAACCGCGTCATTATAAACGCGAAAGACTGTACCAATTTGTATCGCACTTTGAAATAAAAATTTACTCATGGTTATTTTACCAAAAAATTTCTACGAGTTAAGCAAAAAACCGATAGTTTCATATTCTTGATAATGTACCAATTTTGTAAACATTGTAATCTACATAGGTAAAATTTCTCAAAATATGTTTAATAATGTAAACTCTAAGAAGAGTCCTTCTAAATCCCGATTATACGTCTAATATAAATATTTCAAACCAAAAATATTAAATTTAATAATTATATTTACATTTAGTTAATATTTATTTTTTTTATTATTTATACATTGTCCATCATAGTTAAAAACTATTTTAGATTTGTCCATACGCATACACTTGAGCAAAAGTCCCGAAACGGCTCGATTACAGCCCAACGGGACTTCGTATCAACTTCAGGTTTTTGACACTGTATTCAGTGACATTTTTAGAACTTCTTGACATGTATTTTAGGACCGTGACGTCATTACGTTTGGAGGTCTGACGTAAGTGTTAATTTTTTAAAATAAAACACCCGGTATATTTTTCTATATTTGTATACTTTAAGGAGTTCCAAATTCAACGATGTAACGTTTGTATGGTTTCTGTTATGTAATATAGTCTTAATAAGGAAAAATTAGAAATTACAATCGTAATTAATAGATAATTATTTATTTTCTTAATAAATGTTTAAATTGGAATCCTTCCACTGCTTGACAATGTGCTAGCCTGTCCACAAATTCCCGCTGAACATTTTCAAGGAACTGAGGTGTAATATTATCAGCAACCCCTAGAATTCTTTCTTGAAGCTCATGTACCGTAGCAGGTTTTGTGCTATACACCACAGACTTTAAATGACCCCAGAAAAAGAAATCAAGAAGGGTTTGGTCAGGTGACCTAGCTGGCCATTCGATATGAACCTTTCTACCTATCCATCTCTGGAGAAAGACATTGTCCAAAAAATCTCTTACAATAGACCTATTCAAAAAAAAAAGAGAGCAGTTGGTAGTGATACGCTTGCGCGAAAGTTAACGAATTTTGGCAACATCCATAATTTTATTAGCGTGATAAAGCTGTCAATTTTCAAACTTTCTATCTGTTAATATAAAACAATAATTTAAAAATTTACTGAATATGGGAATTTACTGTGTAGTACCATTTTGCAAAAACAATAGCAAAGTTAATTGTCATGTAAAATTTCACAAATTTTCAAAATATCTTAAAATGCTAAAGAAGTGGGTTGCAAAGGTCAAACGTGATGCAATCACATCTAAAAAAATCCAGTTGGTTTTAAAGTAACAATTTATTCTAAAATAGGTATAGTAATGTTTAATTTAACATATTTGCATTCAGAATTATGTTACAAGTGTGCAGTGCTCATTTTATCGAAACCGATTACATAAATGGTCAATTAAAGAAGGAAGCAGTGCCATAAGTATTTAAATGGAGTAAAATCAATTTCCTATTCCATCTTCATCAAATCGTGATGACAATACTAAAAATAATTGTGATAAAAAGGCATTAAACATGTTAAAGTTACAAATAGGTGAATTGGAAGCCCAACTTAAATTTTATAAAGCTGCAGTAATTTTAAACCCAGTTAACTGCAATTCAAATTTTTCTATAGAACGTTTTAAATCTGATGATCAAAAGTTTTTATTTTATACCGGTCTGCCAAACTATTCAGTGTTTCAAGCTATATTTAATTTTATTAATACATCTTCGTTGATTTATAAAAAGAATAAGCCTTCAAAGTTGACCGCAGAGGAAGAATTTTTTTGACATTAATTAAATTAAGAAGAAACTTTGAATATACACATCTGTCTACATTGTTTAATATATCAGAAGCAAGCATAAGCAACATCTTTATTTCGTGGATTAACTTTTTATATATACAATTAGGCAGATTATGTATGAGGCAGCTGGATTAACAACTAATCCATTTTTAAAGACGTTGACATTTTACTGCTGATGTAGTGTTGACGAGCTACTACTTCCATTGTAATACCATGTTTTACTTTTGGTAAATTACTAATATTCACATTGTTTAAAATTCTGGTAAAATATGTAGATGTTGGTTTGGCTTTACCCTTGCATATATCTCCAAATTTAGATGCGGTGAATCTTTCTTTACGAGCTTCGTGCAATTTTGTACATGCATGTTGCTGCAGTGTATCTTTTTCTAGTCTAATGGCATCTTTCAAAGAAATTGTTTGCAGTTTAAAAGTCGATGGTGGCATAGAGTAGAAAATAATTTCTGAACCGTACGATGAATTGGGAAGTACTCTTCTTTCAACAGAAGTGTTATTTACAAAGTTAATGTACGATTCTCATATAAATTACTGATCTGTTGGTAGATTGTTGAATTTTCAGGAACTTGAAAGGAATCAAATATTCTTTTTACATTTTCATTCTAAAAATAAAGTAATTATTTTTTTATCATTATTTAATTTTATACTGAAATTACCTGATTTGCTGCAATAAGATACTTTATGGGAAGATTTAAAGTGTCAGAAATTTTACTTTGTAGCATAATTATTGCATTTAAATCGTAATTGTTATGTTGCAATGATGCACAATATAAAGTACAACTAACTGGAGGTTTACATCTATCAATGCTCAGTGGATACGAGAAAGTCATATTCATGACTGGTTCATTTTCAATTTTAGAATTTCGAGGTTTATTCCATTGTTGGGGGCAAGCTAGTACATGTTAAGTCTTCCGGGATGTCTGTATATTTTTTTAAAGTAAATGTTGTAAAGTATACGAAAGCCCTATTAAATGGTGGCATGACTGCGATAATCTGTAAAAATTTTATTTATTGGTTATTTACTTACAAACATAACATCAGAACCTACCCAATGACGCAGGAACAATTAGCTTTAATTATGTGACGACAGTTAAATGATAATATAATTTCTAACTTATGAGGCGTCTCATTTTTGCGCTGTGATCTGTAGCATTTTGCAATGATCTTATTGTAAGTAGGAGTACAAACAGTCCATATATCATGAATATAACATTCTGTAAAAAATTTATAGCCTTTCGTTTTATTTGTGAATGTTGCTCCATTCAAACTAAAAAAATGTGTACAAGTTTCTTTGGTAACTGATTTAAAACTCCTAAGACAATTATTAAGCACATCTAAAATGTTAAACGTAAATAAATGGTACAATACATACAGTAAAAATTACCTTTGCTAGCAATATCAAAATTTGTCGATGACATTTTTAGGGTTACAACGTAATGTAACTGAATTTAACGTAAATTGTACAAAATATTACAATACCTAATGGAAGATTTACAAAGAAACAATGGTGAACAACTAGAAATTATATGAAAAACGCGAAAAAAAGTTAGGTTAAAAACAATCTATCAATCTAGCATGTTGCCAAACTTACTCCTTCTAATTGATTAAATGAATCGTTTTAAAATGTTAACAAAATAAATTATCATTATAAATATTTCTAATTTTCAATCACTTCAAGAAGAAAAAAATTGTGTATTAAGTAAACAACTAAAAATGCAAGAAGTCAGTTACAATTTTAAATACAAGAAATATGTGTTTCCGTAAGAAAAGCATTAAAAGTTCGTTCCCGCCAATTCGTTATACATATTAGAGAGAGAGATGGTCGTGTAAATGAAGATATCCATTCTGACATAGTGTGCCGGAGCTCTGTCAAAATTCGACATGCTGTCGACTTGGAAATCGGGTTTTGTTTGAGGAAATTTATCGTTAAAGGGTCACTTGCTTCCTGAAGAGATTGAACCTCTCTCGAATCTAATCATCATGAGTAAAGTTTTCCGTTCGGTGTCATTCAGTTGAGCCATTTAAAGACACGCTTTTAGTCACAAATTTGTATTATAAAAAGTAATGTCACAGTGACGTTTATACCACGACTTACTTACTTAGAAAAACTAGTAAAATAATTAAAACAACGTAAGTAGATAAGTAGAAGGAGTCATATCCACTGTTAATTACGATTGTAATTTCTAATTTTTTCTTAATACATAACATACATAACAGAAACCATACAAACGTTAGATCGTTCAATTTGGAACTCCTTAAAGTATACAAATATAGAAAAAATACACCAGGTGTTTCATTAAAAAAATTGACACTTACGTCACACCTTCAAACGTAATGACGTCCCGGTTCTAAAACACATTTTAAAAATTTCGCAGTGTCAAAAACCCAAAGTTGATACGAGGTCCCCTTCGACTGTAATCAAGCCGTTCCAGGAGTCTTGCCCCAACCCTGTATATAATATCACATTAATTTGGAAAAATCTGTTACATAAAATACCACCATAATGTAAAAAATATTACTTAAAAAAAATAATAACAATAATAACAGTTATTAAAGCTGTATGTCAGCGAAGTAAAATTTCTCTGTAGTGTAAAAAGCATTATATTTTAGAAATTTTGTTAAAACACCCTTCAATTTATTAGTGGGCAATAAACTAATATTTATTGGCAACTTATTATAAAATTTTATCCCCAAATAATTACTACAATTTTGTGATGTAGTAAGTCGGTGCTTTATTTAGATTAATGTTCTTACTAAATCTAGTACCATAATCATAAAAATCAGTTGGTGACTGGTAGTTGAAATACTTTCTTTAATATGAAGAATTGAATTTAAAATGTAAACACTTGGCAGGCTTAAGATTTCAAATTCAATAAACCTGTGCCTACAACGTTCTATACCCCAAATTGTTTATAATTCTAATTGCACGTCTTTGAATTGCAAAAATCCGTTTTATATTAGAAGAATGACCCCAAGAAGTGATAGCTAACTTAGAAGCAACCTGACAACATTGTTCAGACCAATTTAATTTGGGGTCAATACACACCTAGGAAATTAGATTTGGATCCAAATTACATTAAATTACATCAAAGGTTATTAATTTTAATTGATATAAAAACAAAGATTAATGCAATCAACGTTTATGGGGCTGTTTAATTATTTTTAAGGAATAGATAATTGTTACTTAATACATTAACAGTAAATACCAGTAAATAAAAAAATTGGCGTCAGCGTAGTCAACAGTTTTTGGCGTGAGTTTTTGTACAGTTTCTCTATTAATTCTTAAATCATGTTTCGTTTCAAAAACTTGTAGAGATAACCGAATGTTGTCGAAATAATTGAAAAGGCAAAGGTAGAAAACAGAAGACCAGAAAAGCCCTTAATTAAAGTAAACACCATTAATTAAAAATCAAATTATAAATTCATAGAAAATATGAAATATAAATCTTCATAAATGCACATTATTTCAATATGTAGGTTTACAAAAATAGTTTTGCACCAGTTCACGCAGTTTAATTAGCTTGCGCAGACGGAAAAAGTCTACCATTGTGGAATACAACCGAGAAAAATATTTAATATTTAGTTTTGACAACAAATTATTTAATATGAAAAGAAATATTAATAGAATAGAAAACAAATTACAACATAATACCACATTTAGTCTAGGAGCAACTATAGAATATAATGCCCCTGTAAATGAATATACTATTTTTGCTAAAACTTTGTTGCGTCGTATGTTACGCCACTGAAATAGTTGGTAATTCTGCATAATAATATCTAGTGATATCGAAACTGGCGCAATTTTACTTTGACATCTATAGTTCGTTCGTTATTGAAGCGAGTCATGTTTCTCTTAAATTGAAAATCTTTCCAGCACCATCGGCTGTAATAATGGGTAAATTTTAATTAATCGATTTGCAATCGTTAATTATAAACGTTTCATTATTCGCTTAAATTTTGTTTGAAATGTAACATTTTTGTATTTTCTAATCGAGAGGTTATGATACGTCTGTACATAACTAATCGTTTGTTGGATCGATAAGATCAAAATAACTCGGTAATACATGGTATTAGAAGACCAAGGGGCCGTTTGCTCCATTATTGTATAAAAAATGTGTATAGTATGTTGATTCAAATTTAGAATGCACCGCTTCATTCTATCGTTCAAAACCCAAAGTACCGTAAAATTTGTACAGTTTGTTGGTTCAAGTTAGATGTCGTCTGTTAATCCTATTGTTTGTTTGTCACCTGAAGCTTTGATGAAAATCGGAGATTAGGGAAACTTGTAAGGAAATAGCTGTTGATTCGAATAGTACAGTAATTAGGAAATACCCAATAAAATTTGCCTTTGCTTTCCGTTTTGTTAGTTAGCTTTATTACTGTTAGAGACTATTAGTATCAATGCATTAAGCAAATAAAAATCGTTGGTTGCGTTTAACTAAACAAAATCGTTTTGAAATTTGTTATGATAAAAATTCACGTTTACTAACTTTTACTTTTCAACGTGCAAAATTTTTTCTGCGTACGGTTTACTTTGCTTATTACGACCTTGTCTACTTTCACATCAAGTCAACGTCTAAATTCAATTGCGTTCGTTTTTACATTATTTCTTTTGGTGACAAGGACAGTCGTGTTTTGTAAAAAAAAAAGGAACTGCGAAAGGAAATTCTAAACACAAGTGATGGATGAATCGAAGTTGTTATAAACATTCGCCTGTTGTGAAACATAAATTACACCGGATATGTAATAATAAATAAACCGGAATGTTGTTTAAGATGAACGTTTGCAGGTGAGCTTACTGACATATATTTCACCACGTGACGAGTAGTCACTGCATTTAGTTCCTCTAATTATTACAGTTTCTTTGTCCATTTGAATTGTTTGGAATTACTTTGCTTGATGTCTGCTGAGATTTGATTAGGCCCAGAAATTTTGGGTTGTATTCTGGAACCGTTTTTGAATTAACTGTTGTAATTGGAAGGCTAACCTCTCGACACTTACTTGTACTCAAAGAAGTGATATGTAGAAATACACATATGCTGTTAAGAGGTGCAGATTAAACCAACGGCTGTAGAGTGTCTCGCCGTAACACCAAAAAGGGCTTTCTTTCAAGACTGTGCCGCCCACCTAAATAGCCATCAGTGCTTTGCTTTGCAGCTATTCCAATTTTAACGTGTGTATCCGAACAATCCAATTACCAGTACCAAACTATAACTGGGAACTAATGATGTCGAACGCTCCAAAAAGACGCTTTAATGAACGATACACGTATGTGTAGTTAAGTAACTTATCTCTAGGTTATTATATGTTAATGTCGAAGAATTGTGTGTCGTTAGACAAATTACTTGTACCCCTGCTTGTTCGTATTACTATCAAAGTAATTTTGACTGCTTTAATGTCAAGGTGGCGCCTATAATTAATTTTGTCATTGTTACATTTAAATCCACACGCTGTGTGCGTAGCTAGCAGAATAAGTTTGACGCTCAAGGAGGATAAGGACCCGTCTTACTCAATAGCAGCGGCCATTAAGTTTTGGTTATTACCTGTTTGCTGTGTCGCTAATTAACTTATAATTATTTGTGTGAATATTACCGGGAGAGCACGATATTCTGTATTGCGTCTGATATATTTTGTTGTATGACGTATTATGTGTGTAACCGATTATACAGCTCTTAAACCGACGAAACTATTTTTTTAGTTGTCTATTAGCTTAAGATATTGTAACAAATTTTGGTCGCATTCAATAGAAGTTGTATTAGATTGTAGGTATATTTCTTGTTTATTTGTATCCCCTAGCGCAATACAGACTTGATTTAATATTTGTTGAAGTGTTTCTATAGTCTGTTTACAAGGAATGTCAATCCCTCTCAATATAGAAAAGTTTGATATAAAATTCGTTAAGTTTGTTTGTAATATTGTATGTAATCCACTCTGTTTAAATTAATAAATAAAGTAGTAGTTACAGTGATAAATGCAAGTCAGAGTATAAATATAAAATAGATATTAAATAAAACAGTTATTATGTAAATATTTTAAGCTAAAAGGCTAAACAAACTTGGAAAAAAAGATAGAGAAAACTCTAAATTAACGTCTAATAATAATTAAACAAATTCAACATGAACAAAACATGTATACAAATATTAAAGATATCATTATTATCAGTGTGATAACAAACTCATTTCCACACTTTGTTAATTTTTTTTATAATTAAAAATACAAATAAATACAATTATTAGAATGGAAATATAGATAAAGAACATTGGTAAGAATATAGTTTTATTAGAAAATGATATTATTATCAACAGTGTTTTAATATACAGGGTGGTCCACGATGTTTTGGCCAGTATATATCTCGAAAACTATTTGGAGTACGATATTGAAATTTGGCAGTTATAAACCGTTGGTAGTATTACGCATTTTAAGCAAGCAGCAACGTTGTTACAACGTCACTTTTCGGATCATGTGGTATCATTTTTAAAATTTTTAATGGGACACTCTGTATATTTTTTCACTGCTGTAAAGGTCCTCCTATGCTAATTCAGCCATACCTTTATTTTATTTTTTTTGGTAGGTAAGTATTTAGAAACGATAAACAAATTTTTACGTAGGTTTTTATTTGAAAAACAAAGATAGCTTAGAAACCTAAAATATTTGGAGTAGAATAACACTTTTACTATAGTTGATCTCCAAATTGATTTTCATTTTTAGTAATGCAGCATTCAAATCTTCAGTAAATTTCTTGTGCAGCTGCTTGAATCAGTTCTGGTGTAACAGATTGGCAAACTGCTCTGATTCTGTTTTTAAATTATCTACATCGGTAGTAGCTGTAACATACACTAATCCTTAACTTAACTTAAACAACTAATGAAACATAGAGAAATTTTATTTAAAATCCGCAAGATAAATGGAAGGAACCTTCGTTTAAAAAGAACACCAAGGAACTATTTAGTTTTATCTAATAGACGATAACTAGCGCAAAAGATACACAGCAAAACGTTAAATGGGCAAGTACGGCCCTGCAATATTAAATTTAACGGCGTCGCAGCGTAATCACGATAACTAGCGCAAAGATAACACAACAAAACGTTAAAGCGATAAGTAGGTATGGCCTTGTAAAATAGAAACGAAATATTCGATTCAAACGGCCTCAGTTTATCAATGCGTATTCACTATAAACATAAAAGAAAGTGCCAAACTCACAGTTAATTTTGATGTAGGGTACTGGTGATTCATATATATATTTTCGTTGACAATTGAAAACACCTGCTTCAATGCTCTCTTTTTCTTTATTCGCTGTAAATATGCGGCAACCATTGATATGTCAATGTAGCGTAATTCATACGGAATGTACATTTATTCTCGTTTTCGGATGAGGCAAATAATACAACGGTATCACTTACAAATACATACAGGCCCTCGAAACTATTATTAGTACTAAACCCTAAAAAGACAATATTTAGCGAACGTAATTAAAAAAAAAAACTTTACCATTGGATATAATGGGAGAAAATATAAATAATTTTAAGACACTTCTCTCGCCATAACCGGCACAATCAAAAACACTTGCGCCTTTGCATTTCCTTTAGAAAAATCATGCCTGTGCGCATTGCCAACTCACGGTGAAAATTACTAGAATTGTATACGGAGTGAGTCAAATAAGTTATACAAGACGAATATTAATTTAATTTATGTGACAAATAGAAAATATAAAATCATAACGTAACAGTGCAACAACCGATCGCTGTGGAAGACCATTGTTAAAAATCTAAATTTACTGCTTTTACACTCCAACAAAAACTACTAAACTTTCGATTAGAACATATTTTCAATAAAAGAAATAATTTTAGAACGAAGAATGACGTTAAACAATTTAAAAAGTAAACATTCTTTCCACACGGTATCGTATGCAGCAGTTAAATGTAAAAGGCAACTCTAGTTTTAAGTTTTCTGAAATCCAGCTTCGATATGCGTTATTAATACCAATACCTCACAACAACTTCTACCGGATAAAATCCTTCTTGTTCAATTGGTAATTTCTCTTCTATTAACGGATTAATTCTTTGAAAAATTAATATTTCCAAAACCTTATAAATTATATAACAAACTTATTGGACTATAAGAAATTGGGTCTGAAGGACCCACGATAAATTGCCACGATTTTACATTTCTTTAAATCTGTTGGTAACTTACCTGTGTTATAAATATCATTGAAAAACATAAGTAGCCACTTCAAAGAATAATTTCCCAAATTTTTCAGAAATTCTTGATGTATTCCATCAAACCCAGCAGCTTTCTTTGATTTAGTCTTTTTTAATGCATGCTTTAGCTCTTCTACAGTAAAAGGTCTGGATAGGTATATCTTCTGAGGTAGGTGTAGATTTTTTTTTCTTTTATAGACAATTTTTCATCTTTGTGATACTCGGTTTGTCCACTTTTACTGAGTTTGAAACATTAACCAACCGAGAAGCAATAGAATTTAAAGAAACTTTTATATTTGTTTTAGAAGATTGATTTGTAGAACTTAATTTATTAAAAAGTGCCCAGTTTTTACGACTTAAATGTACGAAATCAATATTTTTCATTAAATAATTCCATTTCTCTTTTCTTCCATTATTTAGAGATGACAGTATAGCATTCACATTTTCTTTATTTGGATTTTCTAGATATGATTTGTACAATCAGTTTGTTTCAGTTGACCAACATGGGACATATTCCTGTCGAAAACCACGTAGAATGGATTTTTTGCTGCACATTTAACAGCATTTACGAACCTAAAATAATTATCAGAAACCGATGGTATCCATCTAAGAATAGAATCGAGAGATGTTCTATAGTGTATCCAATCAGTGAAAATACCACTTAGTTTTCCTAAAGATTCTACAAACGGAATTTGAAGTCCAATTTGTATTAGCGAAGGCCTATGTTGACTTCTTGGAAAATCGTTTAATACCATACGTGTTGATTGTAATGGAACCATGTCACGATCCATTGATACTAAACACAGGTCCGGGCTGTAATTGTTTTGCCATCGACCGGAATAAAATATTTTGTTGTCTTTTGGATCATATACTAAATGTATGTTTGAAATTCCATCCATGTTTGTAACGTTATTCCATTGATATCGTTGTCTTTGTAGCCCCATAATGTGTTGTGACAATTAAAGTCACCAACATATCCACATGGATGAGGAAAAACGACATTAAAAGTTTCTGGCCAAGGTATCGGAGGAGGTTTATAAATATTTAATACGTGTAAATCTCACATTTTTAGTAGTTATAACGAAAATTCAGAAATTTTTTTGTAATTATCCGGGAGGGTCTTGATAACCAGGTCTGGAAACCAAAGTGGTGATTTTTAGGCAAAACATGTTTTTCTTGTTCACCATGGAGTACTGTAAGGTACTAATCACCTTCCATATTTTATGTTAGTATTAAAAAAGCCTAAAAACACACACGGAAAAGCTGTAACAAAATTGGCGTACGTTTTAACGTTTTTTTAATATTAGATTTTTATTAGATAATATTAAGGGAACAAAGAATTAAGTGAGGAATACCAAAAGAATTAAATGAAACAAATGAAAGCAAAACCTAATAACCACACGTGCGCAAAACTCTTTTTAAGAAAAGTTACATGAATCCGCGTTTGATTCTAAAAAAGAGTTGACGCATAGTGACTTCTGATGAAAACTAATAGAATGTAATTAAAAAACCAAATGGAAAAAAGCATAGGATAAATTAAAGTACTAAATAAAATACAAATAAAATTAAGAGCAAACTACAAAAAGTGGCATAAGAGAGAGAGAGAAATGACACTTTTTAAATTATTTTCTTATTCGTATTCTTTTGAATCCTGATTTATTTTTTGTAGTATAATTAGAGTCCATAAAGTTTAACTAAGCCAAGAAATATAAGTTTATTTAATAAAATTTAATCCGTTTTTACATAAGAAAATTTAAAATGTAACCCTGATATTCATAAAAATGCTATAACGCGACTGTGGGAGTGCAATCCATTCTTGGAAATACACATCCAGATGTGACGTTACTCGCTGAGCAAAATGAGGAGATGCACCATTCTGTTGCGACCACACAGTCGCTCTCTCATTTAGTGGAATGTCCTCAAAGAAATCGGGAAGAATATTCCAGAGAAAATCTAAACACCTTTCACCTGTCAGAGTCCCGTCATAAAAACACGGCCCAATCAAACGGCAATTAAACAAACCGCACCAAACATTTATCCCCCAAATAGTTTAAAAATGCGTTTCTTGCACCCACCCGGGATTTTCAGCCGACCAGTAGTGACAGTTATGTCTATTAACTATACCGCTATTGTAAAAACGGCTTTCGTCACTCCACAATATTTTATTTAAAACAAAAGGTTATCTTCGATTTTAACTGACATTTCAGCAATAAAGTCAGACTTTCATTAAATGTACTTTGAAAGGATGATATTTGTATTGCTTTAAGATTCTCTAGATAGTTGTTTTACTTATACTTAATTCTTGATGAAGACATCGAGTTGAAATGTGGGGATTGACTTGGATATGAGCAAGAATATTAATTTTCCGGTTGGAAAAGAACCATGTCTTAACTTTAGTTCTACATAAGCAAAAGTACTTTCACCTGAAGTTGTTCGCTCGGGAAAACGGTTTCTGTATAAATCTCTAGCACGTCTGCTGTTTCTTCCACATTCTCCATAAATAATCAGCATATCAACATACTCGTCGTAAGTGAAACTTAAAGGCATGATAAGTTTTAAGTAATTAAACTTTTAACAACAATAACACAGTGAACGATTGTTCACTAACACTGACGGTTTCTGACAACTACAATAGCTGTTGCTAGGATACGTTTTTTGTTTCTAGCCTCTTAGTTTTTCAAATAAAAAACCTACATAAAAATTTTTTTATCGTTTCTAAGTACTGACTTACCAAAAAAATAAAAATAAAGGTATGGCTAAATTAGCATAGGAGGGACCTTTACAGCAGTGAAAAATATACAGGGTGTCCCATTAAAAATTCTAAAAATAATACCACGTGATCCGAAATGTGACGATGTAACAACGTTGCTGCTTGCTTAAAATGTGTAAAACTAGCTACGGTTTATAACTGCCAAATTTCAATATCGTACTCCAAATAGTTTTCGAGATATATACTGGCCAAAGCCTTGTGGGCCACCCTGTATAAACTTTATGCAATGTATGCCAATTAAATTCCAAAAATGTATGTGCAAACCGGAAACACTAAATGACTAACGCGCGTGGGTTCTTCCACTCCTTCGCAGTGAAGATTTCATGGTAATCAGAGGTCTGTTTCATTTTCTAAAGGTGTTCTTAGGGCATAAGTTTTTTAACTTGGTTGCTGAAATGGCTGATTCATTTTTTAAGTAACCTCGTGTAATCAAATTTTGGTCATAACTGGTAAAAACTGCAGCAATCTAACGAAAATTACGTCCTGTTACAATCACGTATGTATAAATAGTTAAAATAAGAGTAAGAGTCTTAAAAATCACGGCTGAAAGCAACGTTGATCATGTTTGTCGACATTTATGGCACTCCCCACTCTTACGTTTTTAAACGTGTTCGCTTCCCCAAGCGGTCTCTTAATAACGTTCTTGTCTTCTAACAAGGAACATTCTTTCGGCTGATCTAAACATCTAGTACAAGAATTCTAGTTCTTGGTTCTCATTCTAGTTTGTTGATATTTTGGTGTAAATACTGAAACCAAGCTTTTATTTACACTAAAAGATCAAAAAAGAATGTTCTTATTCTAGCTATAGCTCTTTGTTCGTTTGATTTTAATCGACTTTTGAAGGAACCCACCATGGCAGTGTACAGGTTGTCTAGAAAGCTGAACAATAGTCTTCAAAGGCATAAGATATGATATTTTAGACTTTTAAACGATGAAATGGCTTTAGGTACAAATTGTATTATGTTAAAGGCAAAAATTGTTTTCTCACACTGTGGGTTAGAATAACAAGTTTGTCAATGACACTTGTTGCAATCGATTCACTCTGTGCGGAAAAAATTAAACATTTTGGGAAATAATAAAGTTGAAAGTTTGTATTAATTTATTATAGGTAATACGAGGATATATTGAAAAATTCTTAGCCTACTATAGAACCAAACAAAATTTCAATGTCAAAATATTTTATTACTCAACATATTCTCCTCTTAATTGGATACATTTATTACAGCAAACCTGCAACGTCTCTAGACCAGATCTCCACAGCTTCTATTACCTCCTTGTTGGAAGAAAATGTACGACCTTTTAAACTTTTTTCAGTTGAGGAAAGAGGTGATAGTCGGACGGAGCCAAATCGGGTGAATAAGGGGTGTTCTAGTAATTCAAACCCTAAATCACGAATTTTTGCATGGCAACATGAGATTTGTGTGCAGGGGCGTTGTCCTGCAAAAAACAAAACACCTTTGGATAGCTTTCCGCGTCTTTTTCTTTAATATTTTCCCGTAGAGTGGTCAGTAATGTCGAATAGTAATCTCAGTTATTGTTCTACCCTTATCCAAAAATCAATCATGATTACTCCATGGCAATCCCAAAAACTGAAGCAAGAACTTTTCCAGCAGATTTTGGACACGAAACTTTTAGGTCTTGGAGAACCAGAGTGTCGCCATTCCATCGATTGTTGCTTTGTTTCTGGATCGTAGAAATGTACCCAAGTCTCATCCATAGTAACAATTCGGTTTAAGAAGTCTACATCGTTTTCAAATCGAGCACAAATCGAACGCGATGCTTCTACCCTTGCACGCTTTTGGTCAACATTCAAACATTTGGGGATCCATTTTGCAGCAATTTTCTCATGTCCAAATTGACGTGAACCATATGATGAACGCGTTCGTATGAAATATTCAGTGCTTCAGATATCCTGTCCCAATTCGACGGTCTGATAAAATCATGTCATGAACTGCATCGATATTTTCGGGGACTGACACAGAAACTGGCCTTCCCGATCGGTCATCATCTTCAATGGAAAATTTACCTCTTTTGAAGCTTGCATTCCAATTTTTGACGGTCGCATACGAAGGACATTGATCACCAAGGGTATTAAGCATATCTTCGTAAATCTGCTTACCTCTTAACCCTTTTAAATACAGGTACTTGATGATGGCTCGATACTCCAATTTTTCGATTTTCACAATTTCGGTGGACATCTTTTTCATTTAATTTATTGCGTGACTCTGGTTTACTTTTTGACGTCAAACTTTACACTGACACTTCTAATAAGTTATTGTTCGTTGCTATGGTAACGCAATATTTTGTTTATGCAAGGAACTGGTCTAGGCTAACTATATATCAATACATCCTCGTTTATCTATTACTATGCATAACTCACAATTCAGCGTAAACAAATTACATAAAAGGTCCTTTAGAGAAAGCTTACAGTGTTATATCAACTAACTTTTACTACAAGGGTTTTGAAAGCTGTATACTCGTAAGAATGGAGTGTATTGGAAATAATGAACCGTTTTCAAAAAGAATTATTTGTCGTCGAAGAAAAAAAGGTAGTTCAACTGTTTGAGAAAATGGAATCTAAAATGACTTGCATAATGTGTTTTAAGAGTAGCGTGAACTAAACTATTAGGGTATAGATTGATTTTAAATGCGTTAGGGTTGACTAAAGGCGGCTGCACAATTACCTGGAAACAAGAACGTAAACGGGAAAAAAGTTAAAACAGACATATTTCAATGTGTCCATGCATTAATTTCCGGTAACGAGAACGAGAAGCCGTTCTGGAACGAGAACGAGAAAGTTGACCAAGTTTTAACATTCCCGTTCTCGTTGCATTCTCTGAGCCAATCACAGCAATGAGATATAATGCTAATAGCTGATCCAATAAGAAAGCAGCTACAATTCTATCAAAATGTTCAGGTAGCATTCGAGTATATTTGGAAAACATTTCATGATCATTAGTTTTCATAAAAGCGAATAAACAAGTGTTTTAAACAAATAAATTTCCCCAGAAAATGTGAAATATCCCTACTGTTTCCGTTTACGTTGATTGTGCATCCGCACAAATATTTCAGTTCTCTTTCCCATTCTCGTTCCCGTTAACGTTCTTGTTTCCGGGCAATTGTGCAGCCGTTTTTAGGCATTTGGAAAAATATTCAACACATATGAATAAAATGTACCCAAAACTGGCCCGACATAGATGGCTCTACCATTGAATTTATCTTGTTATCTTTATTATTTGTGCAACTGATGTATACACACTTTTTTTTTTTTTTTTTTTTTTTTTTTTTTTTTTTTTTTTTTTTTTTTTTTTTTTTTTTTTTTTGTTTTTCAATATTTACAAAAATGCAAGATGCGCAAATTGCATTCTAAATAACAAACAATGTAAAGTACTGCAACAATTTTTGTGTACAACACAAGCTAGTAGTTTTTTCTACATAGAAGTGACAAATAATATACAAGCTGCCGTTCGTCATTTCAAATTTTCAATTATCAATTACTACAGATCTGAAGGAGTTTTTGCTATAGTAGGAATGTAAAATGATTTCTCGTTACTGATATTGTGTGCTTATGCAAATATTTTTGTAGCAAAATGCTCTACTAACCCACTGTTTTTGCTACACTTTTGAAACACTTGTAGGTAATTTAGTTGTTTCGGTAAGCGTCTTGACGTACTTATCTGGTAGTTTACATGCACTGAGCGCAAGAAGGTACTTGGTTAATTCGTCTGAGTTAAATAAAAGTAGTTTACCACTGCTAGAAAACAATAGATTATAAAATTTGAATATTAATATGACATTGCATACGCGATAAAATTATTTAGAGCATAAAGGTTAGACATGAAATGTTCTTAGTTATGTTCAGTCGGTAGGTTGTAGTTTCGAGTTATTAATCTTACGTATACAGTTTGTTAAGATAGATTTTAAGAAAAATATCATCAAGTACAATTTACGTTAATTCTAATACCAAAATCTGACTTTAACAGGGTGAAATTACATTTTCTCTAAAAATATAAGTTGAAACTTTTTGGATGAAGAGTTGGGCAATCAATTTACTAAAATTTGTACAATGTAAGTATTTTTTGAAATTGAGACCGTTGTGGTTTTGGGTGATACATCTGCTAATAATTTAATCTTTATAATCTCTTTCAGATTTGATTGGTTGTTATAAATTACAATACTTTATACTTGTTAGTATTAATTAACAATAAATTCTTATTACTCAACGTTGAAGAACCTCTGAGTTGTTAGTTGTATTTATACAATCTTCACACCGATCATTCTTTTTTTCAAATCTAACGGTGGATGATTTTAGTACAATGTTTATTAAATGTTTTCATTTGATGTAACATTTTCGTTTTTATAAAAAATTATCATTTCACTAATTGGATGAAAATCAATCGTCTTTATTTTTAGCATAAATTTGTAACTTGAAATACGTCAATAAACAAAAATAAAATGTATAAAAGTTATGTGAGTACTTCTGAATATGTACGTACTTATCGGTTTGTAACTTTTCATTTGTAAACCTCTGATTTTTCACAAATCGGTAAAAATTTACCGGCAAACATGCAACTTATGTAAAATTCTTAAAACGTTTTCCACGCTCTTCGTTTCCATATTTATCTTAAACTTTATTTTAATATGTTTTACTGAATTATTAACATTAATGTTGCGAGGTAAACGTTTAGAAACACATTTAAAGTACATTGCTTTAATTAAAATGTTTAAGATTTAATCGATTGAGCATTGAGAATTTCTCAGAAAGTTTGAATAATAAGAATACACTTAAAACTTTAGAACATCTTTTTAATTTGTATAATTGACCTTTCACAGTAGTTTCATTTTACTATTTAACTTTGTATTGTAATTCAACACAAAAAGTTTTCTAGTTTGAAAAAAAAATCTGGAATTACATTACTATAGAGTTCAAGCAAATTTATAATGAGTACAAATTTAATTGATTTATTTACTACTACTAGTAGTTTGTTTTTTTTATTCAATTTTTTTATTTTGACAATTTTATTCTTACATTTTTATTATTGTTTTCGTTCTAGTATTATTTTTGACATTGTTAACTATTAGCATTATTTTGTTACTAAAATTTTTCAATACAACGATTATGTCTTGTTTGTTGTTGATGTAATACATTTGTAGGTTCTATTATTATTATTTATTTGTTTTATGATACATTTCTAATTTGTCCTGTAATTGGGAATTAATTTTCCTGTTGGGCAATAATGTATTATTATTATTATTATTATTTAATTTTTATTTATTTTAAGTTTCAATTTACGTAGTCCACTTTACAAAAAATTAGATTTTATCAAATAAATCAAAAACTGCTTACTTCTGGTATAGGACATGTTAGATGCTTTCTCATTGATTTTCGAAGGAAAATTCACTAGTCACATAAAAATGGTGGTTTTAATTTGAAAAAATTGAGTTTACAGGTATTTATAATGTCAATGTTTAAACCAAATTTTTCGGACGATCTGTACAATATATTTAGGCATCGAGAATTGTTCTAATTAGGGCCGCACTCAGACTTTAACACTTTAGCAAATAATTTTTATCTCTACAATAACTTCCACGCTACACTAATTTCTTTGATGCCGTATATTTTTAAAAATTTTGAAATAATGCCAATAATTTGAAAACCGTTGAAGCTAGGGATATGAATTATGGGTCAAATGTACTCAAAATTTCCCGAGATATTCGACGGTGCAAAAATATACAAATTTCTATTTTAAAAAAATCAACTTTGGTTGACAACGTTTTTCTGATAAAAATATTTTTTAAATGTGCAACTTTAGTCTATTTGGGAAGCTTGCTCACATTTTTGGGACAAGCAGTCACTGAATGGACACATTGTAAATGTTATTTATATTATTAGTATACATGTAGTGTGTCTACTTAAGTTGAAACCATATCTTTTAGTATTGGTTTTAAAAAAATTATTACTGATAAAAACTGTGCACGGTCCAAACTAACTCATATATAAACTTTTAAACTGTATACGAAGTTTGTCAAAACATAAATTTTGCTCAAGAGTAAAGTACTGTTATTTTTACAAAATAAAACAATGTTATAATAAAAATTGTTTTGAATTAAAAGTTATATTCAAATACTGTATTTTAACCAATCAAGATAAAAATTCAGGTCTGGTTATTATTTACGTTTTGCATTATAATTATTTACAGTTAAAAATTTCAATACTGAATTACAAGATCTTTGCAAGTATTATTCAACATATTTTGTTATTACTACATTTTCTGTTTTACTTTATATTTGTTAGCGTTTTTTTTCATTTTTTTTTGTATCTCTTTAATTTATTTTTTAAGTGCGTCCGCTGTCCGTGTTTCGAGTGCCACTATGGGGATCTCGCTTATCTTACGAGATACAAAGTCGGTTAAATTAGGGCAAAGTTGCGCATTTTTATGTTGAATTACAATCTGAAAAGGAATTTGTAATATCTCCAATAATTTTGAAAATATCGAAAAAAACCAAAATTTCTGATTTTCGTTTTTAATTTTTTGCCGATAAACAAATCAGATTAGACATTTTTAACCCAGACATTATTTAGACACTTTTTATGGAAAATTCGAATATGACATCACTTTTCCAATTATTTTCAACATGGCAAGAAACACCTGTCAACTTCATTTTTTTTATAAACGCCATTTCGGTTTTAATATTCATAGATTACGTTTATTTTTCTCTTAACAACGATGTATTACACTTGGTAGTTCAGTATCACATTTTTGCCAAAAATTCAATTTTTAATTTTTTGCAAGCAGTGCTATAGAAAAAATCAACGTTCTCTTGTTTTCAATAAAATTATGACAGTTTGATAATATTTCATGTCTTAATATTTAATCTTGTGTTAGTTTGATTGCAAAAATATCCTTCTCAATTGAAGAACAAAGAGATATGCTACAAATGTATTACACTTCGCATCGATATGCCCACATAACTGCAGCAACGTATTTGCAGCGTTATCCAGAGCGACAACAACTCAGTTTGAGATATTTTTCTTTGCTGCATAGAAATATGGGCCACTATGGCTCATTTATAAAACCTAGACAAGAATATGGGGATAAACTTAATGAACATGACCAAGAAATTTTGCAGGCGGTAAAACTTTTGCATGTCTATAAATACCAAAATTGCTCATCATTTAATTCTTAATTAGGCGCAAAACAATCCATCTGTCTTCTCAAAAAAAATTGCAACCCAGCTAAATTTGCCATCACATCAAGTTGTTTGGAGAACCTTAAAAAAACACAAATATCGGCCTTGAGCAATTCTTATTCCACAAACGTTTCATCCCGGAGATCGTGAACGACGGATAGCTTTTTGTACATTTCTAAATAATCAAATTCAGGACAACCTAAACTTTCTTAACAATGTGATATGGTCTGATGAATGGAAATTCACCAATGCAGGAATATTCAATCGCCACAATGAACATTACTGGTTAATTGAAAATACCAATCAATTTCAAGAACGGCGACCGCAAATACGTTTTGGCCTTAACGTTTAGGTCGGTTTTTGGGCGATACAATAATAGGTCTTTACATCTAGAAGAATAATTTAAATGCTGATGGGTACCTAAATTTTCTGAGAACATATCTCACAGGTTTTATGGATAACAATGTTCCTCTTCAGCGTTTGAACGCTATCTGGTTTCAGCATCGCATCGCGCCATAATGCTGGATGGGTTGGGGAATGCTTGTCAAAAATGTTCCCCAATCACGTCATTGTTAATAATGGCGATGCACGCCTATTATCTATTTCTTTTGTATTTGTTCTGATTTGAATTACAATTTTCTTGCAAACCGAATGTTGTTGCGTGTTGATCAATTGAAAATCGAACACAACTAATTCAATTCCAACGCAGCGACTAAACAGACGGATCAAAATGTCATAATTTTATTGAAAACAAAAGAACGTTGTTTTTTTTCCATATCACTGCTTGCAAAAAATGAAAAATTGAATTTTAGCAAAAATGTGATACTGGACTACTAAGTGTGATATATCGTTGTCAAGAGAAAAAAAAACATTATCTAGTATTAAAATCCAAAATAGCCTTTAGAAAAAGAAATGAAGTTGACAGGTGTTTCTCCTCCATGTTGAAAATAATTTGAAAAGTGATGTCATATTCAAATTTTCTAACTAAGCAAGAATCAACAGACTGCTTTATAGGTGATCGTCATATAATATGTTGTTTTAATCTAGGATAATTCTAGAACTAAACTAGAATTAAAATTGACGCATTGACTGTTTCGAATCTATATTAATATGTTATGTCGTTTGTGCGTCCTCGCCTTCGTTTTTACCGAATACTTTCGATTCATTTTACGAATTCACATTTTACGAATTCACATGGAGTACATGCAAAAATCGACCTTTTTTCAAATTTGTCTCACATTAGAACGGCTTGAGATATTTTTATTTGAACAAAAGTTTCGAGTTTACAAAAGATGTGCCTTTATTTTTTGATTTAAATTTTTTTTTGTACAAGGGCATCTTCAAGGTTAAAAAAAATGTTAAAAATTGTCAACAAAATTTCAAACAAATTGATTCGTAAGTTAACCACAACCAGCTTATTTATGGACCGATTTTTAAAATTCAAAGAGCATCATACGTAAATAAAACAATTAAAATTTTTGGCCGTTTTAGTTTTGTATAACCTCGAGTGTTTTCAAAAGTTATAAACGAAAAACGTTTCCGACAAAATTTCATTCGAAAACTAAAACGGCCATAATTTCTAAATTATAACAGATAAAAAAAAATTATTTAAGAAAAACGTTTTTTTATGACCCTATCACATAATGTTTAATAAAATTTATCATTTTTAAGAATTTTTTTAAGCAATTTTACATTGTTATACGAATATTGTAATTTTTATAACTCCAGAACCATATTACGTAAAAACACGAATAAAAAATTAAAATATTCTTAATTTTGCAAATTTTCAAATGGTTTTACTGTAGATGATTCAATTTCACCCAAAAAAATCTTCGTATGCATGAACTTGATCACTCACACACGCGTAACTGCGAGCGTTATGCGAACCAAACAGTCAATTTCACTTAAATAAACTTTGTTGTATTACGTTAAAGAGGTCGAGCCAATAAATCCGGTTCTAAATAATTTTTTAATAAATAATTTCTATTCGTACTACATTTATATCTTCTATATTAATATGTTATGTCGTTTGTGTATCCTCACCCACTCGGGATTCGTTGCGAGCGCACACCCGAATACTCTCGATTCATTTTACGAATTTACATGGAGTACATACTCTGCATTCATATTGATTACTCAACCGATGAATGTTAATGTAAGTGCTAATTATTGTTCATGACTGTCTGCCCTTTAGAAGCTAATTCATTTTTGTGACTTAACGCATGCCTAGCATGCTGGCTTTGTCTAGTTGTATTACATTAATTGAGTCATAAGCATAGTATTTTAATTAAAAATAACTGTTAAACAAAGTTTTGTGCAAGTATCGAGTTAGGCATGCAAGAAATGTTTGCAAAGACGATAGTAATAAAGTGATAGTGAGGCGGTTGTAACATGTCATATTTCACATAAACATTTTGTAGCTACTTAATTTTTTTAATTCATAAATTTGCACGTGAGTATAAGAATTTGAAATAAAATTAAATTTTTTCAATTTCAAATGTCTAACAGAAACAAACGATTATCGGAACGTAGTAAAGGTACTTTGCAGCAGTATGAAAACGCGTATAAAGATGTTCTAAATAATATTTCTAGTAGAGCCAGAATACGAGCCGCAAAAGGACTCAAGTATCATCTTCACAAATTGGGGAGCAAATCAAGCCGTGTTTTTATCAAATTGGCATTGAAACAATTTTTTTAGAAAAAAAATCCAGAGTTTGATTTTCACAATTTGGCGAGCTAAAGGGGAAAATTTTGGAAAAAAAAAAAAAAAAAAAAAAAAAAAAAAAAAAAAAAAAAAAAAAAAAAAAAAAAAAAAAAAAAAAAAAAAAAAAAAAAAAAAAAAAAAAAAAAAAAAAAAAAAAAAAAAAAAAGGAAAAAAAAAAAAAAAAAAAAAAAAAAAAAAAAAAAAAAAAAAAAAAAAAAAAAAAAAAAAAAAAAAAAAAAAAAAAAAAAAAAAAAAAAAAAAAAAAAAAAAAAAAAAGAAAAAAAAAAAAAAAAAAAAAAAAAAAAAAAAAAAAAAAAAAAAAAAAAAAAAAAAAAAAAAAAAAAAAAAAAAGAAAAAAAAAAAAAAAAAAACGAGCCGTGTTTTTATCAATTTTTTTTGTAAAATAAACAATACCAGAACTTCAACCCATAGTAAATATTTTGATGTAAATATTAAGTAAGAAAAGTTACAATACGAGCCTCGAGTTCGATATTTGCAATTTGGCGAGCGAAGCGAGCCGTGTCTTTATCAAATTTGCATTGAAACTTTTTTTTTAAGTAAGTAAGTAAAGATAGCGTACGAGCCGCAAAGGGGTTCTAGTTTGATCTTCACAATTTGATAAGCGACGTGAGCCCCGGTTTTATCAAATTTGCATTAAAACAATTTTTTTGAGTAAGAAAAGCCAAAAAATTTAATCTTCACAATTTGGCAGCAAAGCGAGCCGTGTCTTTATTAAATTTTCATTGGAACAATTTTTTTCAGTAACAAAAGCCAGAATTTGATCTTCACAATTTGACGAGATAAGCGAGCCGTGTTTTTATCAATTTTTTTTGTAAGAAAAATACTAGAGCTTAACTCCTAGTAATTACTTTGATCTAAATTTTGCTACTTTTGAGTTTATACGATTTTTCAAAAATTGTTAGTTTTGTACCGAATATCCTCTACAGAAGAGTTTAATTGGGTCCCATGTTTTTACTCAAAGAACTTACTTCTTTCCAGGTTGGCCTTTGATCTGTCGCCTTCCATTTCAGAAGCAGTCGCAGTTCGGAATCTTGTTCCAGTTCTTGTTTCATTTTGATTAAACGCAAAAAGAAGATAGTGTTGATAATGTTAACTTTTTTTTTTAATATTCTATTAAATATAGTTAAACGTTTTATTTTATTTATTTATTCGTATGGTACATTATACAAAAATTGAATTGTGATGTAAGTGTTATGTATGGTGCCCCAAAAGATTAGTATAAACCTGTATAGTGTGGTGACGAAACCGTGTGCAATAGTGGATTGGTTCGTCTTGGCAAAGCATTTACTTCAAGGTTTAGGAAAACTACTAAAACCTAAACATGTCAACACTTACCCACTCTAGTATTCACATCTAATAATATTAATTAAGTGTGTAAACATTATAGAAGGTAATTAAGAACATAAAATATAACACCACAGTCATTGCATGACAACGTATAATAGACCGGTCTAAGCGCCAGTCACGACAATGACGAAAAAAATAGTAGGTTAAGAGGCAAGGATAAAAAATTCGCAAAAATTAGCGAAAATTGATCACTAGGAATAAACTAATGGTATCGAAGGTCAGACATTCTTTGCGTCAGTCAGTGGGGGCAATAATGAAATCGTACAGACTAGGCGTTTTGACCGTAAAAAACAATTTTATTATACCGAAGTGGTCAAAATAAATTGTAAAACATGTACGATGAACACATTGACAAAAAAATACATGAGCTAACGGTTTATTGCAAAGATTGGGCGATTTCTAAGCTTGTAATGTAGATAAACCTGGTACCGAATCAGAGATATCATTAGTTGCATTCTTCTTTGCTTGCTTGCTAGATTTTCTTTCGGCTGCAATTTTCATGGCACTTTCACTTCGATATTGGGATTGCCTAAATTGACCATTCTTTGAATACATGGGATCAAGGAATTCTGGTGCAAAATCTTCCTTGTAAATTGAATGGATTTGGACTTGACTATCTACCACAACGCATCAGTTACTTCATTCTTTTCAATTTTTCACGGAAAGTGGAGTATGGTTCTTTAGTTTTGTCGTCCTCGTTTCCTTCCTTGGTGTCTCCATTTTCAAAATATACAAAGAAATATGCATATGCCAATCTTGAGCAGTAGAGTTGGATTACCACTTGACAGTAATACCAATACTTTTTGTTCATGATAAGGTCCCCACTTTCCTTATCCCTCACCAAGAACATGTCACATCTGCCTGGAATGTCTTCAGGAGGACAGTTGGGACATTTTATTTCCAAGATGCCTTTTTCTTCACCAATTACACCATCTGGTGAGGCGCATAGAATTCCATTTTCTTGAAAGACAAACAAACCGCAATCTCTTACATTTACATTGTACATCAAATGGTACAACTCCTTTGCTCTTGGTTTTAAAGTCAATCTACGGGCGACGTTTTTGTTTCTACTCAGATCCGTTGGGTGAAGCATCTTCTTGAGAGTAGAAGTGTTTGATGTGCAATCCCTCGTTGTCATAATGTCCCTAGCCGTTGTCGCTAAAATTTTTTTTGACCTTTCTAGTTTCCAATCCGTATTGAAGATTTGTCCAATTGTCTTTTGTTTGATGGTTTTGGCTTCTTCTGCTGTTACTTGCAACTTGCCCACCAATTCTTCAATACGAGGTCGTAGTTCAGCATGAGACAGGAAAGCCCCACATTCTTCTCCGTAATCAATGCCGCTTCCAGATTCATTTCCTCCTCTCTGTTGTTTGCATCTTCCAAATGGACCTAGTCGCTTTCTTCTCTTGCTGTTTTTTTTTTTGTGTTTGAGTTTTGGTGATTGATGGGGGATTATTTGGAAGGGAGGAGTTGTTGTAGAGGGGTGGAAGGTAGTGTTGTGGAGGGTTTTTGGGGTATTGGTGTTTTGAGTTTATTGGAGGTGGAATTGAGATGAGGTGTTTTTTTTTGGGAGAAGGGAAGGGGGAAGAAGGGGAGGAGAGAAAAGGTTTGGGATAGGGAGGTTGGTTTGGGTTTTTTTTTTTTGGTTTTTTTGGGGGGGAGGAAAATTTTTGGATGGGGGGATTGGTAAGAGGGGAAGAAGGGGAAGGTTTAGGTAAGGGGGGGGGGTTTTGGAGGAGGGGGAGTTGGTTTTGTTTAGTGGGGAGTTTTTTGATTTTTTTTTGTTTAAGGTGGGGGGTGGGGAAAAAGAGGTTGAAAGAAAAGTTTGTTTTAGTTTTTGGGATTGAAGTGTTTTTATGTTGTTGGGGTTTGTGGGGGGGAGGAGGGGGGGGGGTTTGTTTGGGGTTTTTTGGTTTTTGGTTCTTCACTCTTGTCCCAATATAAACCACTTTATTGATCCTCTTGTCTATGATGCCTGCAAGAGCTGCATTGGAATCAAAGCCATGTCCATAAGTTTGTGACATGTATCCCCCGTCTTCAATGCCGGTGAAAAATGGATATTTCTTTCCATCCACTTCGATCACATTCCCATACTCGATTGTCAACCGTTTTACTTCTTCAATGTTGGCCGAAATATCCTCCTTTATGGTTTTGGTAATGATTCCTCCTAAAGCTTCTTCTGCATTACTGAAGGTGCGTTTATGGATAAAATCAATTTCAGCAACATTAGGTAGCGCGCTGCAGTGTAGCCAGAACCCCCACAATAAACGCCCAGAGCCATCGCCTTATTGAGTGGAAGTTTATGATGAGACACCGTATCCTTTCGTATTTTCATGGTTGTCCCACACACGTTACATTCCAGACGTAGATTGGATCCAACTTTTGTTTCTTACACTAAAGACGGCGTACTTGCATGAGAATTTGTGATACAGTGACTTCTAAATCAGTGTTTCGAGGCAATTGATATCGACAATCATCTATTCATGTTTCACTTCAGGTTCGGTGGCTTCAGCTTTCTTTCTCTTTTTCTTCACGGGAACTTTCTTCTGACGCTTACGCTTTCGAAGGTTGCATGCCGAATGTGATGTTGGAGAAAGCTAAGAATCGATACCGTACTCTAGAAAGAACCGCAGGTAACATCTTTCTACAACGGTTTTATTCAAAAGATACCTTCAACTACTGCTGCTGACCCATTTGTCTTGATCGCTAGCCCTGTCTTACTTCACCAAGTAAACGTCCTTGCCTTCCTTTTCGTCCGTTCCAAGATTTCCATTGGTTCAATAGAAACACCCGCACTATCACACGACTTCACGACTGAGTTTGACGCGTTTCGTATGCAATCTGTTATGGATCATCATTCATAGTTTGTGATACCTTAGCATGACAAGATTTGCACATGGCGTCTTTGGTGAAATCTAGAGATGTCCAACTTTGACCCACAAAACTTCTAACTGCTGCGGCCGCCCATTCTATTTTGACGAGGCCGCTTTTGTTTTCTCAGGCCTTGCACTTGCCCACCTTACTTATGCAACAAGCTTGTTTTCCCATTTTTATTTGCAAACAAATTGTATTGATGCAAGTCAACACGCTCAAAAGGCTACATCGTCAATTCCCAAACAGATATGAAATGCATGTCATGAGTCATTTTCATCCGGCGTTGCTTGGTTTCGTGCATTTGCATTGTTGGAGTATAATTTGAGAAATTTTACTCATGACTTGTTTCGTGTCAAAGATCTTATCAAAGAACTAATTACGAATCCAAGAAATTTTTACCATCATCAGTTAGATAAATGATGAAGGGACAGTGAAAATTTCTTAGACTTGTAATTAGTCCTTTAATATGAATTTTGATTGAAAGATGAAAATTTTATTTTTGGGGCATAGTGATCCTTGCCTCTTAAAGAAATAGCAAAACAAAATAATGGAAAAACAGATAACCAAGACAAGAATACAAAACATTGCTGAACTTCAGATGTTCTTCAGATTCGTAAGACATGATATTGCTTTATCCGTTAAACGTTAGCAATTAAGAAAGAAATACAAATTCAAACACTATATGACAAACTACTTATGTTCTGACAAGTTGAATATTGAGTAATGAAAATTTTGTTATTTCAGAGCTATTATTAACTACATAACATCGGTCATTCCTCTTACAATATGAAATCAAGTTTCTTTTATAATGGTCACTTACTTTAGAGCTTTTTAACAACGGTAACAACAGTAATGATGAGGTCAATGGTATAATCTGTTAGTTTAAGAATGGTGGTTAGTCACCGTCAGGTGCACGGCCAAATAAACACTTTGAAGAAAATTGCTTTGCAATTATCAAACACAGTAGTGCAGCTTCTATTGACAGTACCGGATGAATTATTCTATTAAATAATAGTGTGACAAAGAAAAATAAATCTAACAGTAACTATTTATTGATTTTGAATAACCCTTCTGTGGCAATTAATAATATATTCTAAAAAAGTAAGCACCTACGTATGTATTACTAAAATAAATACTTCAATAAATTTTTAACGGATAATAGCATAGAAGCAACTGACATCACCACAAATAATAGCATAAAAGCAACTGAGATTACTACAAATAATAGCACAGAAGCAAACTTGGAAGGTAAAAAAACCAAGACCATAAAGATTTAAAAAAAAAGAGATGTAAGTGACGTTTTGAAAGATTTTGCAATCTGGCCAGAAGATTCAAATTCTTCTAACCCCAACAAAAAGAAAAGACAAACATTTCCTTCTGTTATGACATCTGATAAATAGATTGAGCTGATAGAAGCACGAGAAAAAAACACTAAGAGTAAAAAGACTGAGACAAGAAAGACTAAGACTGTAAGTAAAAAAAGCGCCAAAGAAGTAAAAGCCAAATGTAAAACTCAGAAAGAAAGTTAGATAGAAATACAAAATAAAAAACTAAAGAAAAGAAAATTAGCAAAGAAAATTGTACAGCAATTTTCATTAAATATAGGGACGTTTGTAATCATCAAATATAACCATAGTCTGTACCTACTAAAATAATTCAAATAGAGAACGATGAGTATTATTGCTGCGCAATGCAAAAAACCTACCGTATTGAAAATGATTTGACAAAAATGATTTGTTATGGTACAGCTTTAATGACATTGTTATGGTAATAGAAGAACCAAAGCAACTTAACTCAAAAGGAGTATACTCTGTACCAGAATGAAAAAACTTACTTTAAATGTTTTTAAATTTAAAAATTTATTTTCCAATATACTTACAGTTTTTTAAAAATGTTGTTTTTATATAATGTTCTGTTAAAATTTTCTTTCGGGGATGTGTAAAATATGCTCAAATACTTCATTATACCTATCCACTTTCTATGCACATTTTCTATAGCTAGAACTGGAGCAGTTAGTAACCACAACTAGAACATTGTGGCCACAACTAGTAAAAATTAGCTTTTCACAAAGCTATATTACTATACAAACTGTACACACATATATTTTATATTTATATTTAAATTTTGGTTGCTAAAACCTCATTGTTCTTATATTATAAACTGAAAAAATGTTTACGGTATAAACAAAATTATGCAAACGCTGCAAAGTCGATCATAAGCTTAAAATGACCACAACCGGTGCCTTTACCCTACATACTATTGTGATTACTACGCACTCATCGCTACGCAGCTTGGAGCAAAACTCTTCACAGTCGGACATATGCTTCTTACAATTCTCGTTGTGTAATACACCATTAACTATACATATGATAACCCACAGCAACATAAACCAAGTTGATTACATACAACCCACGTTTTTCAACGAGTTTCACGGCTAACGGTATAGACTGACAAGTATAGCAAAGTTGTAGATAATTTAATTCTACATCAATTTGGAAGAAAATATACAGAGTGTTCTATTTGATTTTATTAAGTGGTTTATCATTTTTCTATTACAAAGTTTAATATACTTATTATTCGTAACCGATGTCACTTTTGAAACCATGGACAGTCAAGGTCGTTATCGGTCTAAGTGTAAATAAAATTTGCTATTTGAAATTATAACTTAAAACGTAAAATATCTGAAAGCCAATCTTTACCTAACGAAGTGTTTAAAAATCGATATCTTAAAAAGTAACATAAGTTCTCATAGTATTTCAAGTAGATTTAAAATTAAAAATATGAAGGTTGACAGTAGTCTATGAGAGTAAAACACCCTGTATAACTAAAAATATGTTTAAATTGTAGCGACTGAGAAACCTGAAAAATGAATTTAAACTGATTTTTAAAAAATCTACTGTACTTATGCTTTTCATAATTTACTATACAATTGATAGGTCATCGTCAAAGTCATTTTGTGTAAATTCTCAGGTCTTAACTGGCGATCTTTGAGATGCTAGTGATAGAAAAAATTCTCCTTTTTAAAAAATGCAATAATTTAGACTGTTAAAGCCTCAGAAGTAAATTAGTCCAGTAACGAATTACTTTCCATTCACATATATTTTTTTTTGCGTGTGGTATGACAATTAATTTGTGTTATCTTAACAAGAAATTGTTATATTTTTTGACCGTTTAAAGTGATGACTCAATTTAGTTAATCTTGGTACACAAAAAAAATATAAGTTTTGTAATATGTTATACAATTTAGTAGTTATAAAACCCTAAGATAATTACTACATCAGTGCATTAATATTGTTGAAACAAACAAATGTATAAAACAGAATTATTAGATAAAAGAGAAATCAAACTATCCGTAATAAAACTAGCAAAAAAATAAAGCTACTATTAAGAACAATAACAACAAAATTTAATTTTTTAATAACATAATAACAAAAGTTCTTAATCTTTAACAAAATAGTAAAATCAATACTTTCAGAAAGTAAATATTGAACTAAATAAATTAGTTCTTCTATAAATAAATAGTAAAGAGAATTAAATAGGTACTTATTCAAAATGTAGTGTTCTAGACAATAATTCCACGTTTTAATTAAAATGTGTAAAGACAAAGAATTAATTTAAAATCTGCAGATACACATACAAAACTAACATTGACTGAATGCGCCAGACCAATATATTAATGGAAACGTCTAGTCGCAGTTTTACAAAACTTGGCTGGTTTCCATAAAAAGGTTAACACTATCCAATATACTTAATATTTTATTAACACATACATACAAAAAAATAAATTGTTTAATCTACTTCTTTAAAGCACCGAATTCCTAAAAACGCAAATTAAGATTGAGAACATTGACGTTTTGGTTGCACCGGATTTTCGTTAAATGCATAAAGCTCTTTGAGTATTGAGAAATAGGGGACGTTTCGGAAGTACCCCAGAATTTATCATTTACTCAGAACCGGTAACATGACTGCCAGTTTTGTGTTTAAATCAGAACCCTAATAACCTGCTTGTCACTGACATATGCTTTTCAGTGCAACGAAGCTTTAACTTTAACGTCAAAATTCGATCGAAATAGTTTATTAAGATATGAGAAATGGCCTTCCTTTCTTTTGTGCTATTGACGGGAAAGTAATTGTTTCATAATAGGTAAGGTAAGAATTGTAAATATGCCTTTGCTAGACGTAACACTTTATTGCAATAACGATAGATTTTATTTTGAACACTTCAAATCAATAATTACAATATCGTTTTAAAAGTTACTGACAAACTTTAATTATCTACCTGTATCTTTACAGATATTAAAGTTTCTGTCAGTTAATAGATTCGTTTAAAGAGAAATCTCACTTACTAGTATAAGCAGAAATCGATTTTGTACAACATCCAATTTATTTTTGAATGACAGGATTCGCTTTTTGATTCTATGCAGCATACATAGATAAATAAAATTTAATTACTAGCATATGCACCATTTGTAGAATAAACACTAATTTTCAAAACTGCTACATTGATGTTGTAAATTTTTAAGTTTATTCAGTAATTATGTGTTGTAATAATGTCAGAAACAATGCAATGCAAAAATTTAATTCCAATAAAACATTAATTTAGAAATAAATAATTGCGTCTTGAAATGTAACAGTGAAGCAAACGGTATATTTAAAGAAACGAACATTTTCTCAACTAACGCGTCTAGAATATTGAAAACATCCAGCAAAAGACCATATTTAAAGTGAATTATTTCTACTTCTAAGTGTATAGAGCTACGTAATGCGTACTTTAGAATGCAAAGAAAATTTCTTAAAGGTATTTGAATTTAAAGTATTCACTTTACCTTAATAATAAATTGATTCAATTTCAGGAAGACAAAATCAGCAAATACAAATGGAAATAGAAAGAATCTTGTCAAAATCTGACTGAAATACGTAGTACTCCTCAGAGAAATCAGGTCGCTGTTTAAGCTCTATATAGCTATTGATCTAATACGGAACCAGTTTTATTAAAGTCTGTGCCTTTTTCGCAGACTTTAAGTACGTCGTTACGTTATGAAAATTATAACAAGAAAACTTTATTGAACATATAATTTAGTTCAAAAGCTACTTCTCTTTATAATTTCAAAATGCTATAACATTAAACTTAAACAAGTTTCAGAGATTAAAATAAACAAGACGCCTTTTTATTCAATTTAGATTTAAGATCCTGAATAAATCCTACACTTTTTAAAAGCGTTAAAGATAATGTCTATGTTTAGTTAATTACTTGTTTTAATTTAAGTCTTAATAAATGACGTTTTTTACTCCATCTTTAGTTTTCATTATAATGCATTTTCCGTAGAAATATCAAAAGAAAATAAATTGTTTTTTAAATATATTGCTAATAGTGAGCGTTATTTTGAGTATTGTCTAATGAAGCCTATAATTGTTCATCTAAATGTGAACGAACAGCATTATGTATGTACATATACGAATACGAATAACACTGATTTACGCAATGTACGAATGGTAGTGTTCCTGATGTAATTATGTTAGCATAATTAAAAAATATTTAATTAAAATCATACAAAATTTGCATTTCATGATGTCAATTATTTTATAATATAATTAGAAATAATAAGTTAAAATAAGGCGTAACATTATTTTTATCTGAAAAATGTGATGTTTAATCAAATATAATTTCTGTACCACAATTATAATGACTTTTCTCTAGGTAAATACCTATACATTTTCACCGAAAACATTTATGATCAATTGTATATTACAATATAAGTGAAGAATAAAACAGCTAAGCTGTTTTTATTGAGACGTTTCGTGTTATGCTTTATCAATTAATATATAAGTGACTAAAAATAGTTATTGTTTAATTACAATGTTAGCAAATATATAAATTTAATACACATTAAACCCTCCCTGTTAAATCCCCTTTTGGGAAACCTAAAAAAAGACTACCCCCACAAATAAAAAAAAAAAAAAAACAAAGTATGTATTTTGTGTTTATGGAATGGAGAGGGAAAAAAAAACAAATTAAATCAATTTTTAATAAAATAAATTTTTTTTATTAAAAAAAAAAAAAAAAAAAATTAAAAAAAACCTCACCAACAAAAAAAAAAATTTACTCTTTTCTTTTTAAAAAAAAAACATAACTACCTAAAAAAAAAAAAAAATTTCATTATCACATAACACCACAAAAAAAAAAAAAAAAAACCACAAATAAAAAAAAAAAAAACCAACTTCTCAATTAAACAAAAAAAACCCACATCCCCCACCCCAATAAAAAAAAAAAAAAAAAAAAAAAATTTTTTATTGAAAAAAAAAAAAAAAAAAACTAAAAATAAAAATATTTTTATTTTTTTACCCCCCTAACCAAAAAAAACCTAAAAGAGGGTTTAACATGGGGAATTTGAAAAGTCCGATTTATATGTCCCCAAAGTGTTTTTAGGATATTTCCAGTATCAGAACACATTACAATGTGTACCAGAAAACGTTTTTGTAAAAAATTTTAAAATGTAACAAAACATATCAAAAATATTTCAAAAAATGTATCGCGTGGTAAAAGCTTTATTTAAATGAACAAGTAAGAGATGCGTCGTTCATGTTCGGCGTGGCTCAGTTGTCTAAACGCATTACCACTGATTTATCGCCGATTCTTACGAAGGTTCAAATCCCCAGACTGATTCTTTTTTTTAAGTTGTATTATTATTTTAAATGAACAGCGTTTAATTTCTATCAATAAAGAGATGTTATTAAAAGTTTAAATTTTTTACTTGAATTGGCAACAAATTTACTAAAATATTATTCAAATTATTAAACATAACGCGTGATTCAAAAATTTTTCATCAAACGTTGCCATGAACGACAAAGCAAGATATAACAGGTGTATCTTAGCTTAGCTTGTACATTTGTCAATTCTGACAGATTTAATTTCAATTTTTTTTAATTAATAATTCAGATGACTTCAATAGTTCAATAGTACTTTGGTAGGTCCAACACATCCAGTTTTATGTATTTAGAATAGACGTACGTGAATTTTTTCATGGTCCACTTTAATGAAAAAATTTTTGAATCACGCGTTACCTACATATTAGTTATTATTACCTACTTAACGATATTAAAACCATTTCAGTACGTTTTAATTTGTAACAATAAATGAATTTAGTTGTTGACATTAATAACAAGAATTACTAGTGTTCAATCATCATCTTGTTTGAATCAATCTTTTATAATAAATAAATATTTATGGTGATCCAGAAAAGAACCGATTGGGATAGTGTCCTTAAATGAATGTTCGAAATGCTGTCCGTTTTGTACTAGACAGTAGCATAGCATTATTGTAAAACTGCATACGAACGTTTGCTTGTAATTGTTTTGTAGGTAGATACAAAAATTAGAAATTACGTTTACGTGATTAATGAAGCATTTGAACAATAAAACAAAACGTAAGGCGGCTGCTACAAGCGTCGAAAAACAATGGTACATCAGAATACATTTTGTACTTTGTGTCAAGATTTCCTTGTTCGTTTCTTAAATAATTGTTTGAGTTTTGCGATTAGTTTGTTATACATTTGTATAAATAATGGAGAATTTAACATTGGAGCAGCGAATATTCGTTATTCGTTTGCATTTTAGTGGAAGTAGTTGCCGTGAAATACAACAGAATTTTCTAGGAATGCTTGAAGAAGTACCGAGTTATTCGACGTTTCAAAGAATTATAGATAAGTTTATAACAACTGGGTCTGTTAGAATACGTAGTGATGATATTCCCAAACCACCGCGGGAGTTGGAATTGAGAAACACCGAAGTTGTCCTAGCTGCAGTTTCTGTTACAAATAAAACATCAGTGCGTACTATTCAGGTAGAAACAGGGGTTTCGAAATCAATGGTACAACGCATTCTTCGAAAACAACGATACAACCCCTACAAACTTCGAAGATGCCAGGAGTTGCGAGCTGGCGATGATAACTCCAGAGTAGAGTTTTCCGAAGTAATGCAGGAGACCTGCAACAACAACAGGGATTTCTTGAGAAACGTTGTTTTCACTGATGAGAGCACATTCACTTTGCACAATAAACCTAACAGTCAAAACTGCAGAATCTGGGCGCGTGAAAACCCTAACATGGCGGTGGCGGTGCGAACCCAGTATCCTTTAAAGGTGAATGTGTGGGCTGGATTGTTCCGCGACAGAATTCTCGGTCCTTTTTTTATCGAAGGCAATCTTAACGGAATGTCCTACTTAGAATTGCTCCAGAACAGAGTAGTACCAGCATTACGAGAAACAGTGGAAGATCTGCAACAAGAAGTTTGGTTTCAACAGGATGGCTGTCCAGCACACAACTCGGTGATAGTTCGACAATATTTAGCAAATACCTTCCATGGTGTTATTGGTTTACGGGGACAAATTCAGTGGCCGCCACGATCTCCTGATCTGGCACCTTGTGATTTTTTCCTGTGGGGTCATCTTAAAAACAGGATTTATCAAAACCGACCCAATTCGTTAGACGATTTGAAGATCGCAATCCGCGAAGAATGTCAGCAAATCAATGCTCGACAGTTATCAAATGTGCGTCGGGAGTTTTATAATAGGCTGGGTTACTGTTTGGTACAAAATGGAGGCATTTTTGAACATTTGCTTTAAGCAAACCATTATAATCGGTTCTTTTCAGAACCACCATGAATATTTAGTTAAAGTATTTATTTAAACACGACGATGATTGTGCACTAGTCGCTGTTGTTAGTATGTCAACAACAAAATTCATATATTGTTACAATTAAAACGTACCAAAATCATTTTAATTTCGTTAGTTAGGCCCAGTTGTACAACTGACCCTTAGTTATCATTCCATTGCGTGTCCGTTTACACCAATACCGCTTAAACTAGGCCGTATGCACCAACACAGCTTAAATTCAAGCAATGCTTAAAAACTTAAACACAGTTGTTAAAACCACAGCAACGATTGTTTTTAAGTCTCGCTTAAGTTTAAGCTGTGTGGGTGCAAACGGCACTAAATGTTTAATAATGAATCATATTCTACTAAGGACCAGTTGCACCAACGCGATTAAACTTAAACAATGCTTAAAAACTATCGTTGCTATGGTTTTAACATTTGTATCTAAAGTTTTTAAACATTGCTTAAGTTTCAATTGTATTTGTGCAACCGGTTATGAATCTATTGCCAGTTCAATTAAAAAAATTTAAACTAATATCTCGTTATTGACCTAAATTAAATGGTGATCATTTAAAATAATAACCCAACTTAAAAAAAGGAATCGGACTGGGGATTTGAACCTTCGTTAGAACCGGTGATAAATTAGTGGTAATGCGTTAAGACAACTGAGCCACGCCGAACATCAACAACGCAGCTCTTACCTGTTTATTTAAATAAAGCTTTTTATCACGCGATACATTTTTTGAAATATTTTTAATATGTTTTGTTGAATTTAATAAATTTTTACAAAAAACGTTTTCTGGTACACATTGTAATGTGTTCTGATACTGGAAATATCCTAAAAACACTTTGGGGACATATAAATCGGACTTTTCAAATTCCCCATGTTAAACCCAATGCTTCAGATTTCCTGGGACACACTTTTTTTTTTTTTTTTTTTTTTTTTTTTTTTTTTTTTTTTTTTTTTTTTTTTTTTTTTTTTTTTTTTTTTTTTTTTTTTTTTTTTTTTTTTTTTTTTTTTTTTTTTTTTTTTTTTTTTTTTTTTTTTTTTTTTTTTTTTTTTTTTTTTTTTTTTTTTTTTTTTTTTTTTTTTTTTTTTTTTTTTTTTTTTTTTTTTTTTTTTTTTTTTTTTTTTTTTTTTTTTTTTTTTTTTTTTTTTTTTTTTTTTTTTTTTTTTTTTTTTTTTTTTTTTTTTTTTTTTTTTTTTTTTTTTTTTTTTTTTTTTTTTTTTTTTTTTTTTTTTTTTTTAGCCCTTGGGGTATTTGGGATACATAAAGAAACTTATTAAATGATCATGCATATTATTAACAAGTAAAAATTATTAGACATTTTATAAATAAAATAATTTTTACTTCTTGATACTGCTGTAACTTTATTGTATTAGTTTATAAGATATGTGAAAGGTGTAATAACCTGTTACTAAATAAAATTATAGATGTCTTGATGAAGACCGACCTTTGTCAGTCGAAACGTCGACAAGCAAAAAACAAGCTGTTTTTGCACTCTAACTCGCTTTTGGTCGGTTTGGTAGGGTCGGTCTGCAGCTGTAATTAAAATAAGCAGAGTAATCTTGACACACCCTTGCCAGCGCTTTCGAGTGAATCGGCGGCACTGTAGGGGTTGGGTGATAAGTATGTGATAACTGTAAGAGAACGGATAACAGTAGTTTTGTAGGTGGGTTTAAAGCGGTTAATACGGTTTTGCCAAAACCCGTACCGAATGCTAATCAGCAGTGGAGGTGGGCTTTAAAAATACGGTTAATGAAAATAACTCAGGCTTATGTCCGGACAAGACGGAATTCAATCACCTATTTCAGAGTAGTATCGCAGTTATGTAAGTGAGAAGAATGAGTATAGTATATAGTACAGCCAAGATTTAGTGCGGTTACTTGGACAGGATTTGGACGGTTGCTAAGGAGTTTGGTATTTTCAGAAAATTCTGAAAAAACATAAAAAGAAGAGTGCTTTTTGGCATTGCGTTCCCACTTATAAAAGTGATAATACTGACTGAAAAATTGGCAAAATTTGCACGGAGGAGGGGGGAGTGATACTGAGTGGAGCCGTTGCGCACGACGATTTTTAAAACATTAAAATTTATGTTGTGAGATAATTCTTATCTTGGTGGAAAATTTATAATAATCAAATGTCGGTTTCTTACACCGCTAACGCACTTAACAGCTAAGCTAAGACCACATTACCACTCCTTGATCAACGGTATTGTCTCTATTAACTCCACCGCTTGTTTTGGTTTATTTTCAAAACACCGATAAACTCCCTACTCAAAATCCACACCAAACCGTCACTCGCTGCTTATGCATTTGCTTTTTATCGATTGATCTAGGATTTGCTAATATCTAAATGCGGAAATTTTTCGTATTAAAAAATGTTTGGTGGATAAGGAGATTATTAGTGCACCACAAAGTCGAGAGATAGCAATAGTTACAACGTCCCATCAACTTACTATCTTTAAAAATCTATAGAAATGTGGCCACATCAAAATTGCACATATTTTGGTATTTTCTTTTGATTTTAATGGTACTGTATTTTTGATTTTTATTTTAACTTCTTAAGATTTCATCCTTTTCCACAATAACATTATTTTGTTTCTGATCAACGTTTATCTTTTTTTTACTCTATTTTTGATCGCCCTTTATGTACATTAATTCATTCAATTGTAAGGTCCTATTAATTAAATGTAAGTTTGCGTTCAACATTCCAGTAAAATTAAAAAATGTTGTTAAGCTTATAATCGTTCACATGGAGAAATCGATTACTTTTTAATAAATTAAACTTGAATTATTACAATTCGAATTTTTTTAGTGAAAAGTGTAAAAGTGCTTAAATTTAATTTTTTTTTACACTTGTTTACACAACATTAAAAATAATTTCTCATAGTCAAAACAAAAATTTTTCATGTTTCAGATAAGGAAGGATTTTTTAAGATTTTAAATAGCACCTTTGGGATTCATTACTATTGGAAAAACGAAAGGAAACGCAAATTTATAGAAATGTTCTTAATCGTAAACCGCCATTTCTAAATTTCAACTGACATTTTATCTATAATAAATTAGAGTGGACTTGAGAAACTCCTTTAGAAGTAAAAGACGATGAAGTTTTTTCGATAAAAGAAAGAATCTAAATTTACAAAGGTAATTATACAGCCGTACTATTATTTTCGACTTAATTTTATTTCTAATGAATACATCAAGAATACGTTAATGTTGTGAAAAAATAATGATACAAAAATATTTATTCCTTAGTTTGATAGAAATATAATGAGACAAAATCAGTAATGGAAATACGGATCGTTTGCTTCTGCATTGATTTTCGGTCAATAATACATTTTCATTAATATACTTTTAATTTTTATCGAAAAACGTTGTGCGTTGACACGGATAGATTTCTTTTTCTTGGAATTGATTACGTGGTGTTCTCAAATACGAACAATAAATTAACACACCGATGTGGATTAACACCTCTTGAGAGTAATCGCAACCAATTTACGCGGAAATTCGTCATTACCCGATAAGCTGGGCAGTCAGTTAAATTGTAACTAATTAAATTTTGGTTTGTACTAGAAATTGTACCTTTGGATAATGAAAGGTTTATTAATTTTTTCAGATAATTTTATTTTTAAATTAATTTTATGCATAAACATACAAATTTTAATGTCTCTCAGTTTTATATCTATTGGTGAACTTTAATAATAATATGTGCAATTTAAAGTAAACTAAACAAAACGTGGCGTGTCCCGTTTCAAAATAATTATTAATTTTGTTATAATAATTTTCTAAAAATGGTGCTATGAAGCTTTATACCATTGATTATAATTTTATAATCAATGCTTATACCTAGATACGAAGTTATTTTATTAAAATATTCTTTTCTTAAATAATATATTAAAGAATAAAATAATATTATTTATCATTTCTATAAAAAACAATTATGTTTGGCAATTTTTTGTCATTTGTTGAAAACAATGAGTTTTTGTTATAAACAATTAAAAATATTAGGCAAGATTATAGAGCTAATGAAATAAAATACGGGGGAATCGTTTAGTTTAAAAAAAAACTGTAAATTAAAAAAAAATGTCATTTGTTTATTTAGACTACGAGATATAAATAGTTTCCATAGTTATTGCTTATTCGGTAACTAAAGAATATTTTGATTTAAAATCTAAAATTTGTACAATGTCTCAATATAATAGCAATCAAAATACAATAATTTAAGAAACTTAGAATTAGTAGTTAAAAAAAAATAGCAACAAATGCTCTTGGCGGGTAGCGCAACGTGATTCGGAGCATTGCTCTCAAGCACTTTAGCCGATGCTCATGACATAATTGGTTTTTTTTATTGTATTTTCGTTTGAAATAAGTAAATTTATTCATTATACGGCAAATAATATTATATTTACAAATACGCAAATGTACTGCAAAACTAATTAATTTATACTTCAAACAATGTACGTTTTTTGTAGATCAAGAACAAATTTGTAGGATTTTTTAATTAAGTTCTTTTTTAATACATTTATTTAATGAAGTTAAATCTTATAATGTTTTAGAATAATTTTAAATATATATTTATATATATATATATATATGCAATATAAATATATTTAACAACTTTGCCGACAGGTATGTAAAGCAGTTACATAGTCGATTCTTCAATAATTATAGCCAACATAAAGTATAAAAAATTATGATCGCCTGCAGTAAAGTAAAGCAAAGGTTTTACAATAGCAAACAAACACTGAGAATCACCCGACAGCTGTTTTTTCGTCCTTTGGGACTCATCGGGGAGTGAGAGAACTCGAGTGTAAAATTGTAAAGTTGCTAACATTTACGTACGTGAACGCTTTACGAGTTGACACTAGATGTCGAAAAACTTATCGTTTAAATATTGTGATCTTCCAGTAGGGCTATAATCGACAGCGTGCGGGAGTGAGAGAACCTCGAGTGTAAGTTCACTATTGTACAAACGCGCGCTGTCGACTATATGCCCTACTGGAGGGATCAATATTTAAATGATAAGTTTTTGACATTTAGTGTCGACTGTGAAAGCGTTCACGTACGAAAAGTGTTCAAATTTGCCGACAGGTATGTAAAAGCAGTTACATAAAGTCGATTCTTTTCATTAATTATAGCCAACCTAACAGTTGGCAAGTATATATGTTTCGAATCGCCTGCAGTAAAGAACTTACACTCGAGTTCTCTCACTCCCGATGAGTCCCAAAAGGACGAAACAGCTGTCGGGTGATTCTCAGTGTTTGTTTGCTATTGTACAACCTCTTGCGTACTTTACTGCAGGCGATTCGAAATTTTTATACTTGCCAACTGTTAGGTTGGCTATAATTATTGAAGAATCGACTATGTAACTGCTTTACATACCTGTCGGCAAATTTGCTAACATTTTCGTAACGTGAACGCTTTACGAGTCGACACTAGATGTCAAAAAACTTATTATTTATATATATGCATGTACAAACGCTCTCTTATTATGTGTATTGTAGAGATAAATCTTAAAAATTTATATTTTTTTTCTGGTGAGAAGCCTTATCGAATTTCTTTAAAATTGTTTTTGTAGTTTTGTTTAGTTGTATATTTACATGTAGGTAACATTAAAAATACATTAGTGTCAAAATTGTACTATTGAATTTAATAGTGCTATTAAGCACAAGTCACAACAAATAAAATAATTAAGTAATAAAATTCAACTTTGTGAAATTAATAAAATAATTAAAATAATGCAAATAAAACGATATTTTAATAAGCCTCGCTAACTATGCGCTGACGCGATCGAGAGCTGTGCTCCGAATCACGTTGTGCTACCCGTCGAGAGTAAAAACTAACAATCCTAATCTTCTTAAACTATTGTAGTTTGATGGCATATATATCAAAGACAATGTACAATTTATTTTAGAATTTATTACCAAATAAACAATAGCAATGTAAATTGTTGATATCTCGGAGTCTAAATAAACAAACGACATTTTTTTTTTAATTTACATTTTGTTAATAAGAATCGATTACAATTTATTCTATTTCATTTGCTCCATACTCTTGTCTAATATTTTTAATTGTTTATAACAAAAAACTAATTTTTTTTTAACAAAAGTGACAAAAAATTAAAAATTGCAAAACATAATTTTTTTTATGGAAATGATAAAAATTACTATATTATTAAAATCACCGAAAAGATATTTTTGTAAAATAATTGCGTATCTAGCTTCACAGTTTCCTTTTTTAAAAAACTATTACAACAAAACTAATAAGTGTTTTAAAACAAAACACGTTTTCTTTTGTTTAGTTTTTAGTCAA
>JALBCR010000008.1:0-70615 GCA_030710515.1 Abscondita cerata
CAACTAGAACTACTGGATTAGCATATGGAGAACTACTCTCCACAATGATATTGGAAGCAAGTAGTTTGTCAATTTCCTCTCGTACTAAATTGTTTTTTCGGAACTTAACCTATAAGGTGGCACCGATATTGGTGTGTCATTAGTAAGACGAATTGAACGTTCTGCATTAGGAGTAGACTCACGATAGTCTTGAATGGCAGATTTGTGATAACTTAATAAATCTTTAAGTTGTTCCTTTCGTCTGAATTTAAAGCACCTGCTTTGTTTTCTCGAAGTGACGCAGTCTCATCCACAGCATCATTAGCTTTATCACTAGCAAATGGTTGGCATGGCGCAAAATGAAAGGCATACTTTATATAGGAGTATGTTCAAACCACCATTGTATTTTTGGTGTCTTTAAGATGACACCAGCATTAGTAAGAAAATCCACACCTTTAAGCATTTTGCTTTCTATGTAATCTGGCAACAACTACATCTCTAGAAATTCCACCAGCGAATGTATATGTTTTTACAGTGATTCTCAAACTTAATTTTTCTTATGAAATACCAGTGACTTCAAAACATTTTCTATAATAAAATAATTGTATTGCTATTTCACACACCCCCTCAATAAAATTATTTCAAACGTAAAATTTACTTTTGGATTTATATACGAGTCACACTTAAAACCAAATCTACTCAACACTAACACGTAGTTGTTCTAAGCCAAGTTTAGCTAGAAATCTATTAAATAAAACTTTCCCTAATGGCTTTGTAAAATGTCCATATGTTCACTAAAGATGCAAACCTTAAAATCTAAAATTAAGTTTCTTAACCAACATGCTTCGCTTGCTGCCACACTTAACGCTACATATTCAGCTTTAGTTGATGATAAGAATACACAAAGCTGCTTTCTTGAACACAATGAAACCGTACAGTCAAACATTTTAAAGCAATAACCGGTCGTTGATTTTCTGTCTTTACAATCGCCTTTCACTTACCTATTTTACATCTAACTTAACTTATTTAATGTTACATGTTTTTGATTTCACTTAACTTATTTTAGGTTAAACACTCATTTTAGGTTGAACGAATCCGATCTAACCTAACTAATTTTAGGTTAAACGACTAACTTATTTTAGGTTAAACGATTTCGATATAACCTAACTTATTTTAGGTTAAACAATTTTGATCTAACCTAACCTTTTAGGTTATACGTTTTTGAACTAACCTAACTCATAGGTTACATGAGTTCGATCATACCTAACTTATTCTAAGTTATACCATTTCGATCTAACCTAACTTATTTTTGGTTACATCTCACTTACCTATTTTAAGTTCTAAGTTTTCGATCTAACCTAACTCATTTACATGTTTTCCATGTCACTTACCTATATTAAGTCAAACTATTTCGATCTAACCTAACTTAATTTAGGTAACACCGAGCGTACGACATATCAACATTTAATAATCGACCACAACATTTATTGTTATCGTTTAAACAATAAAAGACATTAATATTTCTTTAATTTATTTTATAAAGTTTTACATATTTACTGCGATTTCACAAAACAACAACAGTCATATAGTATTAACTATCATTTGAATTACGACATACACCACATATATCCTTAGAAACAGGTGATCCGTCCTAATGATCTCTGCTGGTGGATAAGTTATAATGTTCCAAACAAGGCAGTTTATTTTGCAACCGTTTATTTTTGCGATAGGCGTGAGGAAGTTTCCACCATATTTCTTGAAAGTTAAGAGTCTTACGTTTTTCAAACAATAATCTAAAGGTAAATATTGCAGTTCGTCGTCTTTGACGTTCTTAAACGACAAATCGGTTTCATATCTGTCGATAACTTACCATGCTCGATTTATAATGTGACGTAAAATCCTACTTTAGTACGTACGAGTTTTTGTTACTGTCTTCGATATTAGTCGACTCTTCTTCATTAAATTTGATGAAATTGGTTGTTGCGTTAGTTTGATTCTTATTTTCGTTGTTACTGCTAATAGTCGTCGACTCTTTGGTATTACATTCGTTCACCACTTGAGTTGTTGTGTTACTACCATCGGTAAAAGCGTTTGCGTCGACATTTAGTTTCAAATCGTAATTAACAGTCAATTTTTCATACTCATCTTTGCGAAACGAAATAGAACGCCGACGTTTGTCAATGCGCATACGCTTTTATCTTTCTTATGAAAAGTGCAATGGGGATAATCGCGTCGCACCTTACATACGTTTTCGTCCAATTCTGCAACCACGATAGGTGCTCTCAAAATATTACGAATAAACTTCTTAATCTCGACACCGCTTTTATGTAAAACGTCGGTATGATACGTACAATCGATTCCTATTAGTGGAACGTGGTTTTTAAATTCTCCGGGCGTCAATATAGGTTCGGATGGTTGATAATAATATGCGGTCTGAAAACGTGTATACATATCGTAGATTAATGCGTAACGATTACTATCGAAGTCGACGGTTAAATTATCATAAGGATACCTTTCTCCGTTCAAAAACACAGTGATATTAGTTACGTTCAAGCTATCGAAAGTAGACATGTTGGATTTCATTTTTCCTTTTCGACCCGTTTGAAATCCGACGATAATAAACCTAAACCTAGGTGTTTCCAATTCCAGAGCTGTTTTAACCGCCCAAGATTGTTTATTAGTTTTTCGAATGGATGGATATTTGTGTATTTCCCAACTTCTAAACGGCACGTTTATGTACGTATTTTTCTCCGATAATTTTGTTAAAGCCAATTGTTCTCTTAAACCGACTGTTTTGATTTCTCCATCGAATTGCAGTTACACACTGAAGATTTTCGTTCGGATCTCCGCTTATTTATTATTATTTAATAAAAATTATAAACACAACTGCCCAACATTTATGTCTTTAAATTTTTGATTTCTTTCATAATTGTAATTGATTTTAACGTTCGTTTCTCTAGATCGAAAATATCGTACGATTTCTATGGGTGGTGTTAAATCTCCAAAACTATCGAAATATGTTATCTTGTCCACTTGTTTTTTATATGCTACCCAATGTGTGCCCGGTCCGTCGGCGTTATCTAAATTAATAATTCCGCACTAGTTTTTGTTAATTTTACTTGGAAGATCGTTTCGCATAAATACTCCTCGAAACTTTAAAATTCCGTATTTACGCGCATATTTTTTCTAAAAACACGTTCGTTAACGCTCGACAAGGCAGTTTATTTAGTTTTTTGCATATCCGTTTTTATATAATCCGCATCCGTTTTTATATGGTTTTAGGTAAAATCCGCTTCTTTCTTTTTTCTCCTTTTTTTTTTTTTTTTTTTTTAAATCCGCTTCCTACTGTTTGCGCCTCCATTGCACGATTATGACGTTTATCTTCTTCCAATTTACGTACCGTAAGCCGCTTTACCATTTCGCAACAAATCTTTAGCGCTGGAACGTGAAACGGCTTTTTGAGCTATTCTAACGGCTTTGGCAAAAGTTAATGAACCACCCCGAGGTTTCGACGCTTTCTTCGTGCGTCTCATCTTAACGCGGCGTTTACGTAGGCCCATACCTGTACTGGTTTTTATTTTCATGAGTTTCGGCGGCGGCTTTTGGCCTAAACTAGTCTCTTCACTACGTAACAATTCTTTTGCAGACTCGTACAATACTTTGTCCGCTTCGTGACGCTTACTCAAATCTTTGTGCAGATTATAGGCGATGTCGGTTTTTTTTACAAGCTTATCTAATTTATTAACACCGGCGTCCCCGCGATCTAACCTTTTTTGTAATTTCGTTCCGGGACTTGTCGATTAACTTGTTTATTATTCACTCTTATATACTCAACTATTACCCCCACTACTATTATTACTCCCACTACCCACCGTTCGAATTAATTATAATGTTTACATTTACATTTACACTCTAACGAATTTGCGCAAATCCATATCTAACAATATCTTATCCATAGGAAACATCATCAATTCTTTGGTAATACGATAATTCCGATAATCCAGTTTTATTTAGAATTGACAACATATTTTGTTTCTCCGTTCATAGTTGCTACCGCTTCGACTGCACTATTATAGAAACGTACGTAATCTAATTTTGTTAATAAATCTATACGATTTGTTACTAAATCTTCCAATTTCCATAGTTGGTGGACTGAATCGTACGCTAAATAAATAGATTCTTCACCTCTCTGCATTCTCAAAACCTTACGAACTTTATCCATCCATTCGGTAGTTATTTTGATACCACAAACTTCGAGATACGATGGAGTACTACCGTTTCCCGCAAAGCTATTTGTTATAACGGCTTTATAACAAATCAGCGTTTTCCATTCGTTTTCTGTTAAAGTAAGACATTGTCCCTTACCCATAAATTTAACGACGAGGTCGAATTGCAGTTCTCCGCTCAATCCCACTTTGATCCATTTGCTATGACTTTTGTTTAACGGATACATACATTCCGCATACAACCGAGCGTTACACCCTTTCATTTTGTTTTCAATTTTATTAAACGATGGTGTGGGTGTGTTTTGTGTCAAAACATTATCACTTACACTATTTATCCCACAATCTTGCGCCGTATACGGTATTTAGTCGTTATTTCCTAACATATTGTCCCATTCGACAGAAGGCAGCAAATTAATGGTGTTTTGCTTTTAACATTGTAATAGGGTTATTTATATTTAAACTTGATTAAGGATTATTTAAATTTAAACATGTCGCTTCTGTCATCGAACTTTTAGGTAACATTTCAATTTTAGTTTTCTTCGGCATTAGTTTTTCATCTTTTCCGCTCATACTTCGCTTCGAAGATGATTTATATTGACCTTGAACTCTGCTTGTCACTATATATACAAAGTTACTATAAACATACGTTTCCACAAATAAATCTTACTTACTCGTTAAACTTTGACGATTCCACACCAATTTTAAGTTTTTCGCACAACAAACACAATTATAATAACACGTGCTGTAGAGTTCGTTACCTTTTATACCCAATTTAGTAATAATTATTGTCTCGTTTATACTGACGTTTAACGGACGACTAAACCAGAATCAATACTGAATTCCTACTTCAAACCCATCCTCTTATACAAAACAACGATATTGCTGAACGATTTAGTGTCACGTGATTACTCAAAAATGATTTGAACAAAATTGTTTATAATTAAATTATCTTTTCTAAGATGTGGAGTAAAAATCAATCCATTCCTAACTATCATTTTACATTGATATAAAGGAATGAAAAGTGTTTATGCATGCATTCTTAGAACTCTTTTTGGTTGAACAGTAGGTATATTATTACAATGAATGTGCTTATATTATCATATAATAGGAAGTTAATATAGATATTAAAACCCAACGTTTAGGCTGGTAAATTTTAAATCATATGAGCGCTGATATTACACAATGAATAATTATTGTGATAGTAATTAAATAGTAGATTGCATACGAGCGTTGATAAATTATTTATGCAGGATAGTCTTATTTATTTATACGTTCTATAATTTATTTACAAAATGTTTTTCAGTACATTCCATTAGCTGTTGTTATGGTACGAAGTGCAATTAGATAATTTCAAATACGTCTAAGTTAAATAAACAATAAACTATGCAAAAAAATTTTGGATTACACTGTTTGTCCATCCCTACTTTTGTTAACAGATGTTTACAGTTTTTTTTTAGATTTTTGTGAGTTTGCGACATCTTTTCTTGCATATAAGGGTGAACTTGTTTCAATAACATTTTTATTTAATTTTACGCAAGTCTGTCAATCATACAAAATATAAAATGTAGGTAAATTTATACGTGATTTTCAGAACGGGTTTTCTTTAAATTTATTAGCGCTAATCAAGCAAAACAATTTGAAACAAGTTTTGTCAATGAAATGTTTGTAACTTTTACTTGAATTGCATTCATCTTCAAGCCGTCCGGTCGTACATAAATACCATATCTCAAGAACCACTAGTCCAATTTTTTTTACAAAGATGTTACTACTTCATCTCTTTTCAATAAGACGGTTTCAGAACCGAAAATTTTAATTTTTTTTATTCACTTTTTCCGACGTATACCTAGAATTGTTTTATGTTTATTTAATGTGCTATTTGAAACTTGACATTTAATGGTGTTCATTTTTACTTAAAATTTTCGTCACTACCTGCAGCTTTCTTAACATCTTAACAACAAATACCGATATTCGGGATTCACGTTACTGTTTGCCATCCAAAGAAATGTTTCTCCGACAAGTTTGAATTCATTTTTGTATTTGTATTATCTTTGTTGTTAGACAGACATGGGTAATTATTCAAAAGGATTGTTAGGTAATTTAGTTTATTGTTATTGTTTGTCGACAAACGCCAACAAATTTCTCTTTGTAACATTGATCGGTCTCTTGCAAATCTAGAAAAAGTTTTAGTTTAAAAATATTCTACGTAGGAGTTTCTTGTGGACCTTTCTATTAATTTAAAAACGATTGTCGAAAAACGTTAAATATGACAATAATCTAATCTAAAAACGTAACAAAAAGTCATTGTAGTATTGATTTAATTAGAAAATTAGTTATAAATACAATATCTCAAGAACTTATAATTCCATTATTGATGAAACTTTGTAAAAAGATATTATTACCCATACCTTATAAATAAGATATCGTTTTTTTTTTATTTCCTTTTTATTTATAAAACCAAAAACCGAACCTACACCATCCTTCCGGTGTAACCACGATTTCAGGGAAACTACTGGCCGGATTTTTCTGAAACGGGCATATATGTGTTATTTACAATGCCGCAGATCTGGGCATAATCTGATGAGCCAAAAGGGCAATTTTATTATAGGAATATATACGAAAATATACATTTTACACATTTTGTCTTCAAATAAAACTTTTTCATAATTTAATTATAAACAACCTTTGTTTAAAGTATGTTTTGATCCGATAAGTAATTATTGAGATGAGACAATCACATGATACTTAATTGTTGTAACAATACCTACAACAATATTTATTACAAAAAATAGTGAGAGTTGTTGAAAAATTTATTATCTACAACTTTTATCTGAACTATCTTGTTCTTTTTTGAGTATTTTAAGTTTGTATTATGTGTTATAGGAATGGGTTCATTTTTAAACTGTCGTTACCCTATACTTCCAGAATTTTAAGGTACATAACAAATTACGTAACCTTTCAGAACACAGTCATTTAATTTTTTTCCTACACAGTATCATGTTTATTTTCACTTTTTTTATCAAACGTTCCACACTCTACTCGTACTTACACGCTTGTTTTTATTTATTATGCAATCAACATCAAAGTACCTTTTTCAAATCTTATAATTATTTCTCACTTAACACGCATCTTAACAATAAGCAGATTCGTGTTTGATTTTCGAACTTCTATTAATTGTTATTTAGATTTAGGTATTTTCAGTTTACTAAACCTTCTTTAAGGAGTGGGTGCAAGTTGTTAGGGGTTCTTAAAACCAGCTATTGCTTAAAGAAGAATCTGTAAACTAAGAATCCCTAAATCTAAATAATCAGATTTATTATTTACTAGTAACCAAACCCATATGAAAATAGGCCTGATCTAGAAAAAACCAAAATTATAGACGTGAGGTCACTACTCCAGGTCAGAGGTCAGGTCAACTTGTGACCCCGCCTAAGATCAGCACCTGGACCTCTTGAACAATTTGACATATCGATCTCCAAAATCGGTTCAGCGGATTCGGAGGAGAAGACGAACATACAGACAGACAAACCGGGCCACGATTTTATGCGTGTAGATAAAGTTTCATAGTCTAATATGTGTGGTTTGTTGTTAGAACTTATTTATTTACATTGGAAGACCTATTAACAATTGTAACAAGTAATTAAATAATGAATAAGACTACTTTAAAACAAAAATTTTTTCAATTAAAGAGCACAAAATAACAGGAAAAAACCGTTATGTTACGTTAGAACTGAAAATATCGATACCCTCACATCAGATAAAAATATGAGCACTTTTTAAGAATGGTCGATCCCAAATATAAGCATCAATACGATTTTAAGTTATTTTTATATTTTGATAGCCAAATAACATTTTTTACACGAAAACACATTAAATTTTGTTTTAAAAACATTCATTCTTAGAACTGGTTCGAATTCTTCGTTGAACCTGTCAAATCGAAAATTTATCATTACTTTTTTTCACTTTTTCCCACGAATTAAAATTTTTTATAATGAATCCACATAATTTCTGTCAGAAGATCGACCAACGTCTGTATGGAAACACAAAATCAAGGAAAGCACTGGTCAGATTTTATTGAAACCACAGGTTTGATTAGATTTTGCGTATAATCTGACTAGCCAAAAATCTATGACACTTTATAATTAATTTTGAAAACATTACTTATATACATTTTTTTTCAAATAAAACTTGTTGCTAATATAATTACCTACAACTTTTGTTTAAACAATAATTTGATTTGATGGTTAATTACAGCGTAATTATTGAGTTGTACTGATCTCACGCGGCCTGTGAATAATAATTATACAAGAATAAAACACTTTTTCAATGCACCGAGCGCACATAAGGTCTTCAACAGCATGTATAAGACCTGTAGGTATATTTTTCGAACAAAATGTTTTATGTCGTTGCAAACTGTCTAGGCGTTTGTTAGTATCGATACTATGTGCAGTTCTGTGCAAAACCTTGTTACGATTTCTAAATAGTTTTTGCGGGGGGTACAAACTTTTTTTTAAATGACCACCTATCTGAAAAAAATTCGTAATGGCAGTAAAAATTCGTTCATATTTTTTGTAGAATAATAAGATCGACCCCAAGCAGTATCCGAGCGCTTGGCGAACCAAGCCGAAGCTGGCTTATCCTTTTACGGTAATGTGGCAAGGTGATAGGAAGTGTAAACATGCGTTTCGCTAAAAACGAATAATATTCAACAGAATAGTATAAATTTTTAAAACACATAAAATGCTGCATGCAATATGGCCCTGAACTCCTTTTGTTTACATAAATAAGACATTTTTTGGAATTCGTTTTGGTATTTATTATACCTACATTAATGGAATAGCCTTTTACTATTCTCGTAAATAATATGTTTTTTTTTATCTAAAACGACACTAATTTCTGAACATAAATGATAAGTATCATTTTATTAGTTTTACCGAAAGTATGTTAGTACCTACATAATAATATTTAATACCAAGTTTAATAATAATGAAACTTACTTTAAAAATTTTACTTTTATTCAATAATTCTATATTTACTTTGTGATTTATATTTTATCGCGAATATACACGCAATAGACACAAGTTTAACATTTCAATCATTGGCTGCGAAATTTATTTAAAATTACGAAACTTTTTGTCTTCATAGGTAAAGCAAAATTGAGTTACCTTAACAAAATCGTAACGTTCTGTAGCAGATGTAGCAATTATGAAAAGGAAGAGGGGTGTAAAGGTAGAAATAATAATAAATTTTTGTTATAAAAAGTAATCAGTTTATTCGTAAAAGAGACAAAATAAATATTTTTGAAAAAAAATCTAAAAAAAGAAAATGACATTCTCTAAAGTGCCTTTTTGCTTATAAGGATTATGTCCAACTCTAACCAAATCTTCATTGTTATAAAAGAACACTTAATACTAAGTTTTTGTTGAAATCACACAAGTATTCTTTGGGATGCAAAAAATATTTTTTGCCGAAACAAAAATTGCGTTGTAAAAAATTGTTCAATTAAAAGTTGCAGATAATGTAGTTTACATCAACTTTTTTTCTATAATTAATATTGAAAAAATATTGTGAAAAAAATACATATTACGTGATTTTATCGTATTTCTGAAATTAGTCAGAACCTGAAGGGTTATCCGTTGTTAAAACAGTTATACTTATCGTAACGGTCTTTTTTATCAACTAAGTTGCGATGCACTTTCTATACTCGGTTAGACATTTATTTTATTTTTTGAGCACACCTTCTATACTTCTTTATACTTTTCTTAATATCGGAATGATGTGGAGTTCTAACCAAAACCCTAGCCTTTTTAATAAATGACGATATTTACACTGAGATTTATTTAAACAATTTTTGTTTGATTTACAATAATTATATGGAAAAAAGGGTAACAAAAGTTATATATTTTCTTTATTTACTTTTCCAAAATTTGCAAAGAATTAGTTTTTTTATAATATTGTGGATTTGATTATGTTATGGGTATAACCTATTACTTTCCAAATAAAAGTTCTTCCTGATTTAATTTTACACTAATTTTTTTTTGTCTGATGAGCCTACACTACCTTTCAAACAAAAAATAGTTTTCTAGTTAACCACATGCATTCGCGCGCCATCATAATACCAATACTATTTATTTTGTTTCAGAAATAAGGTCCTTAACAATTATTCTACAAATTGTCCGAACAGTTTTTTTCTACAATGTTTAATAATTATAAACAAAATTAGTGTAAAAGGGTTTGTAATTAAGCAATAGGAATTTCGAAGTATTTGTGGCATTTTTTCAAATTTCAAATTAAGTTATAGTGGCGCGAAGTAATCAAATTTCATCTGATTTGAGTTGCCTATTTCTTTTTTTACTCCTTTGGGGCATTTTCAGGTAAAACCTTTTACAGGATATACGTAACTATTGTTCTCATTTTAACGAACGGGAAAACACCAAAAACTGCACCAAAAACTATACTCGGACACGTGTTACATTAGCTAGTCTATAATCATCAGCAAACCAATACTAAAAATAGAAACAATAGGAAGCTTATATACCGTGACCCGCAAAGAGTTTGCATCAAATGGGAAACATTTTTGTAATTGAGATATGCAAAAATTTCTTTTGGCAAATGATTTCAGCATATCGAATGACAAAAAAAGCACTTTGACAAATGCCATGTGATCACTGTGATGGCGGCAAATTTAAAAATATCCCTTGAATATGTAAAAAGTGAGGTTAGATGAAGATATTGAAAAATGTCTAAGAGAAAAGTTGTTCAGAATTAGATTATACGTGTATGTGCAAAAAGAAAAAAGAAAAAACGATTTTTCAAAAATATCAGTTTTTTGGCTTTCTTTCCGGAAATGTTTTGTATGTTTTTGTATGAGCTTATTATTATTTGACAAATTCCTATACAATTCTATGTTAATTTTCTGGAAATAAATTCATTTATTATTATTAACATCTCCTTGTTCCATAGGTTTTAATCTTTAAATATTCTTCCAACATGGCAATCATTGTCAATAGGTAGTAAGGTCACAATAACCTGTACCAGTTATATTCAGTTGACCTTGAATTTGGTAAAAACAACTGTGACTCCTTTTCAAACTGATAAATGTTGCAATAAAGTTCCTTAACTTCCTACCAACTTCCTTTTCAAAAATATACTTATTAATAAGGACAACCAATACGTGCAAGGTGCAAGGCAGTTCTACTAATCTCTTGGGACAAAGAAGGTAGGCAGAGCTTCTGCAAAGTGAAGGGGTTGTTCGTATGGAAGGTGTGTTTAAATATTGCATTTTTGATTAATTCCCTTCTAACTTTTAAATGCTTATTAATAGAAAATCAAACTTTACTTCATATTCTTGTTTAGACTAGTGTGCATAAGAGTAGCACTCATTATCCGTATAATTTTACAATGTTAATTATTATTTACGGTTTTATTATATCAAAAAATACTCTCACATTAAATTGCGCTGTAAGCTCTATCATGAGATTAAAGAAAAAAAAACCTACACAGTCTTGAGAAAGTGTTACTTGAGTCTGTGCTAGTTCTGGTTTTGACTGAGAAACGGAACAAAGTTGATGATATTTTAGTATTAAAAGTTAGATAATTAAGCTGATTACATTGATACTTTTATTTTCTTACAAAATACGTACTCCTGTTGGTCTAGACTACTTATAAATCATTTATTATTCTTTTGATGAACAACCTTAAATGATTCTGAAGAGAATTAAAAAATAGAAGCAAATTAGTGATTAATTTCTGACAACATATTAAATGAAACCGGTTTGAATGTCTTACAAAAATTTTTAAAAGTTACACTACAACTTAAAAAACGTTGTCATTTTATTATTGCTTTTCTACGCTTTTACCAAAACAGTTTGACATAAGCCTTGTCCTAGACCGAGCCTTCTCCTCAGGAGAATTAAGTAACAATAAAATATAATTCCATATTTTTCTTGAGAGATTGTTTCTAATTGTTTGAGATTTTTTCTCCTTATTTTCTTTATTGGAAATAAAAAGAAACTTGGTTTTTTCACTTTGCAGTGAATAAAAATAAGTTTTAAGTACCAACTGTTTGTTGTTCAATCCTAAGTACAACAAAAGACTACAATATTTAGAATACTATACATTAAATTGTAAAAAGATTAAATTAATAAAAACTTATGTTTGATTATTATTTATTAATTAAGTTGTTTCAATAGTATGCTTATGCCGGTTCTAAACCTATTTCAAGGTCCTTCTCCAAGAAGTAGTCGTTTATAATTTTGGTATTACGTAGTCCTACTAATTTATTTTTAAGGAATATTGCGAAACCAAATTTCAATTTTTTACACGGTTTTAGTTAGCAGGATATTATTATTATTGTTAATACTAAGTTGGCAAATTAAAATATTTTTATTGGTAACGTCTCGCCGATGTTTCTTGTACTTATTTATAAAACAATTCCTTGCTTAGTCAAACAGCAAAACTCAATATTAACTTATACTCCGGCAATGATTAAAAAAAATATTATTTTATTAATTACTCGACTGGTTGAAAAAATTTATATTTTAAACCGGAATTACCCCCCAGGTACGGTGATCTCAAGTAGCGTTTATTTAATCATTACGGTAAGTTTCCTTCAAAAATTTATTTGTTGATAGGTTTACTCTAGTAGAGTCCTCCCATGTGGAAGTGTTATTCATAAAAACCAAATGAGTTAGTTGTAATTGCCGACGTTTCGCCCACCATTGTGTAGGCTTGATCAAAGCTATCTACAAGACCAAGTGGATCGTCAACTTAAAATTAAAATACATCAATAGATTATCACATCACTGATAAAAATTTTAAAACAACCATTTGTAAATACACACACACACAACAGAATTGAGTACAGACGATTAATATTGACGATCAACTCGGTCTTGTAGATAATCTTGATAAATTCAACACAATGGTGGGCGAAGTTTGTTTTTTATGCATCCCACCTCCACCTAGAAGGACTCTATTAGGGTAACCTATAAATATTTAACAATATCTTTACGAATAATAATTACATAAAAAAACTTCTATACGTTCTTAGACGTTTTTTTACTCCAGCCGGCTAGCCGTCCGTTCGTATGTAAACAAGATATGGAGAAAACCACCCGTCCGATTTTTATGAAACTTTGTACAAGGACTTTATTTATAATTCCGAAGATCAGATTAGTTTTTGGGTATAATCTATGTAATCAAAAGGGCCGTTAACCTACACAGATTTTCGAATTTTGAAAATATTTAGAAAAATATTCATTTTGCACATTTTTGTTTCAAATATAATTTAATTATACACTTTTTTTGTTTAAACTATTTTTGATGGGATAAGGAATTAGTGAAATATGACAATCACTTGACCAATATCAATTATTTATAATTTGTTAGAAAAAACTGAGGCAATAACACTTAACCCGCAAGCTGAACTAATTCTTAAAGGGTCAATATTCAGATTAATTTTTGTAACTTATGGTTACATTTTCAACAGGAACGATGTGCAATTCTGTTCGAAAACTTGCATTTTACTGTAATTCACTCTCAATTTTAATTCACTTCCTTAAAATAATATTTAAGAAAAACCACTAATTTTCAAATCATTTATTTTTACCATTATTCCAGTCTGATATGGGTTGATTCTAATTTTGCGCTGAAATTTTTTTATGTAACTACATCTTTTCATGTCGAATTAAAAAATAAAATAAATTAATTGTTGATCATAGTAACATATTTTGTGACAAGTGATCTAAATTTCATATTAAACGTGTAATTTTTCTACTCCTGTATTGTAATTAATATACTAGAGTTATACAATCTGTTCTCTAATGAAATCCATTACGATACAAATTTTTATTACGATATAGATTTACAATCAATAGAATTGCGACATTACGTAATTATCAAATGTTTCATGAGTAGGATACAAATTCAAAACCAATAGAAATACACCGTTGTCTATTGCACTTATCGACTGGTGCTGTGGCTAAAAGTGAAACATAATTTAGCAAATTTGACAATTCGTAACTATAGTAGTAGTCCTCAATTATAAAATTAGCGTTTCTATTTAACATTATGGGCCGTAGAAAAAATAGTGTATGAAATTCACATTTAATGACTATTAAGACACAAGCAACGATATTAGAAAATGAGCTATAATATACTAATTTTATGTTGCGTCACAGCATTATTCAACAATAACTCGAACGTAATTGGTCAACCAAACGACATTTTATAAAATATCCCAAGTTAGGTGGTCAGGTATTTTCACAGCAGGTAGTGAATACAGGTTTTATAAAAGAAACTTATTTTATTAAATAATATCCAAAACCACCTTGTCAAGCTATAGGCAATACATTTTGTAATTTCTAAAATACGAACTTTGCATTTGTGTTTAGAGATTTAGTGCTAACATATTTCTGAAACGCTTGATTAGGTGAGATTGGATAAAAAGGGCCGCTGTAGATTATTTAAATAAAAATGTATTATTATACAATATAAAGAACTTTATAGGAAGAATATTCGTTTGTTATAGAACAAGTTTAAAACCGAGTTTAGTTAAGTTTAACATGGATATACAAATTTCGTTGTACAGTCTTTCGCGTTTGTAGTTGAGCAGTTAATAGCTGGTACATGTATTAGTTGTTCTCCTTTAATTGCATACATATAAACAAAATAAAATGGTATAGATTTTGTTAATGTGTAGGTAGACTTGGTACCGAATTAACAAAACTGAAAGCTTGAAGCTATAATTTGAAACTGTAAACTACTATGAATATGATAATTTCATAAAAGTTCAACTTTCTTCTCCAGTTAGATATTGTAGTTTCATGTAAAATATAATATATTTTTCTTCATAGTAAAAAAAAATTTTATAGGAGATTTTTAAAAGTAAAAGTTGCGATGTTTTTTGATTCAGAGATTAAACTTTCTCTGGAAAAACATCCATTTTGTCATCACAATAGTTTAAGAGGTTAATCATAGTCATTGTCAAAAAATCAACGTTTTGTTATGGAAAATATTTATTTTAAGTCACAAAAGTTTAAAATGTTTAATGTAATTAATAAAAAATTACTGTAACAATTGTTTTTTATTTATCAACATTTATAAATGGCTAATCTGGTATTTGCCCATTTAAAAAAAGGTCTTGTTTATTTAAATGATGTTTAATTTCTAATGTTTCCAAAACTTTAGTTCTTTATAATTAGGTTTGATTTCTAAGTATGTTTTACACAATGTTATTCCTTTGGATGTTTATTTCTAAAAACGATCAAAATTTCTAATTGTAAACTCCTGATTATTTTAAAGTGTTAATTTTGTCCTTCTCATTGAATACTAAACGTTTATCTGTTTCAAATGTCCAAAATTTTATGAATCACCCTTTGCAAAAATTTACAGGTTCAAGTTATAGCTTGAGGTCCTAAGTTTTGTTAACCGGTATCGAGTGTACCTATACAATAGCAAAATTTATCCAATTTTATTTTGTTTATGTATCTACGCAATTAAAGAGGACGGCCAATTTGTATACCTACTGTAAACCGCGCCATTATAAACGCGAAAGACTGTCATACCCGGCATGCAATGTATGTATCAAACTTTGTAGCTGTTTATTGTGGGATTAACTTTCGAAATATTTTGTAGAAAAAAATTGTGCTAAAAATATTTTTAGGTAAAAACCTATTTTAAAATAGACTTTGAAAATCGAGCGATTCTGTATTCAATGGTTTCAAAAGATTATTTCAGTATCGTTCCTATCATTCATTAATGTCTCCAAAGTAATAGAGGGCCATAAATATGTCTTCGTAACATAGCTGCTCATAAATTAACTTACTTTGGGTGGTAAGCCCCTCCTTCACATTTGTATGAGGGTTTCCTGCATCCTATGAACAAAAGTTTAAAAATCTACCTGTTCAACAAGGTAAAATGCTTTGCATATTTACTATAGTTTAGAATATAGCAATACAATCGATTTCAGACAAGAACTATTTTCAATAATTTTAAAGAAAACAAAAATAAAATTCGTAATTACAACAACAAAAAATAAGCGCTTCGCATAGAACTCCTTATCTTTTGATACTAAGAAATGTGTAAAAGAGCATCGAAACTACGCGGCGACAAAACGTATTTTTCCAAAAATAAAATAAACGTCTGCAACAACATCGCAACTTAATTATTTTGATAGAATAAGTTTAAGAAATAAGGAAATGTGTAAAATGGATTTTAGTAACGGCCAACAATTGTTAAACGTACCTAATTGGTAAGCCGACGCTACCTGCTACCTACTATCAGACGTCGGGATAAGACGAGGTATCACGTGCGTTTCTGTTAAGACAAGTTGAAAATTCCATACACAAAAGAGAAAAAGAAAATAGTTCAAACAAAAGTTATAGACAATAAAATTTCCTTAATCAGATCTGCGCTAATAAGACTTATATGCAGTTTTCCAGAACCGGCGGTTTCCTGATATCTTATTTACATACGTACGGACGGCCAGCCACCAGATAGAAATTTTTTTTTCTACTGTCTTCTGAGATCGCTAATGGAAAAATTCGTTTCTTAAGTCTAACCTACTGAATACTTCGGTCTTTTGCATGGCATGTGGTCTAGAACGTTTTTATCAATGGCGTCGGTCCCTTATGATTAGTTCGGTTATCTTTTGATACTCTATACACAATCTTGAAGTACCGTTCTTTTTTGCGACCACTACCGCTATCTTTCAGCTGTAGACAGCCTTTTTGTCGTCATGAAATTCGATATTTTGCTAAGGGTAGGTTTCTTCATGTCTACGTCGTATTTGGGGTGTACCCTCTTACTATTTCTTCCATTCTTTTTTCAAAGTTTGACCGTTGCATTGTTCTGAACTGTGTCTGCAAGTATGTTTATAATTTTGGACCAGGTTCGTTTCTTCTTAATCTGACTCCACCAGCGTTTATTACCGATTCTGCCTGATTACCTCATTGCTTATAATGTCTTGCGGGAACATTGACGTTAGTGGTACTACAAAAGTGCCTACTGAGAATTCCACATTGTCAATAGTTATAAGTAGGGAATTGTGCCCCAGTTGGCATACTTTTTTAGAGACCTGTATTTTAATGAAAAATTATATTTTTGCGTGGACATTGGACAGGTTTGTAGATATTAATTGTGCCTATAATATTAAGTAGACATCAATGTATTTTTTCAGTAAAATATTGATTTTCGGGCTAGTAAAAACAGTACATTTTATGCCAACTCACCCGGACTATTCAGGACTAGTTGGCATGCAGTATTCTTCAGGTGAATGACTTGGCATATATCAAGTCTTATGGGAAATTCAAGCGAGATATGGGTTGAATTTAGGTCAGTAACATAAATAGAAATACATACCTAATATAGTAACGCATATAATGGCCAATATTTACGTTTGATTATCAAAGTAATTAATTCCATTAGTCACAAATGATTTTTTGCATTATTCTTGAGTTCAGCACAGTCGCAATGGGCCTATATTAACATATTTGACATCGCAGTCACCATTTATTTCTCTTTGAGTGCGAATAGAGAATTACAGTAAATGCATACCGCGTCATCTTCATTGTCAGTTTCCATGATGGATTCTGTGTTTTCATTTTCTTTATTTTCTTGAATTTTGATTCTCTTTCTCATGCATCGAACCGATTTTCTACTCCCCTTCTCTTCCTTCTGCATTACTTTTTCTTTCAAAGCTAATATATCCGGGCTAGTGTTGAGTATTACAACTTTGCCTCGGTTTCCTACACATCTCTGCCTTTTAATATTTGTCGCTTTAGAAAGAGGAGAGACGTCTGTTATGGGAACATGATGAGTGTCAGACAAAGATGCAATTGCAGCAGCAGGAGCGTTGTCCATTAGTTCAATTTTCATATTTTTCCTACGAAAAATGAATGCTGGTGAAACATAAGATCCTGAAGCACTATTACTGCAAACGACAGTAAGACGCTGGCCGCGTTCGGCGCCTGTTAGGATACCAACTTGCTTTATGCCTTTGCAGGCTATAATTTTGGAGTTTTTGAACTGTCAGTAGACAACCCACTTTTATTCATATTATAAATTTGAGTGCAATCAAAGTTTATTTCAGTCATAGCTTTTGATAGCAAATCAAAGTATTTTTTTATCTGTGGTTTATTGAACGCGCGCGCCCTTGCTGCTGAAGTTGATTCTAGTGTTCTGAGAGATAATGTGGGATTACGACTTAGGAACCCTTTCAACCAGTCCCAACCAGCTATTTCTTTTTCTTTGTTGAAAGAGTGGGAAATATTATTTTTATCGGCCCACTGGAAAGCTAGCTTGCGAATTTCAGCTGTTGGGATACCAAAAAATCTGTTTTCTAAACTCTTTACATGCTCTGTGAATTCTCGCTCCTCTTCAGCTGAGAAAGTAGTTTTCTTACCACCCAAATAACCTTTTCTGAAGCCAACTGCATACTTATTTCTACCAATATTACCAACAATGTATCAAAGGGCACGTTGAATTTTGTGGATGCTTTCAACCAGCCCATTTCTTTGACTTCAATAGCCTCAATAGCAGCTTTCATATCATCTTCCCTCCAACTCAATCTGTTACTCTTCCTTTTATAACTCCCAACCATCGTCTTTACTAAAACAATACATAATCAGTAGTAATTATTCATGGCATCGAGTTTAGACGCAGGTTCATATAGCTGTAACAATCGTATTTCAAGTGAAGGAAGCTCAAAGTAGACTAAAAACAATTGTTACACTTAGGGCGAGCGATGAAATATGAGTTCAGGGCATACCATGCCATCTCGCCTCGAAGCAATGTGTGTCGACTAGCCCACAACTCACATAGTAACTTCGGTGATGGTAAGCGTTAAGAGTGGAACGTTAACAATTACTTTTATAATTCAGATTTACCAACATGTTGGCGTATTGGTATATATTTGTATTGTAAAGAATCTAGTTATAAATCTAGTTAGAAATATTCATTACTTAGGTGGATTTTTCTTGTAACACTCTGTATGATGGTACTATCATGTACAAACAAAGAGAGGTATATACACAAACAATGAGTTAGAGAGAGAAAGATATATTGTGATCTTTCTCAGACAGAGGTGAGTAGGTGAGGTCTCAGAACCCGCTATTACTCTCTACTCACAACAATTATGGAAATAAAACTGTGAGTTAATAAATTATACTACAATATTTATAATAACAAATGTGCAGTGTTAGCAACCTCGTTTTTATATTGTAGAATTGCGTTAGAGTGCTAATGCAAGAATCATCACATTTTCCATATTAGCTAACATAAGTAAATTACGAAAACTTGAAAAATACAATGATAGTCAAAAATATGTTGGTTATAAAATGGTGAAACCGTTGTTAAGTTGAGAGTATTGTGCACGTCCCCTTCCGTCGAAATCATAAATAATTTCAATGTACTGAAGATGATTCGCATAGATATCGTAAAGTTAGTAAATATTAATAATTTCATAGTAAAGTATTGCGTCGTGAATTTTTATACCCAAACCTAATCAAACACGTCACACTTACAGCACTACAGGAAGTGAGCATTAACTTTTTAAATAGAAACGCATATTTTTTAATTTTTTATTTGATTTTACATTAAATTTGCAGTAAACTTTATTCAACTCTTTGCACTTTTCTTTTTTTTGTAATTTTTATAAAAAAGCGCAATATCTTATTAATGCACAAAAGTGAAAGTTTTAAATTTCTATGATAATAGTAGAAAATGATCTATCCCATGAAGTATCCCAGGATAAAAAATAAATAACAAATAATAAATAAATGCGCATCTATTTAATGCCAAATGTCAACCTCACAAAAAAAAACAAAAAATTTTTGTTTTCAAATGCAATGCGCTATTGTTATGCCCGTCATTCGATAGCTATTAAAATTTTGTAACTAATGATATCAGATGTTCCTATAGCTAAACTTAATAGTTTTTATTTTATTTGCAAGAATGTTAATAGAACGAATTCAAAACATAGTAGCTGAGAAACAAAACAATCCAATTAACCTAACTTTTCAATATGTCCTCCATTTTGATTCAAACGTCTAACACCACGGGATGTTGCTTCACGTATTTCGTGTGGATTGAGCTCAGCAAACGGTTTCAAATCCGGTGCACTACATTTTCTCGGATCTTCTAAAAGATGAGTACTGCTGCATCTACTGCTCCTGAATTATGTGCAGGTTCGCCATTCATTTGATAGTAACAGGATGTTAAGATATTCAAAGGCAAATTATCCCAAAAACACTGCAACCGTTTCTCTAAATATTTCCCGATATATATCCCCATTTAAATTCCATCGTATAAATAATAATGGAATATATTATCCGTTAGCAAGTAGAAAACGTTTAGATTAAACTTGCATTGGAAATTCCACCCTCTTATAAAATGGGGATTTATATTAATATAATAATGTCTATAGCAATTATTTGACGCAAAAAAGATCTTCTTGAATTGCAATCAAGAGGTTTTCGCAAAACTCTTCTCTGCGCATAAGACCTCCTGAAAGAAGTGTCTGAACTAGGTTTGGGGAATATTATCCATGGTATAGCTTTTTGAAATCCTGTTAATTGATGCACGACATAGTCTCAAATCTCTAGAAGCACTTCTGGTTGATGCATGAGGATTTGTCCGGAAATATGCCAAAACTATGATTTGCTTCATTCTTAACCACAGATATATTCCTTGTATGGGTGAGGTTGAACATTTCCATAGTGCATAGTCTTCTAAATACATACAATTTATATCATTAGCTTCAAAATTTTAACCTCTATCGAATGGCTAACCTAAAAATTGGAAATTTCGTTTGAAATACATAACATCTCGGTGTAGTCGACATTTGGCATTAATAGACCAGCAAATAATGACTGATTTTACAACATAACTTTATACCGTCTGCCTCTTTGCATATGCAAAGTATGGTTCAGAGTATACTTGAAAAGCGTATTTGTTCGCGGTCCTACGTGATATAACCTTTGCAAATTCAAGTTTAATATAGAATCAAATAAAAAATTAAAAAATATGGATTTCTAGTTAAAATAACAAAGTTAATGTGCTCAGTTCCGGTAGTGCCGGAAGTGTGACAAATTGGTTTTTATTTTAATTAAAAGAAGCATGTTTGGTTAGGCTTGTACTTATACAGTGTCGGCCATCAATTATGCATGTGTGAATAGAAACGCATCGTAGCTAAGGTCACTTTACTGCTCACACTGTCTGTACATGGAATGGCAACCGCAACAAAATTTTGAACAAAAACAATTTTTTTTCAACAATAGTTTATGAAGGCTAAATATTGCATTTATAAAAACTTTTTTTTCGGTATTTTGAGAAATAACCCAAACAGTTGATAATTTTTGGAAAAATATTGCACACGTGAACATATTTTTTGTCAAGTTTCATCTTGACAGAAGCAAAAATCGATGACTTCGGTGAGGTCATGACTTCAAATCAGGATCACTATTGTTAAGGAAATTAAAGAATGGATCTAAACTTTTTGAATTTTATAAATTAAAGAAGTTGTAGAGAAAGTATTTAACAAGTTTATTGAGCAAGCTTAATTATTAATTTATTTAAAAACGTATGCAATGGCACGTGTCGTTTTGAAGGCGTGATTGGAATTACAATACTACTATGAAATGGGCGAATCTCACGAATATGAACTGTGTTGTTTATGCGAATTTATTCCCCTTCGAAAAAAGTTGAATAAAATGTTTCGATCGATAACAATTATATCACATAGTCTGAAAATTTGGCAACTTCAACAACAAAAAACATTTGGGGAAAAAAAACGTTTGCTACAAAAAAATTGGAACAGACCATTAGTACGACCGACAAGATGTCGAAGCAATTGAAAAGAACTAAAACGAGCCTACTATAACAAGAAACTAGAACTGTATGAGAGGTTCGTTTCAAACCAAAACATTATTATAAAGCAAAGTTAAAAAAAAAATTAGATTAATTAGAAACAAAAAAATTACAGTTCAGTTTCAATTCTTAAATTATTTAATAATTATTGTTGTAATTTTGATAGGATTACTTAAATTGACACAATTTCGTTGTTGTCTTCCTTCATTCAATAGGTTTATATTTTCTTCCACTGCATTATACCAAAATCCAAGCCTTGATCGTTTTCATCGGGTTCAATATCCGGTAAATTTGCATCTATGCACATATTGTGAAAAACTTCTATGCTAAGAACAACTAGAACAATGTAGAACAGTATTGAATTTTTCGGTATTTGCAAAAAAAGTGGCTTAACCACAATGGATTTTTTCTTTTGGGGATTATTAAAGAACAAGGTTTACAAACACCGTCTTTTTAGGAATAGAAAACATTTAAAAACTGTAATTACTAATTGTGTGAGGGCCATAAAACCAGAGCACATTACGAGTGTAGTCAACGATGCTGTAAGAAGAACAGAACTGTGCATGTTGCGGGATGGATATCATACTGAGATATAATTTAATTTTGATGTTTAGTGCCTCAATATTTTAAAAATGATATTCTTGTTAAGCTAATGATTTGGTTTAAGCTTTCAAAAGAACTTTGCACCAAAAATTTTAAAGTTTTTTCTAATGAATAAAAATTTGACCATAATTAGCACAATAATTGGGCAATTTGTAAATTACAAGCTTTTTAAATAACCTGTTGTATACAAAATATCGTTTAATTATCATTTAAAGCAAATCTTTTTCTTATAGCCACCATTAAAACATTTTGTTGGTGCATTTTTAGTTTTAGGGGATGCACAAACTTTTATAAAGAATAACTTTTATCGAAAAACATATAATAAATAAATTTCCCATTTGGTGCGGACTTTGGGAATGACGATGTATATTGAGTTATGGATTTGTTCTTTCGCGACAATGCTAGAAACAACTAGAACAATGTAGAACAGTATTGAATTTTTCGATATTTTCAAAAGGGGTGCCAACTGAAAAATTGTATTTTTAAATTTAGGTGCTTTTCGTTTGAGTTGAAACATTGTTATTTTGGAACAATATAGAACAAAGTGAGAACAATCAGCAACAACTTTTTAAATTAAAAATTTTGAGAAATAGGGTGCTAACTTCCGGGACATTGTCGGTAGGATATGTTTACTGGTTGGTAAGCCTACTTAACGACGCTCGTATACTATTGTATTGCGTTAATTTATGCGAGCAATTTATTCAGCGTCTTTGTAGTAATTCTGACCACATCCTACACTAGGCTTGATGAGATTTTCGATAATCGCATGTCCTGTTCTAAATTTCTAGATTACAAAATAGCCGCATAACTAGGGCATCTAGTTTCCCGTAGAAACTACAAATACAATTCAATTATACAATAAATGATTAGCTAATTGAAGGGAAAAAAGAGTTCTAGATTTATTCGCATTCTCTTTCTCGGGGTATTTTCCCCAGAAAAAGAACCGAATACAGTTTACAATTATTGCCGGTATTATTACTGTTTAAATGTATTGGAGAACTATCCAGTGCAGCTCTAATATATGTACAAAAGCATTTTACCATAGGCGGCATATTTTTCAAATAAACAGTACATTTAAGAGCCTTCTGTACCATCAACGTACCATGTAAAATTCCTATGCCACGGCCGCCAATCTCAAGTGTACAAACCAAACAAACACCAAATTGTATCCCCTTTTATATGGCCCTTACCAGTGCACGTCAGTTGATTAAAATATTGCTCTACTTTTGAGTTTAAAAATCTATCATAAATTTTCAGTTACTACTTTTGAGTTATCATTTGCGTAAGTGCAAAAATAAATATTTTTAAATAGTTATTAAGTAGGTAAATTAAAACCTTATCTACGATATAAAAACTACACATACTTCTTATCACTTCTAACAATCGAATACCGTTGATAATTACAAAATAATTTCGCTCCACGCCATTTCACATCAGTGCAAAAAGCAGTAAGTTTAAAATCGTTACAAAATTATTAGTATTATTTATTGGTCGAAAGTTACTTGAAAGTTTTATTGCAGTTTTGTTATATTTTGATTTTATTATTGTTATAATCGATGCGGAATAAGGAGATGGAAATCAGTTTCAAATTGTTAATGTAAATTGTAAATAAAACAATAAAGAAAAACTTAATTGTAGAAAATGATCATAATCATAGTGAAAACTTGAATAAACCTTTTTGGCACAAATTCATATAGAATAGCGAAAATAATAAAATGATAATGTTCGACTTTCAAATACTGTAATGACTCACCACCCATATCTTTCAGAACAATAAAAGAAACTGCGAAAACCAAAAAAAAAATGACAAAAATTACTGTTATTGACCACGGTCACTGTAAAACTAAAATTTTACACCAACAAAAAGCGTCAAGAGATTTCTAAGAAAATTATTTGTGCAGAAACCGTTGTTTCAATTCATACAAATTAGAACAATTTTGTTGCTTTCCATTATCCATCGTTCATGGGTTTCAGCCCTTAACTGGTGACTTTGGATATTTTTTACAAACTCTTTGGAAATTAAACGTGAAATTGGTTATTCTCTGAACTATAATACTGGTCATAATTATTCAGATATGCGATTTGAAAAACACTAGAATTTGAATAGGTCAGAAAAATTACCTTCCCTACTGCTCTTAATTGAACGTTCGTATTCTAAAACTTCCACTGGTTCAAAAATATCCGCAATTACATCACATAAATAAAAATTTCGTTTATAGTATTTTCAAAATAAATTTTGCTTGAATTTTAGAAAACGTCGAGAATACATGCCTATTATGGTTTAAATGCAGGGGTGCATGAAGTTATTGACTTATTAACATTTGCAATACCTCTTAAGGGTGCTTAAAAGTCAGTCCTCTCAAACAATTAAAATAATTTAACTTTAAATAGTGCTTGTTAGTCTTGATCTTGAATTTTAATAAATTCTTTGCGAAACGTCATAAAATCCATATTTTTTTCGATTGTATTTGAATATTTTATTTAACAAGCACTGATTTAAATGTTGATATTGGTTTTGACTAACTAACATGCAACGATCTGGATTGACATTTTTATGACCAACGCCTTAAATCATGATGAATCGTTTAAAGCTGTTTCTAATAATGAAGTTTTTTTCCGAATGTTTAGGCAGGACGTAATAACACGTTCTTAGTTTAAAACAACCACAGACAGAAGTGAAGTATACTACAATTTTCTGCTGAAGGAAACTTAAATATTGAAATAAAGAAAGAAATATTTTCATCAGAAAATTATTGATCCGAAAATTTTTATGAAAATAGTTCATCGACAGAATCATTTCCAATTTTTGACTACGAAACAATAAGACTAGAAGAAAAAATTGCAAAACGATGGGTGTGTGTGTTCGTTTTTCGATGTAGATGTGCTATCATATTCAAAAAGAAAATTTAATTTTGAAATAAATTAACTCGTATAATTTCTTTTTACTTAAATCAATTCGCATAACATCAAGATTTTTTTCAGTTTTTCAATCATTCAAATTAGGGATCATACATTTGCGGTCTTTTAATCCACTCATCCGGTCCCGTTCAATGTTTATCTATGTCGTAGCAAAAATGGGAAAGACTTTACTTGTAATTTTTTAGTTTTCTGTAACATTGTTTGTCCTTCTTCGCGTTGTGACGTTGTGAAATTTTGTGTTAAGCACAAATTTTATGATCTTTACTAGGAAATACTTTAAGCTCTTTTCGTCGAAATGATAATATTTTAAAGATCAATTTTAAGGTCTTTACCAGGAAATATTTTAAGCTCTTTTCTTTGAAATGTAACAATAATATTGTAAAAGGTTACATTTTAAGTGAGCATTACCGCTTTGGGAAAAATTTTTGATTAAACAGCGTCGCCTTTACTATACTTATAATAAATATATATTATAAAATACGGATCAAATATCAATGAAAATTTTGTAACGGATTCGTACACCCATGCATTGAATGAAAACCACCCTTATTATAAATGCTTATATCAATAAACCCTTCTATTACATGACACATACAGTGTGTCTACTTAAGTTGGCAACATAATGGAAACTTTTTCATTAATAATTTTACGAAAAAAAAGGTATTCTTTATAAAAAGTTCAGCATGTTCTAAAATCCATAATCATCAAATATATCATCATCAAAGATATCTAAAAAAAACATTCATTTTTGTCAACTTTTAGGTTATATTTATATCACGTTTTAATACAAAGTCACCACGCTTTATTTTGCTGGACACTGTAAAAATAATTAAATCAATTCAATTCCACACCCTGATCAGTCCAATTTATTATTTGAATCTCGTTATAACGGTATATGGAACATATTTGGAAAGACAACTTTAGTCACTTTTTTAAATTTTTTTAAAAGTATTGTAATTGATTAATTTTTATAATCAATGGTTTTGTCTAGTAAGGTTGCAAAATTGTAAACAATATTTTAGAAGAATAGGGTTTGACCATTAATTAATTTTAACACTTCTATTTTTTCGAACACTTAAGACTTGATTTGCTTAGAAAATTAATTAAATTTTAAACACATACCTGCTTATACAAAATTCACGAACACTCAAAACTTCATTATAAAAAATAAATAGAAAATTTTGCTTATAAGTATATCACGAAAATCAATTAATCTCAAACTCGGAAATAAAAATTAATTATCTGTAATATGGTCCAAGGTAAAGCAAATAAACTTTCGCAACTATTTATTTGCACAGTTTTATAGTGCTTCGCCAAATTACTTCTTTAAGTATGTATAATTATTGCTCTATAAAAATTTAACATGCTAATTAAAAAATATATTCTTGGTTAACAATTCAATTGTTATACAGGGTGTCCCAGAGATCAGGCTTGTTTTTACGTTATTTTTTTAATTTTCGTAAATGAGACTAAATTCTCTATAAGATAAGTAAATACAATTTTCAAAATCTGCACTTGTATAATGGTAACGATATTCAACTTTTTTTTTTCAAATAACATAATATATTTTTCTTTAGTATTTCGGATAGTACCTTTATTCTCTTTACAACCATATAAAAAAATATAGGTCTTACATAAGATTTTTTTTTAGAAAAATACGATTAATAATTAAAGCTGAGTTTGCCATGGAAATAACTGATTCTTGTTATTTTTATCTAGGAGCCTATAAAAACAATGCATAAAGTTAGTTGTCAAACTGATTTCCCTAAATATAATATTAATTGTACCAATTCCGAAAAGTGCGACATGATTCTAAGTGATTATTATTATTTTTGTGATTATGTTATAATAGAAAATTGTATTTACTTATCTTATAGAGAACTTAATCTCATTTACTAAAATTTAAAAAAAAATCAAAAATAACGAAAATACAAGCCTCCAGAGTGATCTTTGGGACACCCTGTATATTATGATAAACGAAACACCCAAAAATTAGGAAAATCAGTTTGACAACTAACTTTACGCATTATTTTTATAGGCTTCTAGATATCTGGGACACCCTGTATATTTAAAAATTTCGCAGTAAATAACTATATTTCTCGGTTTATTCATTTTTTGCTAAGTTCATATTAATATCTTCAAGTAATAAAATCAGAAATATTTAGTAGAAATAATACATGCGTGGTAAATATAACGGATGCAAAGTATAATAAATTAACGGTAGGTAGATATTATAAATGCAGAGTAGAATAAATTAACGTTAGCTTACATGTTTTCATGTAATTTGGGGTAAACGGTGTTGATTGGTAGAAGTGATCGGAGGTGAACGATGTTGGTTGGTAGATTACAGTTTTTACAATTTTCTTCTAAACAAAATTACATGTTTTAATGTGATTTGAGGTATACGGTGTTGGTTGGTAAATGTGATCGGAGGTGAACGGTGTTCATTCGTAGGTTACAGTTATTACAATTTTCTTAAACAAACTTTTCATGTGATTTGGGGTAATCGGTTATTTCAATAAATTGCATTTTCGGTTAAATATTTTTCGGTAAATGAACGTTTGGTATGTTTTGAAATGATGCTTTAATTTTTGTATACATAGCTTCCATTATTTTTACCGAGCAAACTTGTTCAAATACTTTGCAATTTGTCTGAATTATACATTGACATATTTGCTAAGCGTCTATCTATCTATCTTATCTATCTAGCAAAAATTATTAAAAAACTTAGCATTTTGATGTTGTGATACATTACCTTTCTAAAATATATACTTAGAAAAACTACTTAGCAAATAATTAATATACATGACAACTCAAATTATTTAGTTTACAAAACAGTAAAAGATACATAGCAAATAATTACGACCCATGAACTTTTGTTTGAAATGAAAATACTAAGTAACTACTCATTTTAATTTGAAATTGGGTAATGGATATGTAAGAAACATAAAAATTGGTTAAAGCCAATACCCTTTTTCAAATTGGTTTTTCTAGAAAATTAAAAAAATAGAAAATTTCCTAAATTTTAAAACTTTAAAAAAGGTGCATCAGCCTATTTTGAATGGCCGTCACTTAGGTTAATACTAGTATAGAAACGGTATATATCCCCTCGCCACCAGGAACGTACTCCTACACAACTAATATCTGCTTACGATACATGCTATTCTGTGAATCGATTTATTGAAAACAAATTAAATTAAATATTTAAAGAAATGTTATTTACATTTTGTTTAGTTTATATTAGAAATAAAATAATTCATATGGCTTTGTTCTTTTGCAACAATGTTTAGAACAACTAGAATAGAACAGTATCGAAATTCTTCCATATTTAAAATAAAGGGTGCAAGCTCAAAATTAGTTTTATTAATTTGTGAGTTTGTCATTTAAATTATAGGTTTGTCCATTTGGAACAATGTTTAGAACAACTTGAACAATGTGGAACAGTATCGAAATTTTAGATTTTTTGAAAAAAGAGGTGCCAGTTCAAAAAATAGTTTTCCTTGTTTTATTCAAAAACTATTTTTGTTGAAACGTTATTCAATTTTAAAAAGATTTTTTAATCTGCAAAAATAATTGACTTTCTTTAAAGCAGCTAAAGCATTCTGTTACTCATTTGTTTGTCCTTTTGAAATCTCATAAATTAATTAATTACTCAAACATATTTTAAACAAACAACACGCCTTACTGAGGATATCCAAAAATGTGTTAATAATTAGGGTAAAATTAGTAAAAACTTAAAAACATTTGAACGGCGTTTAAGAAATATTTTTGAAAATATCAATAAAAAAATATTCTGAAGTACTTACTATTTTCGGGTTCCGGTTTCTTCCAAAATCTAATGAAATGTTCGTTTTTATACAAACACTATAACTTTATCAATTTAATAAATTAGCAGTCAACCAGAGTCAAGGTGTATTAAAATAAACTTAAAATTTAAGGAGTAGCAGCGGTAATACTACATACATCAACTGTTGAATAGAAGAACTAATTTTGAGTAAGAAAACAAATGGCAACTAAATAACTGAGGAGATTAAAATATTACTCACGCGCATTTTGACACTGTAGAACAATAGACCATTACGGCATTTATTTATTATTATTATTATTTAAATTCGATAAACAACGGATACGGATTGCAGATAATTTTTTTTTCTTTTATTGTAAGATAACGTTTAATAAAGCAACGAAAGATAACAAAAGTAAATTAGGACGTGAGTTATCGTTATATTTTTTCTCTAAAGGTGTGTTTTTACGCTCATGCATTTTGTGCAAATAGTACGCAAGTATGATGGACCATCAAGGCCAAAATTATTAGCAATAGATGCTGTTTCTTTATTAAACAAATTAAAAGTTAAAAAAAAATGTTGCAAAAACGTTAGATAGGAGAAACAGCCACTTACCGAATCAACCTGATGATTTCCGTTGTTACCAGAGAAGGGTCGAAACATTTACCAACATTTATTGAATATCGAATATGGTTACACCATTAATAAAAATGAAAGATAGTGTTATGAAACCTTCTAGTACGCCACTGGTAACAGGGTGAACTTGACGCAAATTTTCCAAGTTTTGTTTACATGTTCATGCAAATGCACCAACCACATGCAAATTATCTGGCCGGTCAGATTTTACTCATGTCAAACTTATTCATTTGTGCAAGTCAACGATTTTGATTTCAACGCAACGATTTACTTGTGCCAATTGGCATGCACAAGTATGTAATTCGAATTAAGAAATTTGGAAGCTTAAAATAATGTTTGATTGTTGTTTTAGAAAAATCTCAACAAGTGTGATAGGTATAGAAAAAAACTAAAACAGGTTGTCATCAAATCTTTTTCGTAGAAAGGATATGTAAAAATATATAGGGCATTCCGTAATCCGTTCAAAATAATGCAATTGGTGGTCACGTCCGCCTTAACAACAAGTGCTATTATTGTAAAGATGTCTTTATTTTTCGATTTAGATTTTTTTGTACGAGGTCATCTTTGAGCTTTAAAAAAAATGTTAAAAATAGTCAACAAAATTCCGAACAAATTGAGCCGTAATTTGACTACAACTAGCTTATTTTCGGACCGATTTTCAAAATTCAAAAAGAATCTTACACGGATAAAGAAACAAACATTTTTGGCCGTTTCACTTTTTTTTGTCCTCGCGTGTTTTCAAAAGTTATAAGCGAAAAACTTTTCCGAAAAAATTTCAATCGAAAACTAAAACGGCCATAATTTCTAAATTATAATCTATAAAGAAAAAGTTTATTTAAGAAAAACGTATGTCGCATAATGTGTAATAAATTTTTTCTCTTTTTTTTTAATTTTTTTTTCAAGAAATTTCACATTATCATTACATTTTTATAACTCCGGAACCGTATTACCTAAAAATATGAATAAATAAACATAAGATTCGTAATTTTGCAAAATTTCAAATGGCTTAGCTGTAGAAGGTTCAATTTCACTAAAAAAAAAAATCTGTTTATGAACACTGGCCCACTTGAGGGAACGGTGTTACTTCGTTCGTGAGGCTCCTAGGAACATGGGGGTAATCTAGTGTGATATAAAAGAGGTGTTTCTGGTTTAGATTAGCTAGGTATTTGTATCAGTTGTGCTAGAAAACGTCGCAAAATAAAAATTTTGGATTAACAAAACTGAACGCGCAGAGCGCGGATCTGATTGCTCCTTTACCAAAAATTTATTTGTTAAGATTAACTCGGTTTACCGGGCATCAAATTTACGGAAAGGAACCTCACCGAGGTTCCTTTATGAACATTACATTGCGGAATTCAATCTGAAGAAATTTGATAATTCAATAATTAACGATTGGCGTACAATACCTTCTGGATACCTGCTGAGATTTAAACCGTATAACTGTGAGTGTCGTTTACATAATTATATATAAGTGTTTTACATTGATTGATGGTGACGGATAATAAGAAATTTTGTTGAAAATTTATACCGGAGTTTATTTCTATATAAATAAATTTACAATCTCGATCTTGCAATTTGTCAGTTTTTTTTTTTTTTATTGAGTGGCGACCTAAATGTTAATTGAAAAATCGGAGTGTCTAAAACTCTGATCCCCGAAGAGCAAAGATAAACGCCTAAAAGAACAAGGTGATAATATAAAATGGCGCCCAATATCGCGTGGGGCGACTGACCTCCGATTTTTTTTCAATTTTACGTGTTTGTTTACATTGTATTCTTATCTATATTTGCATATATGCATAAGTTTGATTATTTGGTTTTTGGGAACTTTAAATGTATTAATCTATAAATGTTAACTGTAAATTTTACATGTATAATTGCACTTTTATCAATGTTATATTTTTGCACACTGTTAATTGTACGCCATCGATTTTTATGAATAATTTGTTTGTTATACTTCTGATATTGCATTATTGAAATTTGTGGTACAATTGTGGTACCCATTATAATTTAATCGTATTAAATTTTATTATCGTTCAGTTGGTTCCTAAAATGGAAGACTCTTTTAAGCCAGTACATTTGTTGCAAGACGAATTAAACTATGAACTTCGGGTAAGAGCCTGCGTTACTGATCGTCCGCATGACGAAAAACGGAAAATTTTGGGCAAACTTTTAAATAAAGATAGGTCTAGAAATATTATTCATGTAGATCCTACTTATAATTTTGTAACTGAAAAAGAAGCTATTAATTTCACTTTAGAATCCATCGAGTCCTTAATAATTGATTTTGAAGGTAACGTATCTGATTCAGTTTATAAAAGAGCTAGCTCGCGATTAATATATTTAGAGGGTAGAATTAAACGAATTAGGATCCCGGAAGATCAAAAAAGTGGAGAAGAAGTACTTAAATTTAAGAATGAATCTCATGCGTTAACAGTTTTAATGCTCTTGCAATTAATCCACCACAAGTACATACAATACAAATACCTGCCAAATCTATACCGGTGTGTAAGTGGAATGTTAAATTTAACGGGGACCCAAAATTATTGCACCCATTTTTAGAAAAAGTTTCCGAGTATGCTAAATCACGTTTCAAATAAGGAAATGTTTTTATCGACCGGGGATTTATTTGATGGTAGGGCATTCATGTGGTTTAAAACAATTAAAAATAAAGTAGCAGACTGGGATGTGTTAGTAACTTTGCTTAAAAGAAAATTTTTGCCTCCCGACTTTGAAGAAAAAATTTGGCACGACTTAAAATCGCGCAAACAAGGTAAAACCGTTGATTGAAATATTGGTAAAGATAGTCAACCTTACGGGATTATGCGACCCCGAAATTTGTTCTAAACATCAGAGGTCGGTAGTATCACTTTGTGCTAAGAAAATACGTCAATTGTATTGTAGAATTTACAGAACAGTATTGCCGATAAATGTGAAATAGAAAACTGTAATTTTGCTGATAGTTTATGCTAAGGCACGACATTGTTGCCAATGCATCATGCCGTTGATTGAAATATTGGTGCATTGAGTCAATGTTGACAAACAAACAAAAACATGCGTTCTACAATATACAAGAATTTATTGATTTTTGTCGACGTACTAATTAAATGTGTGTCCTTTGTTATATATTTTTTTCTATTGTCTGTTAATTGTTCAATGTAATAATATTTATTTGTATCTTTCTTACGTAAGGTTATAACAATGGTTATACCATCATGACAAACACATATATGTACAAAGATTGTATACATACACATGTGAATAAAGTTTATTATTATGAAAAAAACCTGCAGATTTAAAAGTATTAATTTCGTAAAGAAATCGTTGAAAAACGTTCTCCCAAAAAAAACAATTTCTTTAAATACTTTTGAAAATTCCATACTCATATATTTATTACATTAACATCGTTTATCCGTTGAAAATGTTTTAAAATCTATTAGGCTTACGCAAGTAAATTTCTAAATTTTGGTCATTGAAATTAAAATTTTTTAACATAGAAACGCTATCCCTTTTTATGTTGGAACGAATGTTGAATTTTCTTATATTACAATCTAACGTACTCAACTGTTTGCATCTAAACAATATTATAACAAGCCTACTCATTTACTAAAGGTGTTGCTAAAAGTATGCAATTGTAGAATTTCTGACTAAGCCGATAAGGAATGTGACTCATAAACGATAATCCGGAAGACTCCTCGTAATACATTTGTTTCAATATCAACTTTAGGTGTACTTATATTTTAAGATATGATAAACGCATTAAAGAAGCATCTATGCAAAGCTTAATGATTATCTGTTTATTTGTTACAATGAAAATATTACAATCAAAACCGAAAATTAATTAGTCTTCCTGTTGTGCTCAGTTTAAGAGGTTTTCGGTTCGAGTTTGATTTTGATTTTTAAAACATTTCGGTAGTTATTATTTACATGTAAGATCGGATTGCTGGTTTAAAAACTTATCCATTAAAATGAGTAATACTATTGCGTGTCATCGCTGTGTATATCACGGTTGCAATAATTCGAGAAAAAATTGCCCGACGATCAGCTTTTATCGGTTTCCTACTAATTGTCTAAATAGATGCAAAAATTGGGTGATGAATTGTGGTAATTCAAAGTTAGTACTACTAGATGATCTTAATTTATTACGAAATAAATTAATCTGTGAGAAGCATTTTGAATCTAGTAGTTTTCGAGATCCTTCCGCTGCGAAGAAGAAACTTAATATTACTGCAGTTCCTAAGAAGTTTGTTTCGGGTAAGTAATCATTTTTGTTCAGCAATGACAATTTGCTAATACTTATTGGTAGCGGTCTGGTAGGTACCCAGTGGTGAGAAGTATCTTAACGTTCTCAAAACTCAATTTTTTACATAACACTTTTAACCACTTTCATGTCTTCAATCTTCTCACCACTACTGGTATCGCAAAGTACAAATTACAAAATCAATTTCAAGAAATACTTTCATTTTTATTAAAAATTTTGCCAATACATAAATAAAGTTCTTTTTAAAAGCCCAAATTTCAAGAAATACAATTATTTGCTTTGATTGCAGATGAACCTAAACAGGATACATCGAAGTCTTTGCGATTAGAAAGAAATCCTACTCAGAAATCACCAGAAGTTCTGACAGTTTATAAATCTGATAATGTGCGAACTTATGAAAATATATTTTCTAGCGGAAAGTATTTGCAACGTAATTACAACTATTTTCTGTCAGCCAATAAGAAAAAATTGAGAACAACGCCGATTCAGTTAGTGATGCCTCCTTTGTGAATGTTCTTCAAAGTGCAACAATCAGTGCAAGTATAAGTTCTGATAAACCTATACAGACAACCGTTTCTTTTAAAATTAAAAAGTTTTAAAATAAATTGAATAGTCAAAAGTGTGAAATATTTAGATTGAAGCGCAAACTTCAAAACAGCACAATTTCAGGTCTTTTAAAAACAAAAACCGGCTTTGAAGACATTTATTAATATGCAATGTTTTCATCGAACACGAACTCCATGGAAGGATTCAGAAAAACAACTGGCATTATCATTGTATTATAAATCGCCTACCGCATACAAATTTATGTTGAACCATTTAAGATTTGTTTTGCCAGCAATTTCAACAATCAAGTCGTGGTTGAAAATTGTTAATTTAAGATCGGGGACAAATAATGTTCTTATACAAAAATTAAAAAAAAGTTGAAGGAATGACAGACAAAGAAAAGCAGTGCGTGGTAATGTGTGACGAAATTACTTTAAAACGAAATTTAAATTATAACCAATATTGGGACTACGTCGAAGGATATCAAGATTTAGGGGAATTAGGACGTAAACCGTTTTTAAGTAACCATGGATTGGTTTTTTATTTGAGAGGAATATTGTATAATTGGAAAATTCCATTTTGTTATTTTCTCAGTAGTGGTTCAGTTAAAAGCGAAATATTATGTACTCTTGTAAAGCAAGTGATGCATAAGTTGTATCAAATTGGATTGAAACCTCGAGCGTTAGTTTGCGACCAAGGATCTAATAACAGAAGTGCTCTATCTTGTCTAGGCGCCACAAAAGAAAATCCAACAATTCAAATCGACAATAACAAAATATATGTAGCGTATGATCCTCCTCATTTACTAAAAAGCTTAAGGAACAATGTCATGAACAGCAAACTGGAAATAGTCGTCAACAATAAAAAAATTCAGTGGACCGATTTTGTCAACACTTTTATATTGATCAGTGTAGCAGTGTAGCAAGATCCATGTTAAAAATTACGGACAAACATATTAACCCATCAAATTTTCAAAAGATGCGTGTTAAATACGCCGCTCAGGTATTTAGCAATTCTGTATCTGCAGCAATTAGCAGTGCTGTGATGACGGGTCAATTAACAAGTAATACGGCGTTAGATACTGCATCTTTTTTAAAACAATTAACAACATTTTTGACTGTTTAAATAGTTTTTCAGTAAATGATCCGAATCCCTACAAGCGTGGTCTTTCAGTTTTTAAAGACATGCCATGCGAAACGTTGAAACGTTCTGTACAATACTTCAATTCCATCAAGTTTTATGAGAACGGTGTAGAAAGAAAAAATATATACTGTATCGCAGGTTTCCAATGGACTATAAATTCAATTTTAAGTCTGTGGGAGGACTTAAAGGGAGAAGGAACTTTGTACTTTTTAACGTCACGAATAAATCAAGATCCTCTAGAAAATGCTTTATCAATGATTCGTGCTAGAGGAGGTTATAATGCCCAACCGTCTGCCCGCGAATTTAGGCTTGCATTACAACATAACATGCACATTCGCTTGCAAATACCAATAGAACAAGGGAATTGTGAAAAAGATAACGACGCGATACTATATGGTATAGATGAACAATTTAACACTAACTATGAGGAAGAGGATAACAAAATTGGGACAAATGAAAGTGTAGAAAATAATGAAACAAAGAGATCGTCTAGAACCTGTCTGGAGAACAAAATCAATGAAGACAATGTCGTAATTAATAGTTCTTTAGAATCTTGTTTAGTGTCGTATGTTGCGGGTTATTTAAGTCACTACATATATAAAAAAGTACATTGTAATACGTGTAAGGAAATGCTAACAGTTAACGACTCAAGTGTTTTCAATGTGAACGAATCATTAATTCTATATAAAGATTACAGCAAATCTGATGGAATTAAATACTTACACAGACCATCACCCAAATTCTCAAAATTTGTGTTTTTTTATTGAAACTTTTACTGAAGAATTTCATCTATTTAAAACAGATTATGGTTTATTGGAAAAATTAAACTCCGTATAAAAAATGTCTCAACAGCAGTGTGAATTCATGGTTCAGAGAATGCGACACTCATAAACTGTTAATTATCGATCAGTTGGTTAAAATAAAACTATATCGAACCTTAAAGTGGGAGGCTAATAAACATATTTCTAATAGCTATAATTACAGTGATGTCACAAAACCACACCGTAAAATAAGAATATTATCTGCATAAATAAGTGTAAATGTTTGGATATGTTTTATGTATAGCATTGTATTAGGTACGTTATTATTTATGTGTAAATTGTTTGTAAATTATTATTATTATTTTAGATCAGTTGGAATTGTAATTTTTGAAACAATGTTTATAATTAATGAGCTATTTTAACTTTAATTAAACTATTTTAATTCGAAACCATGATATTTTGATACAGTTTCAAAGAGTAAAATCCTAACTTTTTATCTCTACTAACAGATAACAAAGTGTCACTTTTCGTAAATTATTTTTTCCCTCGGGAAAAAAGTGAGTACTATTTTTAACACCAAATTTCCCTCAATAATTTTCTAATTCTATTGTAATATGATTTTTCAATATTAAATCGTCATTTATTTCGTCACAGAAAAGAATAGTGTATTATACACGTATTATCCGCACCGCGTCGGGAGACAACACACCTCAAGCTAAAATCTAGTACTTTTATTTTTAGAAGTAATAGGAATAGGTTTTATTACCAAGTGAATTTAAATTTGAAGGTCTAGTGGAACCCACTTTCCCTAAAAAACACGGTAACTTGTTGCCTTTTGAATTGAAAAATTTGAAAACCAATTTTTATTTAAAATCCTTTTCAACTGAACACGTAAAACAAGTAGATACAAAAACCAATAATTTTGCGTTTCTGAACTCTAGTGGTATTTCTCCCAGTATGTTCTACTTTATTCCTAACGAAGTTATTAAATGACAAACAAATGTCAACATTATTATTTGCAAGTTAAAAAATAAAGTGCAAGCATAATTTGTAAAATAATTGTTTCTTATTTATCTAACACCGACCAAACCAAACTGTTTTAACAAATAACGCTTCGCATGTATTTTAGTAAATTATTAAAAAAACATTGTCATTAAAATCCAAGATATGTATCATCAATGGTATTATTCATAAATGAAAAATTCGTCACTTTTAATTACTAGTTAATACGTTTACTAAATATTTGAAAACGTTGCAACATTGTATTGACAAAAGTAAATTTTACGGATTGTATGTTGCGCCATTTTTACAACGGTGGAATAAATTGAACTATTCTATTTCAAGAATCGTACACATTATAACTTAGCGCTTCAGTACAGGTGAAAAAAGTAAACAAAAACGCAACCCAACATGCATATGTGAATTGCATCCGTGATACAAGCAAATACAAGCGGTTGACTATCTTTACCAACAACCATTTTTATCGCAGTAATGGAAACCTTATTTAATAGATTAGAAAGACCACCCGCAGAAACCACAATCATTAAATATGTTAGACAATATTTACTACCAAATTATGTTAGCCATTTAGCATTAATTGAAATTGAGACAATGGATTAATTAGTTGAATGTTGTGAAAAATTAGAAAATGTATCTTTCTTAAAAACGAAATCGACCAGTGAAGAAAAACAACGAAAGTTCTCTACATTTCTTGAACCAGAATTAGCATATGTTGATAGTTTAAATACACTTTCTTGTGATCGGGATATATCTCGTTTTAATAGTAATTGTGCGTCGATTAATAATGTTGAAAATATTAAAACTAAGATGTTTTCAAGTGCATCTTCTGAGAATTCTGATATCCGTTGCTGGAATTGTAAAATGCCTAATCATACGTTTAGATCTTGTTGGGCAACATCAAATAAATTTTGTCACAAATGTGGTAAAGCAAATGTAATAATCAAAACGTGTCCAAATTGTTCAAATTCAAAAAACTAAATTTAAGGGAGAGTGTATGCGGCCGGTACATTCCTTCCTTAATTTTGCGGCCTATAGCAAACGTTTTACATAGTTGTAGATATCCTGTGGATTAAAATGATTGGAATAATTGGTTAGTTAAGATTAGAAATTTTTATAAAAATTATGTACATAATGTAGCTCCAGTAATTGTAGAAAAAGATAATGATAATAGACCTTACATATCGGTGCAATTATTTGATAAAACCCTTTATGGACTCTTAGATAGTGGTGCGACAACCACACTAATTGGTGGTAGTGGTTTGAATCTGTTAAAAATATTGAAAATGTTGCCTAGCAGTAAAACTCAACGTTATGTATTTACTGCAGATAGAGTAAAAGAAAAAGTTTCAGGTGTAGTTGATCTACCAATTTACGTAGGAAATAAATTTCACGTTATTAAAGCTTTAGTCATTCCGTTTTTAAATCACGTAATTATTTTTGGAAGTGATTTTTGTCGTATAAGTTTCAAATAAAACTTGATTTTAAATTGAATAGTTGGGAAATTCAAAATCAGAACATTCTTTTCAAAGATAGTTAATGGATTTTTAGTATGAGTGAAGATAATGAGATGAATGAACTTAGCCAATTAAATTTCAAACAACAAAAATTAGCCAATGAAGTTGTAAATATTTTCAAAGATATCGCGGATGATTCAAGATTGGGTAGAAGTAACAAAATGAAGTACAACATAGAAATTGGGGATTCAAAACCTTTTAAACAAAAACAATACGTCATGTCGCCTTATATATTAGAAATTTTGAATCAAGAGTTGGATAGAATGTTGTCTTTAGGTGTAGTTGAACCGTCAACAAGTCCATATTGTAGTCCAGTCTTGCTGGTTAAGAAAAGTAGTGGCGATTACAGATTTTGTTTTGATGGACGTAAACTTAATTCCATTACGCGTCACGATAGTTACTCAATACCTAATATTGATAGAATACTAAAAATGCTTAGGGAGCTAAATATATTTCATCTATAGATTTACGCAGTAGTTTTTGGCAAATAGAGTTGGATGAGTCTTCTAAAGAAAAAACCGCTTTTAGTGTGGCTGGTCGTAGGTTGTTCCAATTTACTGTTTTACCATTTGGATTAACTAATGCAGCACAAGCGCAGCAGCGTCTAGTAGATTCAATTTTTGGTCCATAGTTTGAGGGTTGTGTGTTTCCCTATATTGATGACTTTTTAATGGTGTCTAGCACGTTTGAAGAACACATTGAGCTTTTGGGAAAAGTTTTTGATAAATTGAAAGACGCCAATTTAACAATCAATGTCGAAAAATGCCAATTCTTTAGAACTTCTTTAAAATTTTAGGATTTATTATGGAAGATAATTGTTTGCAAACAGATCCAGAAAAAGTTTCGGCCATGATCAATTACTCTCGACCAAGTACACCTACTGAAATTAAAAGATTTCTCGGTCTTTGTAGATGGTACCGTCGTTTCATAAATAATTTTTCTGCACTAATATTTCCTCTTAATGATTTACTAAAAGTTAAAAGAAAAAAGAAAGAATAATTTAGACAGACTAGGCTAAATCAGCTTTCTTAAAAGTAAAAGAAGCGTTAACATCTGCACCTGTATGGTATCGTAACTCAAATAATTGATGATGGAGAAAAGGTTATAGCATATGCTAGTAGAGCGCTTTCTCGTGTGGAACGTAATTACACAATAACTGAAAAAGAATGTTTAGCCGTAATTTTTTGCATTGACAAATTTCGCCCCTACGTAGAAGGAGCTGTTTTTGATGTAATAACGGATCATTATAGTTTGCTGTATAATAATAAATAACATTAAAAATCTCACGGGAAAATTAGCACGTTGGGCGGTGCGCTTAAGACAACACACTTTCAACTTAATTCACAGAAAAGGAAAGCATAATATAGTTCCCGATGCATTATCTAGAGCAGTACCAACTAATGAAATAACTGAAATTACAGATAATAATAACGGTAGTGATAGTAAAGATTAATGGTACGATACTTAGAATTAAAAGTATCAAAATCCCCGGATAAGTATTCTCAATGGCGAATAGAAAATGACAAGCTATACAAATTTATTCCTACAAAATCTTTTGTACAGTCAAACCTTTGTGAATGGAAGGAATTGGTACCTAAAAACAAAAGACGTACGGTTATAGAAAATTTTCATTGTCCTCTGTCCTCCAACAAGCGGACATTTCGGTTTTTATATTTGTCGAATTAGTGTCATTTATTATTGGTCCAAGATGAATTTTGATGTTCTGAATTATGTTCTCAAATGTTTTGTATGTGTTTCTCAAAAAATTCCAGGTTTACTACAAATTGGCAAAATGGGTTTGCGACAAAAAGCTACTTATGCTTTTGAGATTATCACTGCTGATTTAATAAGACCATTACCAAGATCAAACAAATGTTTTACTTATTTACTCGTGGTAGGTGATTGGTTTTCAAAATACATCCCATTGTTTCCATTACGTAAAGCAACGGCGTCAGAAATAATTAAACATATTAGTATATTATAAGATTAAAAAAATATGATTTACTCCGCGTTATGCCCCTCATTGCGATTTTTAAAAAGAACCAATAAAACTATAGGAACCGTAATACGTAGCTATATTTCAGGCAATGATCATAAAGGTTGGGACAAAAAAATAACGAAAATACAATTTGCTTTAAATGCGGCAAAACATGAAGTCACAAAATATAGTCCGATGTTTGTAATTTTTGAAAGATACGTACCGATTTCCGGAGAATATTACGGAGAATATTCGTGTAGGAGATCGAGTATGGCGTCGAAATAAAATCCTTTCGTAAGCTACGAAGCAATTTTCCGCAAAATTGGCTCTAAAATATGTTTTATACAGAATAAAGAAAAAAATATCAGACGTAGTATATAATCTGGAAAACATGGATGGGACCGATTGTGGACACTGGCATGTAAAAGATTTTAGAGAATATTTTGGTTCTAATTCAGAAATTGCCGTTTCATAATTTTTTTGGAAATAATTTATTTACATTAATTTATTTTTTTAAAGCGTTAGGTGGTGAAGACTATTAACAACTATGACTGCTACTAATTTTTTACCGTTACCGATTATGACTTACCAAATATTGACTCCTTACTGTAGGGCGCATGGTACACGTTAGATACTACACACCACTAGTAACACAATATTTTGATGTTTACTATATTATTTATGTTAATTAAAATTTGTAATTCAAATTTTTATTTTTAAAGGGGGGTATTGTAACATTTTTAAATTCTAATGCGTTAATAATTTTTGGCGGTTTAGATTAGCTAGGTATTTGTATCAGTTGCGCTAGAAAACGTCGCAAAATAAAAATTTTGGATTAACAAAACTGAACGCGCAGAGCGCGGATCTGATTGCTCCTTTACCAAAAATTTATTTGTTAAGATTGACTCGGTTTACCAGGCATCAAATTTGCGGAAAGGAACCTCACCGAGGTTCCTTTATGAACATTACATTGCGGAATTCAATCTGAAGAAATTTGATAATTTAACAAATAACGATTGGCGTACAATACCTTCAGGATACCTGCTGAGATTTAAACCGTATAACTGTGAGTGTCGTTTACATAATTATATATAAGTGTTTTACATTGATTGATGGTGGCGGACAATAAGAAATTTAATATGAAAATTTATACCGGAGTTTATTTCTATATAAATAAATTTGCAATCTCAATCTTGCAGTTTGTTAGTATTTTTTTTTTGATTGCCCCCCCCCCCCCCCCCCCCCCAGTGGTGCCCTAAAAGTTAATTAACCCTGATCTCTGAAGAGCTGCCGTAGCAAAGATAAACGTCTAAAAGAACAAGGTGATAATATAAGTTTAATAACTGAACTTCTTTAAAAAACAATTAATTGCCCAAAAACCGTTAGTTAATTAAAAACAATTAAATTTCAATTTATAGCACTAACAAATTAGGTCTAAGGATATATTCTATAGTACAAAACTGAAATGATACGAGTTAAGCGATATTAGGTATCTGCTTTTACATACATGTCGACAAAGTTGCTTAATGCAAACCATTTGCGTACGTGATCGTTAACACGAGTCGACACTAGATGTCGCGTAACTTATAATTTCAATATGATGTATTCTCTAGTAGGAAATATAGTTGACAGCACACATTTGTACATTCATGAAATTTAAAACTTGGACACCACAATTTCTGTAAACAAAAGTTTGCACGTTGTGAAGCGGGCTTAAGGGTATCATTTACAATTCTAACAGCAGGTAATCTCGGCTGGGATTATCTTATAGAAGGACTGTAGAATGAATCATTACACTAAGCACTTTTTAGAAAATAGGTAATTTACGTTGCTTACTTAATTTTTTCTTTAAATAATATATTTGAAGGTATCGCTAATTAAACACCATAGCTCCATTAATTATCGAATCAAAATTTTGTTTAGGAAATGTTTACAAAATAAAATTAGAAATAATTTTGATTTAAAAAACATCTACAAGCAATAACTTTTAAATTAAATCAAAAAACTAAACATGGTTATTTGGGTTGACTGATTATTACTTATTTTTAAATAAATCTAACCTACTAATTATTGTAAGTTATTAAAAAAAATCATTAAACTCTCTATTCATAATATTTAATCCTTACAAATTTTTTTTTAAATAAAGGTATTACTATATAAATAAATATAAGAAATCAATAATGAGTGTGATTTCCATTATTATTGATACATTCTTGGAGGCGTCTGCTCATTGACGCTATCAAGGTATCAATATAATTAATATTAATCGTTTCCCATGCGGTATCAATGGCTGCAATTAGTGCATTACGGTTTACTGGTATAAAATTTGGCCCTTGTTGTCTTCGGATAACAGCAAGTATTCGAGCCCAAACATTTTTGATAATGTTAAAATCTGGGCTTTTTGCTGGCCAGGGTAACAGCTCCAAGTTATTTTCTCGTATCCAATTGCCCACAACCCGCGAAGCATGAATAGGGGCGTTGTCCTTTAACAACAAAAATAGATTATGAAAATGTTAATTCAACAGATCCAGAACTATTTTTTGGAGAAAGTATAGTGAAATAAGAATACTTACTTGTTGGAAAATATAATCTTTGTCTGGATAAAACACTTGACTGAAGGTTTTATAATAGTTTCCAAAATATCTAAATACGCAGCAGAATCAAGACGTCCATCGATAGCCGAACAAACTCCTGGACCCCGCGCGCTAACCCAACCCCACACATTCACAGAAAAATAACCACTTTGTTTTTTAGGACTTATGTGATTATTTTCGTAACGAGTTCCTTCCATTCTAAAAACTTTTAGTGGTCCATCGTTGCGGCTATTGAACGTTTTTTCGTTGCTAAAAATCACTCAATTCCAAAATTCCAAAGTTTCGTTTACATATGGCCTTGCAAATTCCAGTCGACGTCTCATATTTTTGTCACTGAGAACTTCTTTCGCAGCAGCATTATACTTCTTTATTCCCATCTCCTTTAATCTTTTTTGTGCAGTTATACGGCATCAGGGAAAATCTGTATCTGCTATAGCTCTGGAGTATGTATCAAATGGTTGTTCTGTTTCGTAATGAAACAACTCGAGATCTTGAGCACGTGTAGATACTTTAGGTCTACCACTTCCGATGGCTCTTTCCAAAGTGTGTTCAAGATTCCATTTTACTCGGTAATGCCCTACGGTGCTTTTTGGTATATCTAACATACGTGAAATTTCACGCACGCTACGGCCCGCCGCTAATTCCGAAACAATCCGCTCTTTCAAATCAGCACCGAGATGAGGTGGCATTTTCACAACACTTGAAATTTTAAACTAAAATGGAATTTACATTTCATACTTTATTTATTAGTTTACACTACCCCTTCTATTAACAGTAGGTAATTGTTTATTTATTACATACTTCTAATGACCAATGTAACAACCCTTTGAGCAATATGACTCAAAGGAAGTAAATTAAACAAGCAAGAATATTCTATTGTTATTGAAACTTATTCATAAAGTAAAAGCCATTTCCTTATAATGCTAATGGGCAGGATTTTCTTTTAAGTATTAAGATTACAATAGAGGACTTATACACTTTCGAAAATATCTTATTATAAATATTTACACTGCAATTGCGCTTTGTCCTTAATAATTTCTTAGCAATAGCATACACGTTCTTGGTTTTTAAGTAGTCATAAATTTGATATGATATAAATTTGTGTTTCTAATATTACATCACAAACTAATCTTTATTCGCCAAAAAATTGTTGCTTAAGTTGTATAGCTTCATACACACCTGAACAACAAACCGAGCAACAAACATAACAACGAACTGAAAGTCAAACGGAATGACAAACGATCTTTTATGATTTCCACAATCCGAACAACAAACGGAACGTTTGTGCTGTTCCAATAATTATTTTCAGTAGTTTTCAGTTTATATATATTTATTATTGAGAAGAGAAAATTGCGGAAAACAAGAAGATAGTGCCAACCAAATTTTTATGCAAAAAGAAGAGTAAAAAAATTATAATTTAGTTCGTTTTTTTTTTATTTTGGAAATTTCCCGCCGAAATAATGCTAATAGGATCATTTTTTTCTTGCATTCTTAAACACTGATTAATTTAAAACATTTTTCTTCCGTCAACTCCATAATACTACCTAAAACACAACACACCCACAAAAGGGAGGGCAAAAAATAAATAATTTAATTCTCCCGCATAAGTTTGTTCGCCGTTTTGTTTAGATTCGTCCAAACCTGCAAACGCATTCGCGCGCATTTTCTTTGATGTCAGAGAAAAAACCGACAAGTTGCGGGAACACCGCAAACCGTTTGTGGAACAATCAGGACTTGCGAATCTGTTCTAAAATTCGTACGTAGCACCGTCCAAATTAATGTTCCGATTACCGTTCGGTTCGTTGTTCTGTTTGCTCTTCGGTTTGTTGTTTAGGTGTGTACGAAGCTTTACAATAAGCATATTAATATAAACTATATCTTATGAAAGGAGAGTTATATAACTATAATTAACGACTTAACGTTACGTTAGTAGATTCCATTTACTATTTACACATATTTTCTTGGAACATTCGATAATTAACTATCGGGATATGATGACCCTATACTTCGCAGGTTGTGCGCAACTGGATACAACCAAATAACTTGGAGCTGTTACTCTGGCCAGCAAAAAGCCCAGATTTTAACATTATCGAAAATGTTTAGGCTCGAATACTTGCTGTTATCCGAAGACAACAAGGGCCAAATTTTATACCAGTAAACCGTAATGCACTAATTGTAGCCATTGATACCGCATGGGAAACGATTAATATTAATTATATTGATACCTTGATAGCGTCAATGAGCAGACGCCTCCAAGAATGTATCAATAATAATGGAGTTCACACCCATTATTGATTTCTTATATTTATTTATATAGTAATACCTTTATTTAAAAAAAAGTTTTCATTTAATTTTAAACTATAACTTGGTATCTTAATTATAATTATGTAATAAATTCTTGTCAAAAACTAAATATATACGTTGACAATAAGAATTGCCTTAGTTTTTATTTTCACTTTTTATATTAACTACAGAAAAAAATAAAACGTCATAAAATATACATTTTGTAAGGACTAAATATTATGAATAGAGAGTTTAATGATTTTTTTTAATAACTTACAATAATTAGTAGGTTAGATTTATTTAAAAATAAGTAATAATCAGTCAACCCAAATAACCATGTTTAGTTTTTTGATTTAATTTAAAAGTTATTACTTGTAGACGTTTTTTAAATCAAAATTAATTCTAATTTTATTTTGTAAACATTTCCTAAACAAAATTTTGATTTGATAATTAATCGAGCTATGGTGTTTAATTAGCGATACCTTCAAATATATTCTTTAAAGAAAAAATTTAAGTAAGCAACGTAAATTACCTATTTTCTAAAACGTGCTTAGTGTAATGATTCATTCTACCGTCTATCTATAAGATAACCCCTGCTGTTAGAATTGTAAATGATACTCTTAAGCCCGCTTCACAATGTGCAAACTTTTGTTTACAGAAATTGTGATGTCCAAGTTTTAAATTTCATGAGTGTACAATAGTGAACTTACACTCGAGTTCTCATTCCTGAAGAGTCCCAAAAGGACGAACAGCTCTCCAGTGAATCTCAGTGTTTGTTTGCTATTGTACAACCTATTGCGAACTTACAGCAGGCGATTCAAGATTTTTATTTTTGCAAACACTTATGTTGGCTATAATTATCGAAGAATCGACTTATGTAACTGCTTTTACATACCTGTCGCCAAAGTTGCTTAATGCAAACCATTTTCGTACGTGATCGTTAACACTGGATGTCACAAAACTTATAGGTTTGTTGAAAAGCTAGTACTATATTTTCTTCAAAAAACATCACAAAAATCTTGATGGAGGAATGATTTGAAAATTAGAAAAACCATCTAGCATTAGTAATAATACTTAAAAAGAAGGAATAATACAATGGTTGAGATTTTATCAAGAACTACAAAATATGAAAAACAAAACATCTCCTACAAACAATGTCATAATGACAGGAGACTTAAAGGCACGAATGAAGTTAAGTAAAGCTTTTTATTATTTCATTATTCCTATTTTATATTATTTTATTAGGAAGTATTTACTATTCGAGATGAATTTGGTTTGCTCTCGCTCGTAAGCAAATTTCTCTCTCACGAAAAAAAAACGAACGTTCATTTCTTCGAAGTGAGAATAAAATAAAAAATAATTTAAAAATTAGTTGGTAATATAGAGTTATACCATTTGTCATGCAACTTTTTAAAAGTGAAAGTTACTTTCACTGATGAAAATGGAACTTTCACACTATGACAAATACTACAAAAAGACTACTTTTTTATGTATAGGCAGAATATTTTATTTCCAGTACGTTAGACGAATTCAAAGAAAAAGACATAGAAATTAAGGAAATATGTTCGAGACGGCACACTGCCTGAGTTGGCATAGTAAACGTTTCTCGAGTTTCATCATTTGCAGAAGAGACAGTCGTTTGCAAAGCTACCGTGTTGAATATTGAGTTACAAGGATATTCTTCAAAAAGTGGTAAGAACTTTTTTCTAAGAAGATTGTATTAAGTGAATTCATAAGTTTGTTGCTACAGATATTTTAGTTCTAATAAATATATACGTATAATGCATCCGTAACCTATAAATCTATATCGCGCTGGAGTTTGCATTTGGACGGTACAATCTAAGAAACAAATTTTTAGTTACTATGTGAGTAAGTTTAATCTAAACGTTTTCTTCTTGCTAACGGATAATATATTCCATTATTATTTATACGATGGAATTTAAATGGGGATATATATCGGGAAATATTTAGAGAAACGGTTTCAGTGTATTTGGGACAATTTGCCTTTGAATATCTTAACATCCTGTTACTATCAAATGAATGGCGCACCTGCACATAATTTAGGAGCAGTAGATGCAGCAGTAACTCATCTTTTAGAAGATCCGAGAAAATGTAGTGCACCGGATTTGAAACCGTTTGCTGTGCTCAATCCACACGAAATACGTGAAGCAACATCCCGTGGTGTTAGACGTTTGAATCAAAATGGAGGACATATTGAAAAGTTAGGTTAATTGGATTGTTTTGTTTCTCAGCTACTATGTTTTGAATTCGTTCTATTAACATTCTTGCAAATAAAATAAAAACTATTAAGTTTAGCTATAGGAACATCTGATATCATTAGTTACAAAATTTTAATAGCTATCGAATGACGGTCATAACAATAGCGCATTGCATTTGAAAAAAATAATTTTTGGTTTTTTTGTGAGGTTGACATTTGGCATTAAATAGATGCGCATTTGTTTATTATTTGTTATTTATTTTTTATCCTGGGATACTTCATGGGATAGATCATTTTCTACTATTATCATAGAAATTTAAAACTTTCACTTTTGTGCATTAATAAGATATTGCACTTTTTATAAAAATTACAAAAAAGAAAAGTGCAAAGATTTGAATAAAGTTTACTTCAAATTTAATGTAAAATCAAATAAAAAATTAAAAAATATGCGTTTCTATTTAAAAAGTTAATGCTCACTTCCTGTAGTGCTGTAAGTGTGACGTGTTTGATTAGGTTTGGGTATAAAAATTCACGACGCAATACTTTACTATGAAATTATTAATATTTACTAACTTTACGATATCTATGCGAATCATCTTCAGTACATTGAAATTATTGATGATTTCGACGGAAGGGGGACGTGCACAATACTCTCAACTTAACAACGGTTTCACCATTTTATGACCAACATATTTTTGATTATAATTGTATTTTTCTAGTTTTCGTAATTTACTTATGTTAGCTAATATGGAAAATGTTATGATTCTTGCATTAGCACTCTAACGCAATTCTACAATTTAAAAACGAGGTTGCTAACACTGCACATTTGTTATTATAAATATTGTAGTATAATTTATTAACTCACAGTTTTATTTCCATAATTGTTGTGAGTAGAGAGTAATAGCGGGTTCTGAGACCTCACTTACTCACCTCTGTCTGAGAAAGATCACAATATATCTTTCTCTCTCTAACTCATTGTTTGTGTATATACCTTTCTTTGTTTGTACATGATAGTACCATCATACAGAGTGTTACAAGAAAAATCCCCTAACTAATGAATATTTCTAACTAGATTTATAACTAGATTCTTTACAATACAAATATATACCAATACGCCAACATGTTGGTAAACCTGAATTATAAAAGTAATTGTTAACGTTCCACTATTAACGCTTACCATCACCGAATCCCTATCATAATTTTTTGATATACATAATCTCAAGTTCCGTTTGAACTTTACCATTAATTTGAATATGTATACATTTTATGAATGAATATAGGATCTATTTTATATTGGTTATTTATATATGTATATATTTATATACCAATTTCTAACTTGATCACTTAAAAGTAAGAGTGAGTTAAAAATACACAATTTTATTATGGATTATACATCATATATTTTTACTTAAAACAAATGGGGTATTATACAGTCAAATACAAATTATCAAAACTTACAACGCTAATTAAACCAAACCATCATACATTCAATAAAACTACAATTACAATTTTTTAAATATAAAGGAACGGCTTAGCCTTAGAGGCCCTATCTTACTATTCTTAATAAAAGTACTTTGAATAATATAGTTTTTATTATTTTATGCTAAATTTACAAATATATTGTATTATACAAAAACAAATACTTATCCTATTGTATTCTATTATATTCAAGTACGTTCTAACAGTATTAATAGCTAAGCATAAAAATCACATACTAAAAATATATAGATACAAGTTGTAAAATACATAGAAAATTTAATATTACCCCATTACATATGGAAAGGTTTTATAAGTAACCATATCCGAACACTTATACATACAGTTACAAAGTATTAATATTTATAATATAAATAACTATAACAGAAAGATTAAAACACGGAATAAATGATATACATAATTCACCTTTATTCTACCTAGCACATTATAATTTTACCAAAAGGATTGAGGGTCTTACGGACAAGAAATTTATAAAACAAAATTTAATGATCACGACGGTATTTTATAATGGCCCCAGGCTAATGTATCACCACAACCACTTGGTATAATATACCTTTTATTATCATACCGAGACAATGCAACCTTATTTTGTAATTCTGTATACAATTCATGTTTGTATGATTTAAATAATTGTACATTTTTATAAATGTTAAGACCGTGAAACACCACGTTTTTATAGTCATCCATGGTTAATCCACTTTTTATTACAGCTTTCTGAATACCTTTTGCGGTTTTATGAAATTCACCTTCAACATCAACAATATAAGCCTTAGAACCCGTTCCGACAAATTCCCGTATAATTTCCCCCCATACTCATCCTTCATTCTACCAATAATAGATTCATTTTTGGAATGCAGAATATATTATCCTCTTTAAAATTAGATGTATCATATTTATCTAAATTATTTTTAATATCTTTATAAAAGTTATCAGTATACGTATGTAGAATAAGGGAATCTGTGTCGGTATACGCCAGTTTCACATTATTTCCATAGATTTTCTTAATAATATTATAATAAAAATCATACATTACATGCTTAGCTAACTCGAGGACACAGAAGCTTATATACAGTGAAACCTCTGTTAACGGACACCTCTTATTAACGGACACCCCCCTACAACGGACAATTTTTGATTCACGGAATGTTACTATACGGAATTTAAATAAAACAAACCTCTGAATAACGGACCCTCTGAATAGCGGACGCGGACAGCACATTCAGTACTTTTCCTATGACATGATTCACAAATTTCATTCTCTACAGCGGACAACGATATATGTATTTATAAACTGATCCCAAACCGAAACAGATGTTCTACCACTTAGGTGGATTATTTAGCAAAGGATTAGTGATTCACAAAAATTTTAAATAATAAATGGGGTTGTTTCGAATCGTTCTTAATCTTTATTGCTTTACCTTAAAACACAGCTCAATCTCAATAGTTCAATATTTGTTTAAGCCTTTTAAATGCGGTTTCTCTTGTACTCTTCAAGAAACTTTTCTTAAAACTTTCTAAAATGTGCATTGTAGGTAATAAAATCAACAATATGAATAATTCAGATAAATATTCTTTTAAGTAAAAACATTATCCCACGGTTAGTAAAAACCATAAAGCTCCTACACCGAGGACACGGCTTTCTTTGTTACTTTGTTCTTTTAGTATTTTCCACAAATGTTGTAAAAATACCTCTATAAAAACAACTTGAAATGTGCCAAAATTACATTTTTGTTACTTGTCATCGGTCAGTTGAGTTTATACTTCGGTTCAGTAGAATGGCTCCGCCGCGTACAAAACGACATTTTTAATCATAAAAGAAAAAGTGGAAATAATTGATTGTGCTGCAAAGTATAAATTTAGTGTTAGGCAATTAGCAGAAAGATTTGGGGTCGGAAAATCTCAAATAGCCGAAATTTTGAAAAAAAGAAGAAATTCGAAAAATTTTATTGAAAAAGTTAATGACCAACGAAAAAAAAAATTTCCCAAGAAAGAGAGTGCAGCCTTAGATCAAATTGTTTTTGATTGGTTTACTAAAGTGCGAATAAATAATATCCTAGTGTCCGGACCTCTTCTTCAAGAAAAAGCTTTGGAGGTGGCGAAACTGTTGGAACTTGAGTCATTTAAGGCGTCAAACGGCTGGCTTCAGAAATTTTGTGAACGGTGGAAAATTAATTTGAAAACCATTTCCGGAGAAGCGGCACAGGTTGACTTAAACAATTTTTCAGAGTGGAAACAAAAATTAATATCCATTATTGATAAATATTCGCCGGAAAATATTTTTAACGCCGATGAAATTGGCCTCTTCTTCAGAGCTTTACCAAAAAAACGCTGGCTTTTAAAATGAAAAATGTTCGGGAGGAAAAATTTCCAAGGAGCGCCTAACAGTTTTATTTTGCGCCAGTATGACAGGAGAAAAAGAAGAACCCGTTGTAATTGGAAAATCAAAAATCCACGTTGTTTTAAAGGAGCGCATGCTGATAAATTACCAATCGAGTGGCATTTTAATAAAAAGCCTGGATGACAAGAGATATAATGTCTAATTGGCTGGCAAAATTTGACAGAAAAATGCAAAGACAGAACCGCGAAGTTCTTCTTTTTTGGACAATGCTACTTCTCATCCGGATATCAAATTGAAAAATGTGAAATTAATTTTTTCCCTCCGAATATGACTTCTGTTTGCCAACCATTAGACCAGGGAATTATTAGAAATTTTAAACTCATTTACAGAAAGTTTCTTGTAAAAAACTTTTAACGTCAATGGAATATTCCGAAAACACAGTAGCTTTGGAAAAACAATTACAATTCTTAACGCGCTCATATGGATTATTGCAGCATGGAAAAAGTTAAACACACGGTGATAATTAATTGTTACCGTAAAGCTGGTTTTTGCAAAACTGCGAAGTTTTTAACGAGTCAGAAGATGAAGATGATCTACCGCTTTCACATCTTTTAGAAAAAACGTGCAGCATCAACTTGGAAGATTATTCAACGATTGATGACAAACTGCAGACTGAAAATATGGAGTTTGATATTGGTCAGTGTGTACAGGAATACAAAGACCAAAAGGAAAGTGATTCGAACCGCGAAAGTGACAGTTATTCGGATGACGAAATAATGGTCAATTCTAGTGTTAAAAATATCAGTGAAGCTTATGAACAATTGAAAGATATTCAAAATTTTTTACCTTAAACAACGATTTGGAATCTACACAAAAATGTCAGAAATTATTTCACACGTTGAAGGCGTCATTATAAAATATTCTTTTGTAAATAAAAACAAACCAAAATTTCTGAATACTTTAAGTCAAATAACAATATCTAAGGTCTGCATGCATTATTTATAATTTTCATATAGTTGTGTAGAGAATTTTGAATACAAATACATACTATGTTTGTACATAAGGTACCAACTATGTACTTTAATTTTGTGTATTAATTAATATTCTCAAAGTACATAGTGAAAAAGGTAGGTACATGTTTATACTTTTGAATGCTTGGTTGAGAATGATAATTTTGACAACTACTTTGTGGTTCTTGTATGGTAACATCGATAGAGCATTATTGTCATATTCTCTCCCAACAATGGACACCTCTCTTCAACGGACAGTTTTGGCTTCCCCATTGGTGTCCGTTATGGGGAGGTTTCACTGTATATATATCGGCTTATCGTATTGAACAGATAGTATTTCCATATGTATTGCAACCAAAGTTTCAGAGAAAACGGTATAATTTTTAAACTGTGGTTTCGAAACTAACACCTCGGCTCCTAATCTTCGTCCTTTATTCTTCCAATGTGTAATTAACTTTACATCAGTACGTTTATCTACATTCTCCATGGTCTTTCCAAATACAGAGTTATTCATTAGTTTATAAAACATTTTTTTGATATCATTAACCGCTATATTTCGCATTTTTGTATTCAAATCTACATATTTTTTTAGCCAGGCACTTTGATTGAACGAAAGAATTCGGTGAATCCTATCAAGCTCTAAACCTGCCCTTAAACACTGTTGAAGATTTCTGTAGTGAATGATGTATTTACACTTATTGTTTAGATTCGGAATTAGTTTCGACTGTTTTGAACCTGGTGGTGTGATATGGCAATTCATTATGGTGATCATGCAATTCCTTTGGATATATCATGTCAACCTCAAAAATATATCATTTTGGTGAATCTTCAGATATACTTAATACATCTAATTTCTTTATCTCTTCTATAGTTAAAAACTTGAATGAATTGATTGGTAATAACGCTGATAAGGATTTTCCATAAACATTTGTGGCATCCAGGTAGTTAATAAAAGAAGTGGGTTTTGACACATCGTAACTTGCCATGTATTTGTTATTAGCTTTCAAACGTCTAATGCTGCATTGACTAACACCACCTCTAATACCTTTTTTTATAAAATGAAGCATATCAATATCTGTTAAAAGTTCCAGTTCTACTCTAGTATATTTAAGCATGGCTGCCCAAGACAAACCAGGTGCAGTAAAAAAGTTGGCAGGATCTAAGTCATATATTTTTTACATACACTTCTAAATGCTTCAAAGATGTCAGATAGAAAAAGAACATTCGTTTTTAAGTATAAGTCACTGTATTCTCCTATAGTAATAATATTAAATGTTTCATAAATTGTTTGTGCATGAATATAATCTATGCGCTGCTCCTAGGTATTTTTCCGTCAGATGGTTATGGTTATGTACCCTCTCATCATGTTGTTGAAAGGGTTTTTCACAGATATGACAGTTTTCGGATAAAGTAAAAGCAACCCTTTTCTTTTCATTAAGCTCAATCATAGGGACTATATGTTTTAGGTGATCATTGTAAATTGTTTTAACATCATCTTCTAACCGCTTACAAAAGACTTCAGCACAATCTCTACCACGATATGAAACATATTTTGATAACCCCTCATTATAACTACATTCTATATAATATCCAAAAGAATAAGGTTGATGGACATGGGTTTTTTCTGTGTATGATTCTATATCATATCTTTTACAGTATGAAATAGGCATCAGTAAACATTCAAAATCTGCATACACCACGAAAGGTATTCTTAGTTGTTTTTCAATTTCTTCAAATTTTAAAATATTTTTAGGTACTTCGTTCCCAAACTTATCAATTCGCAGTTCCCTCGTAGGAAGTCGAACCCTTATGTGACTACAATCATAAGTTTTATGTTTGCATAATTTATCTTCATCACTAAAGTTTACTAGACAACCATCACAAAAATATTTTTTATTTTTATGTTTCGATAATTGAGATCCCACAAGTCTAGATAAATTCCGTATAAGACAATTATGTAAATTACCAACGTTATCATCTATTAACAATAAATTCACATGTTGATTACGTCTTTTTTCTGTAAAATGTAGCGGTCCTACAATTTCATAAACCAAACATCCATTTTTAAGGTTTGAGTCAATTCCATATACGTTTACGGAAATATTGTTTAACTTCTCAAATTTATTAATATCTATTAATTTCATAGGAAACTCAATATCAGCAAATTTTAAACGGTTAGTGTATTTTTCATAATTACTAACACGCTCTGGATGTTGTTTCGTTGGATACAAATATGCCAGAATACTCCACATATAACATTTATTGTCAAAATTTCGAACATTAACTATAACTTTTTTATCTTTAATTGGTTTACGCAGTTTAATATAAGATGAAACCCTTAGAGGGCTGTATTTATTAACATTTAGCTCAATAAATAATAGGTTTTTATTGCCCAACCACTATCTTTTTCTTGAAACTCACTTGCTTTGTTATCTATCTCATCCATTAAGCCATGATAAGTTTTGTCAAGATCTGTCGAAACATCACAATTCTTAAACTTCGTATTAAATGATTTTGTCTCCTCTTCACTTTTTGACGGTAACGTAAATTCCCCAAATAGTTCAACATTAACCTTCACAGAAAGATGTTTATTGATGTTCTGCCGAACACAATCTAATATTTTCTGTTTCAAATACAGTAGAAACTCCTTTACATCCACGTAAACTCGATTATCGTTTGCAGAGATCCGGTATGTAACAATTCTGTTTTTAACGCGTTGTTTATTATGCTCACTCCAGACCCTTTCACTACACTTAATTTGTTTTTATGTTCCAAACTTTTTGATGCTGACTTAAATATTTTGTCGGGATATTAATACCGCAATCGAAACAAACGGCCACATCTTCAAAACCAGTACATTTACCACCAGGTTTGGTGTCAATACGAGCACGTTTAGACTCGGTAACCTCCACAAGTTTCGCACGTTTTTTTCGGATTTCATGCTTTTCACTTTGATGTTTTTGAAAATGTCCTTCACTACTAAAGATGACTCCACATACTTCACATAAACGTGATGTAGATTTACAATAACCTACTTGATGTCTTCGTAGATTATCCTTGCGATTAAAACATCCACCACAATAATTACATGCAAACATGTTTGATTTTGTAAGTACTTCTCAGCCCAACTGATGAGAATATACTGAAGAATCTCTTGAACACCATAATATATTTATCTACTATCGACGAAACTCGATTAAACTCGATTTTTACCGAACTATAACAATAATAACAGCAACAATAATAAACAATAAATTTTTATTACATTATGTTTAAATTCATCATATTTTAGATAATAAACTTTCAAAGTATACTGGTATTACAATCAATCAATAATCACGAGTATAGACTAGCATTCTGATGCAATTACAGGTTTTGTACGTTATCTCACCAACACTGTGGTAGTTTGATAGCCCTTTTACAGAACCCCATACATCATATTTCAGATAATCAAATTTCAGAGAATAGTGTTATTATTATCAACCAATCAACAACGTCGAGTATGTAGACTATTAAGTTGCGACTGCAGGATTTGTACACCCGTCTTACCAACGCTTTGATAGTCATACCCGGAACATAAATTTGATAAAAGTTGGAAATCAACGAAATTAAGGATTTGATAGAAAATCTCACTTCACAAATAAATTTCAAAAGCAATCTAGCATTATATAGACCAATCAGCTACATCAAGCATAGACTATACCGTTTACATGTAACAGCAGGAGTTGCAGTCCCGTCTTACAATTACATCGGTAGTCTACCATCCTTCGTAAAGGACCTCGACAAAAAGCCGATCAAAGTCTCAGATAACTAAGAATTAAATGTGAAATTGGATGTAGAATTTCATCAAGCACATTATATACCTACCACGATAGGTTTTATACTTACCACGCACATCCTCCATAACACTCAAATAAGATTTCTGAAAACAAATTTTAATAATTACACTCTTATTTTAAATTTCATAATATTAAAATCATTTAAACTAATTTTACCTCAGAGGGGGTGGGGTAATTAGTATATCAAATAAGGTGTTTATTTATTTAAAGTTAAGTTTTATAAGAGGTGTAGTTCAAGGATTTTGCTGTTCACAAAATTAACACCATTAATTTAAAATACAGTAGCTATTATTTAACATTCAACTTTATTATTAAATTTGGAATCTTTAAACTGATTTTAGACTTTTACGACAGTGCGACGTTCTTTTAGGAGTTTCAGTAGCGAAGACTAGTTAAAAACACTTCTTATTATTACATTTCTTGAAACGTTCGTTTAAACGTTGGTTGTAACAACAGGGTTAAATCTTCAAGATCAAGTGCCGCGACGGACACCTCAAAGACGTTTTAAGATGAAATTAAGATTGAAAATTTTTGCTCAAGAAAACTGAAAGAAAATTACGTTTTAGAAAAATTGTTCAAACAAAAGCTATAGATAATAATATTTTTTACAACTTTTTCTTATGGCTTTTGTTTTGTAATTATTATTCGTAAGACATATATAAATAAAAATCACCTTACATCAGGGCTATTCGGTAGTTACGTCGTAATTAAATATTAAATAAAAAAATATTTAAATTATTTGGACCAATTACTATCATTTTGAATCATCAGATTCTACCCAAAATCTAATACAATGCCCGATATTGTAAAAAATCTATGTATCAAGTTTTATGTAATAGCATAAGTGATTTTAGATATCATTTTTACATACAAACGGACAAAACATTTTTGCATTATAATGTGTTAACTCTAATTTGTCAAGATAAGTGAAAAAGAGGTGTTAAAATTGTCGATTCGCCCATGCCATTGTATACGAAGTATAGTATTGTATAGTGCGGGGGATACCTGTCGATCAAAGCGTTTTAATTTATAAAAATTTAAACTTATTACAAAAACTCGTTGCATATTTGATAAATAACGTATACGTAAATAATTCAACATTCATAGAAAAAATGTATAGAAAATTAGGTGTGATGTGATTCTAAATAGACAAATGCCGAATATAAATAATAAGAATAAAAGTGCAAATTACCCACTGAAAAACAGTAATTAAAATTTATTAAGTTTCACTAACGTTTTACGAAATAGTTATTCATTAACAATTCAAAATATGCAAACATTTTATTAATCTATATCAAAGAAATAACGTTGTCAAAACTATGGTGTAAAATAATGCGTATAAATACAGGTTTTTTATTGTTTCATAAAGGCCGAAGGACGGGGGTTGTACGTAGATAATAGTAACACTATTTTTTAATTTATCTTTTAAAAATTTTAACTATTATAAAAATAGGTTGCGTGCATTTGAAGTATGACGTTCATAGTTCATAAAAGGTAAAGAAATATGTAAATAACTTAAAACCGCTTATGCTAAAAATAGGTCTTGCATGTAATAAATTTAATTCTTAATAACAAATTTGTTGAAAAATAATTAATAACTACATTGTTAATCTATTACTGATGCTACGTGAGTTAAAAAAATACAAATATGCAATTACATAATTGAATCGCAATTTATTCAAATTATTTAATTTTTAATAACTTTGACGGGTTTGTGTTCTACATATAAGATATACGTAAAATTTTCCAAAATTTTTAAGTTTGTCATGCGTGGCGATTTATAAAAATAATTATACACATATGGTTTTAATTATTCTAATGAATATTGAATGAATAAACTTAGGTACCTAATCTCATTATTGAAGTTTCAATACTAGGCCCTAAAAACAGTAGTTAAATAACCCTGTAGTAAATATTAACAACTAATTAATAAAAATGTCCTTGCACTAAGCGATCTTTTTATCTATCAGTGGCTAGGTGTAAATATTTGAACTACCGATTATTTGTACAAGTCCACCACCGAGGGGGATGGGGGTGTGGCAATTAACTTGTGTGTGGTATCGTTAATTAGTTCAATACACTTATAACTTTGTGATATCGAGATTAATAAAGTACCTAGCTGGCATAGCAGCACCTTTTTAAGATGGTTAGAAGTTTTCTAATTTAAAATATTAATTTATTATTCTACTTCGTATACAATGGCATGGGCGAATCGACAATTTTAACACCTCTTTTTCACTTATCTTGACAAATTAGAGTTAACACATTATAATGCAAAAATGTTTTGTCCGTTTGTATGTAAAAATGATATCTAAAATCACTTATGCTATTACATAAAACCTGATACATAGATTTTTACAATATCGGGCATTGTATTAGATTTTGGGTAGAATCTGAAGATTCAAAATGATACTAATTGGTCCAAATAATTTAAATATTTTGTTATTTAATATTTAATTACGACGTAACTACCGAATAGCCCTGATGTCAGGTGATTTTTATTTATATATGTCTTACGAATAATAATTACAAAACAAAAGTCATAAGAAAAAGTTGTAAAAAATATTATCTATAGCTTTTGTTTGAACAATTTTTCTAAAACGTAATTTTCTTTCAGTTTTCTTGAGCAAAAATTTTCAATTTCACTTGATCTTGAAGATTTAACCCTGTTGTTACAACCAACGTTTAAACGAACGTTTCAAGAAATGTAATAATAAGAAGTGTTTTTAACTAGTCTTCGCTACTGAAACTCCTAAAAAGAACGTCGCACTGTCGTAAAAGTCTAAAATCAATTTAAAGATTCCAAATTTAATAATAAAGTTGAATGTTAAATAATAGCTACTGTATTTTAAATTAATGGTGTTAATTTTGTGAACAGCAAAATCCTTGAACTACACCTCTTATAAAACTTAACTTTAAATAAATAAACACCTTATTTGATATACTAATTACCCCCCCCTTCTGAGGTAAAATTAGTTTAAATGATTTTAATATTATGAAATTTAAAATAAGAGTGTAATTATTAAAATTTGTTTTCAGAAATCTTATTTGAGTGTTATGGAGGATGTGCGTGGTAAGTATAAAACCTATCGTGGTAGGTGTATAATGTGCTTGAGGAAACTATACATCCAATTTCACATTTAATTCTTAGTTATCTGAGACTTTGATCGGCTTTTTGTCGAGGCCCTTTACGAAGGATGGTAGACTACCGATGTAATTGTAAGACGGGACTGCAACTCCTGCTGTTACATGTAAACGGTATAGTCTATGCTTGATGTAGCTGATTGGTCTACATAATGCTAGATTGCTATTGAAATTTATTTGTGAAGTGAAATTTTCTATCAAATCCTTAATTTCGTTAATTTCCAACTTTTATCAAATTTATGTTCCGGGTATGACTATCAAAGCGTTGGTAAGACGGGTGTACAAATCCTGCAGTCGCAACTTAATAGTCTACATACTCGACGTTGTTGATTGGTTGATAATAATAACACTATTCTCTGAAATTTTATGATCTGAAATATGATGTATGGGGTTCTTTAAAAGGGCTATCAAACTACCACAGTGTTGGTGAGATAACGTACAAAACCTGTAATTGCATCAGAATGCTAGTCTATACTCGTGATTATTGATTGATTGTAATACCAGTATACTTTGAAAGTTTATTATCTAAAATATGATGAATTTAAACATAATGTAATAAAAATTTATTGTTTATTATTGTTGCTGTTATTATTGTTATAGTTCGGTAAAAATCGAGTTTAATCGAGTTTCGTCGATAGTAGATAAATATATTATGGTGTTCAAGAGATTCTTCAGTATATTCTCATCAGTTGGGCTGAGAAGTACTTACAAAATCAAACATGTTTGCATGTAATTATTGTGGTGGATGTTTTAATCGCAAGGATAATCTACGAAGACATCAAGTAGGTTATTGTAAATCTACATCACGTTTATGTGAAGTATGTGGAGTCATCTTTAGTAGTGAAGGACATTTTCAAAAACATCAAAGTGAAAAGCATGAAATCCGAAAAAAACGTGCGAAACTTGTGGAGGTTACCGAGTCTAAACGTGCTCGTATTGACACCAAACCTGGTGGTAAATGTACTGGTTTTGAAGATGTGGCCGTTTGTTTCGATTGCGGTATTAATATCCCGACAAAATATTTAAGTCAGCATCAAAAAGTTTGGAACATAAAAACAAATTAAGTGTAGTGAAAGGGTCTGGAGTGAGCATAATAAACAACGCGTTAAAAACAGAATTGTTACATACCGGATCTCTGCAAACGATAATCGAGTTTACGTGGATGTAAAGGAGTTTCTACTGTATTTGAAACAGAAAATATTAGATTGTGTTCGGCAGAACATCAATAAACATCTTTCTGTGAAGGTCAATGTTGAATTATTTGGGGAATTTACGTTACCGTCAAAAAGTGAAGAGGAGACAAAATCATTTAATACGAAGTTTAAGAATTGTGATGTTTCGACAGATCTTGACAAAACTTATCATGGCTTAATGGATGAGATAGATAACAAAGCAAGTGAGTTTCAAGAAAAAGATAGTGGTTGGGCAATAAAAAACCTATTATTTATTGAGCTAAATGTTAATAAATACAGCCCTCTAAGGGTTTCATCTTATATTAAACTGCGTAAACCAATTGAAGATAAAAAAGCTATAGTTAATGTTCGAAATTTTGACAATAAATGTTATATGTGGTGTATTCTGGCATATTTGTATCCAACGAAACAACATCCAGAGCGTGTTAGTAATTATGAAAAATACACTAACCGTTTAAAATTTGCTGATATTGAGTTTCCTATGAAATTAATAGATATTAATAAATTTGAGAAGTTAAACAATATTTTCGTAAACGTATATGGAATTGACTGAAGATGATGTTAAAACAATTACAATGATCACCTAAAACATATAGTCCCTATGATTGAGCTTAATGAAAAGAAAAGGGTTGCTTTTACTTTATCCGAAAACTGTCATATCTGTGAAAAACCCTTTCAACAACATGATGAGAGGGTACATAACCATAACCATCTGACGGAAAAATACCTAGGAGAAGCGCATAGCATTTGCAACCTTAATTTTAAAATTCCGTACTTTATACCAGTGTTTTTCTACAATTTGTCAAATTATGATGCTCATTTGTTTATAAAAACTTTAGGTGTGGGAGGTGATGTAATAGATGTTATTGCGGAAAATAAGGAAAATATATATTTCATTCTCAAAACATATTTTGGTGGATACAGAAGAAAATATAAACGGTGGATTACGAAACAAATATTTAAAAATGAGATTCCTAGACTCGTTCCGTTTTATGCCTGCTAGTCTAGATTGGTTAGCAGATAATTTAAATGATGATCAGTGTCGAGCTATTCAATATTATTTTCCGGAATTCAATAAATTTGAACTTATGAGGAAGAAGGGGGTGTCTCCATATTCATTTGTCGATTCTTTTGATAAATTAAATTGCAACAAACTACCGTTACGTGAAGAATTTTATAATGAGCTGAAAGGATGTCATATATCAATACAAGATTATATTCATGCACAAACAATTTGGGAAACATTTAATATTAGTACTATAGGAGAATACAGTGACTTATACTTAAAAACGAATGTTCTTCTTCTATCTGACATCTTTAAAGCATTTATAAGTGTATGTGAAAAAATATATGACTTAGATCCTGATCTTGGGCAGCCATGCTTAAATATACTAGAGTACAACTGGAACTTTTAACAGATACTGATATGCTTCATTTTATAAAAAAAGGTATTAGAGGTGGTGTTAGTCAATGCAGCATTAGACATTTGAAAGCTAATAACAAATACATGGCAAGTTACGATGTGTCAAAACCCACTTCTTTTATTAACTACCTGGATGCCAGAAATCTTTATGGAAAATCCTTATCAGCGTTATTACCAATCAATTCATTCAAGTTTTTGACTATAGAAGAGATAAAGAAATTAGATGTATTAAGTATATCTGAAGATTCACCAAAATGATATATCTTTGAGGTTGACATAGAAATTGGTATATAAATATATACATATATAAATAACCAATATAAAATAGATCCTATATTCATTCATAAAATGTATACATATTCAAATTAATGGTAAAGTTCAAACGGAACTTGAGATTATGTATATCAAAAAATTATGATAGGGATTCGGTGATGGTAAGCGTTAATAGTGGAACGTTAACAATTACTTTTATAATTCAGGTTTACCAACATGTTGGCGTATTGGTATATATTTGTATTGTAAAGAATCTAGTTATAAATCTAGTTAGAAATATTCATTAGTTAGGGGGATTTCTTTTGTAATACTCTGTATGATGGTACTATCATGTACAAACAAAGAAAGGTATATACACAAACAATGAGTTAGAGAGAGAAAGATATATTGTGATCTTTCTCAGACAGAGGTGAGTAAGTGAGGTCTCAGATCCCGCTATTACTCTCTACTGTTGTGTATACAAGAATAAACAATTCTTCTACCGAAACTAACACTTACAATTGGCTGAAAAAAGTTACCTGATGTTGTAGTGCCTTCATCTATTTTTCATAGTTATGGTAAGATTAACCTTAATATAAAGGTACCTGTCTTTTTCATATTTGAAAACTAAATCGTCTTATATGCACACATAGAAGTAATTGGTGGGTGAATGGATACAATTAAAATAAAAGTGCATTCCAGAGTGTAATTAGTCGAAGTACTTTAATTTCTTTATAATGTACCTAAAGCATTTGTTTTTGTTTAATTATATCTGAATTGCCTATTAGCAAGTATATTGATACAAATATTTTTTTGACATTTCTCATTAATAACGCTTGATATCTGGTATGGGTTTGACCGTTAATTAAAGTAAAAGTTGGTAAATCTAAAAACCCAACAAATACATAAATATAGGAATTATTCAATAAATAAAAATAATCGTGTCTATATGGTACGTGCTTCTGAATTTATGGATGTATTACTTGTGTTTTTAGTGTGATCTAGAAATAACTAACACTTAACACTATAGGTACTCGCTGCTTATACGATTCTTGGATGAGATGAAGTGACCTTCGTTCATACACGTGCACTTTCAGTTGTAATTTGATGAATTGAAAAAAAATAGCGTGATTCAATCAGTTGTTACGATAAAATTGCAAATGGTTGTTCTAATACTTCTGTCTTAATTGATTTATAACAACTTATTTTTTAATTAATGGAAAGGTTGTTTTTCAATAAAGAACGTGAAAGTTAAATTAACACTTGAATATTAATGTTTTTGAAATAATAATTTCTGTAGGGCTAGTTATTTTCGTTATAATTACCCATTTTCTGATTGGTTCCCGTTATTCGTAGTGTTCACTTTTTTTCTATAAAATCTGTGATCGAATTATGTTTTATTAATGTGTCATCTGCGCTTGAAACTGTGGTTGTTTTGTGAGTTCTGGACAATTTTTTTTTCTTGGAATCTACTGTTCCACAACATCTTTAGGAAATCTATCTAAAGCAAACATTGTTGATGATTTGAACCTGCAAAGAATGATAAATTTGGTAAGTAAAAAAGGCTGTATTGTACGCAATACTTCACAATTAACTATGTTTAGGTTTTTAGTGGTTTCCTGAAACTCAAAGTAAATACTTTCCCAATAGAAATAAATTCACAATTTCACACTGTTTTGTATGTACATTTGTAACATTCTATATATGTTTATACTCACTGTAGGGGCACTTAAATTTAAAGCTTAAAAATTTTAACCATACGCTTAAATCTTTATATTTTAAAAAAATTGATTGTGGTTTGTTTAAAACTTAATAACGACTAGACTTGAATACTTTCTATTGCGGGATAGATAAAAACAAAAAGAAAATCAAAAGAAAAAATTCATAAACGTGTAACACAATTAAACAAATAAAAGACAAAAAGCATATAAAAAATATTAGAAACAATAAGAAAAGTTTAAAAAAAGTGGAACAGTTAAGGGGAAAGATTTAGAAACATATTTAGTAAAATATAAAAGTGAAGATTTTTCAAAACACTGGAGGGAAGTGATAATATGTCTATTATATAACAAAGGAAAAAGAAAGCAATTAAAAATCATAAAGATGTAAGCATAACAAATGCAGAATATAAAATATATTTAAAAAAATTAAGAAATCGTCTGGAGAAGAAAGTACAATCTGATTTTGGAAGTGGAAAGAGAGAGCAAATAGTCAATAAATAATTAAAAAATATGCTTATCGACATAAAAGCAGCGTTTGGCATTGCAAATAGACAACTGTTATAGAAGATAATAGAATAAAAAAATGTACACGTAGATTTGTAGGAAGAAATCAAAGAAACATACGAAGAAACATCTGTTAAACGTATATACTTTAGTAGTTAGTAGTTACTAGTAACGGTATATACAATACCCCAATTGACTGAATGTAGTTGCAAAAGCTGATTGGTTGCTCATATCGATTTAACTCTGACGTTTATTTATTTAAAAAGTAAACTTGATAATTATTGTTCATTATTGAGAAAAAAAAATTTGGTTGTTATGAATACAGCTATATTTTTTTGAATTGTCAAACTGACTTAAATTTTGATAAAACTCATAGATACTACATAGTGTATTATTTGAGGAAAAATTCTCGTGATATCAGCGCTCGAGCTAACACACTTGCTTGAAAACTACGATTTCCTTCTCGGGTAATACAATATACTATTTCCGCGCATTCCACACTATAATACTCTTCTTACGATAACTAGTAAAAATACTGTTACCACACAGCATTGCATTATTTCATATTAAAAAAAACTATTCACCAATTAAGACACGTTTTTTTAATTGATGAAATTACTATATGGCGCTTGTGATGAACCTATACTAATAGTATTTTTGTTGCAGTTTAACCCGCTACCTATTACCCAGCTGCAAAATATTAATGTCATCATGAATAGGAGACCTGAAAGGTATGTAAATTACTTTCACTAGTAGCACTTGTACATAGTTAGCATTTTATTGCAACTTTACAACGGCTTCATTAAGGAAGGGGAGATACATGATTATATATACAGAGTGTCGCAAACTTCTGACATCGGAGGATAACTTAGTTGATAAAGAACATATGGCTTCCAAAATTTGTTATATTGTATATTTTAAAAATATTTTAAATTGTGCAAGGTGTTCCAAAAAGTGGTGGCAGCGTAAACTTACATGTTTTTAAATAAAACACACCATATTTTTTTCAAGATCTTTAGAGCTTTAGAAATATATAGCATGCATTTCTTGGAGTATTTTAGACAATATAGCTAATTAGTAGTATAAATGACATCTACTTTAACTCTGTTATATAGGTACTTGACATAATATTACATGTATTTTTATTGAAATGTTATTTCCAAGGCATCAGCTGCATTTAGAATTATATTGGAAGCTTTATTATACAGGGCATTGCAAAATGCAATCCAAAATTTTTTAAATTAATCACCCTGTATGTCTTGTTATGAATTGTTGGTACAATTAATTGGCTTTTAAACGACATAGTATATGTAGACTATAAGTTAATAGAAACAGTAAACATTCTAATGCTTTAGAAAATCCTAAATGTACACGGAATTTTATGTAAAAGTGTAAGATACCGTAATTATTGTATGTAAAATAAATTTTTTTGGTTTTCATAAAATATTTACTGTTTCCATTCATGTATACCTTACATATACTATATCGCTTAAAGGCTAATTAATTGTATCAATAATTAATAACAAGATATATAGAGTGATTCATTTAAAAATGTTGTGATATTGCTTGGATTGCATTTTGCTATGCCCTGTTTAATGAAGTTTCCAATAATAAGTAACACACCTAATGACTTGGAAATAAGATTTTAATAGAATTAATATTATTTCAAGTTACTTTATAACAGAAGTAGGTGTCGTTTGTACTAATAATTAGCTATATCTTCTAAAGTACCCTATAAAATACATGCATGCTATATTTTTAAAGCTCTCGGTGAGATCTTTTCGAACGTTGAACGAAACATGATGCCTTTCATTTAAAAACATATCACCAATTTTTAGAACACCCTGTATGATCGAAAATATTTTTAAAATGTGCGCTCTATACTAAATGTAACAAATTTAAAAGTCATATCTTTTTATCCTTTGATGCTAGAAGTTTTCGCCACCCTGAATAAGTATACATACTGTTTATGTGAAGTGCTTGCTTATAAGTTCATTTTCTGTTTTTGCCTCACACTATACTTCATTTTTAAACTAAAAGATCAATTTGAAAGTTTTTACACAGCTAAACTATCCGTATAGTAAATTAAATGTTCGTCATCCAACTTTGAAGTTCGACTTTTTTAGCAGTGTAGGTATTCTCTTTATTTACTATTATTTATAAACCCAAAGTTGATATCGCATATATCTTTGATTTACATCTAAATGATAAATGATATAACAATCATAAATAAACTTTGTTTACGCATAATACTCCTCTCCTCTTAGTTTAAAAACGAATATAAGTATCAATCAAGACTTATGTAGATAAAATAGATAATCATGCAATCATCGAGATCAAAATTATTCAAATAGGTTGAATGATTTGGCAGATATTAAAATGTAAATACCAAAAATGCATTTGCCTTTTCTGCCTGTACTATGACAGATACGAATACATGTCATAATGCAAAATGATAGTGTAACAACCAAGCTATCAAATGATGTTTTCAAAGTTATAACTCATCGTCCAACTTTTCGAGATAGCGTGAACGTTATGTTATGAACTTTAACAATTTCCATTCCTCAAATCTCTAGGCTTTACCATTTTCGAGATGCAGCTTTTTATCCTTGTGGGACATCTCAGGAATCGTAAGAGTTACAGAAAAGGAGTAATTTAATATTTAAAATTCGGCAAATTTTTCACCCATTACTTTGACACAACTTTAAAATAAATGAAACGTCAATTTTTTACTTCAAGTTTTGATGACTGGACCATAAATTGAAAGAAAATATTATATGTCAGTGGCAGCTGGCGGTCAAAATTATAGGGGAAGAGCCATATATCAAAAACTATTAATATGAAATTTTACAAATTAGGTACTTACCTATTTTTTATAAATTAAGTCGATTCTCCTGTTCTTTAAATTTGCGTACTTGTCAATAATTTCGTCATAAAAGGCATTCGAAATCGTTCATATTACCCAAAAATCCAGTGGTATTGATTTTTGATCTGATTCCTCAAAGTGAATGATGAGTTCAAAGACTTCTTTTAATTTGACCCAGTCTTGTACCATTACATCAAGTAGTTTAGAGTTTGAAGACCTCCGAGTGTGTTATTGTAGGAATTCGTCGAGCATATATGACTGTAAGAGCATGTGATCGCTTAGCTGAGTGATGAAAAAAGAAGGTATTACACTAAGATTTGCAAAAAAATCCGCATTTAGAAATCTTCTTAAAACTTTGCTGTAAGACGGGATTAAGACGGTGCGCCAAACAGTGTACAAATACAGCTTGTGGAGCCTTGTCTTTGAGTTTCATTTGAAGCCCGTTTAGGTGCCCAGACACCACACTAACTCCGTCGTAACACTGGCCTACTAACTTACTGTAATCAAATGGAGTGAGTATTTGATCAATCATTTTATATAAACTTTTGAAGTTCTGTCGGCACTAACATCATGAAAACCTAAGAATCGTTCGACCAGCGTACTTTCTGAATTTACATACCTCAGTATTACAGAGCACTGAGAAGTTAAATCAGTAGTGTAATCAACCTGCAGGGAAAAAAATTGGGCATCATTGATTCTATTTTTTACCGCGTCATTTAAACAATCAGAAATGCACTCTATAAGCTAATTCTGGATAGATTTCGAATCGCCTTTAAAAACATTTTTAATTTTTTTATATTGATTTTGAATTTCTGACGTACTTGTTGATATAAGCTAATGTAACAATTCTTAAAAATTTCTCAGTAAGAGTCAGCAGTTTCGGCATGCCCGCAAAATGCTAATTCTTGTTTGCCGAGAAAGAATGTTGCATTAATCACTCTTTCCATAATTACCCTATTTAGTCGATATTTCAATCAAATTGTTTTTAAAAAAATATAATCTGGCGTTTTCCTTTAAAGCGTCTGCTATATTCATCGTATTTTTTAACTTTCTCAACATCAACTCGCATTTTATATGTTCACCAGAATCTGCATGTCTATGGAAAGATCTTGTGACGTTTAATAAAACGGCAAATCCGTCTTTATTCCAAGCCGAATGTTTGTAGCAAAAAGTAAACAAGGCCAGCAAAACATTTTTTGCAAATACTCGCTGCTACATAGCCACTTATATTCAGAAAACCAAGAATTTTTAAACTTAATTCTGTAGGGCTTGCTTGACTTTTTATCGATCCTTTTGCAGCTAAGTCAAGATCACTTGTTGGTCGGCTGGTAACTTAAAGATCCTTTTATCTTTCTCTTTCCAACGGGAAAATGTCCCTAACTGGCCCAAATTAATTCATTTTGTCTATGATTTATTGATAAAATAAATTATTGATCCACTAGATAAAAGTTTTTTTAACAGGTGCATACTCTGATCAAAATTTTTTTATTTTACGCGGCAAACTCGGAAAAATTCGACAAACACCTGTTACAAGCAACGCATCAATTCCGCTATAGGTCGACAGCCGCGAAAATGACACAGTCGTTCCTGCCAGCAGCGCGTAGCCGTTTCAGTTTGGATGCAAAACATTTTTTATTGTGTTTGCCTCTAGGACTCGATGCGTCTTAACAACGCAACGGCAAGGTGGACAGTTGAGATTTTTAATGAATAATTTTCAGTAATAATTATGTAATTAAATAAGATAAGTAGGTATATTAATTGGGTGTATTTTTAAAGTTGTATCATTAACAAATCGTAAGCTATTGTTTTTGATTTTTTTCTTGGGGAAGTGGCTCTTCACCTACTTCCCCTGAATAGCCGCCACTGATTCATGTTAATTTATGAATGTCAATTAATTATTTATTTTCTTTTCTCTTCCAACCAGCTGAAATATTTGTTGCTAATTATTTTTTAGTAGCACGATAAATTAATTCTTATATATCTCTGTACAACCTTTTATACGGTATTTAAGAAAAAACTTACCGTTTAGTTTAAAAAACATGTTGCTATCTTGTAGAAACATGGCTACGTATGGATTATCAAAATATACTACATACAGAGTGGAACAAAAGTCTGAAAACGCTCAATTATCTCACAAATGAGTAGTACGAATTGTACAACATTTTGGATAAGTATATTTTGGGTACGAAGATTCCAGATTTGACATCTGCAATGTTGCCAGATTTACCGTTTTTCTGATATTATTACTAACTTTGGTTTTTTAAATAGATCACCCCGTATATTGTATCATTATTGGAATGTCCCCTTCAATACGAGTTCAACCATAATGTAACACTAAATATTTGATAAAGTCAGGAAGATCTTAAATAAATAAAACTGTCCGTGCAAAATAGAATTAAAGTAATTAAATCTGGCAACATTGCAGATATCAAATCTGGAATCTTCGTATCCCAAAATATACTTATCCAAAATGTTGTACATGTTGTACAATTCGTACTAT